>CAKKTE020000557.1:22500-25000 GCA_920105625.2 Clusia tigrina
TACTTTAATTAATTTTGAAGTGCTGCTTGGACTACATATGGTTGAGGGTTGTAAGACTTTGCTAAAAAAGTTGCTTATTTTATTTTAAAAGAGAAAGAATTATAAATTCTTTTTTCCTGTTTTATTTTTTGATTCATCAAAAATATATGAAGAAAACTAATATGGAAAATAAAATTTCAAGCACATGTTATATTATTGCATAATATATTTTATTATAATATGCATAATATTAAGTGAAAATTAAAAAACAAAAAATCCAAATACAACAAAAAAGTAAGAATTTGAATTCTTATAAAAATTCTCTTTTTTATTTTATATATTATGAATAGTTTTATAATATTTTTAATGTGATTTTTTGTGAAAGTCTTAGCATAAAAAAATTTTTTAAATTTTTTTTTTTGTTTAAAATGGGACTTTTCCACATACACACACATTAATTCAAAAAAATATTATATTAAAGAATTATTCAAGAAAAATATATAAGAAAAAATAAATATTTTGTCCAAACAAAAAAAAGAGAGATTATTGGATTTTATGAAAAATTTTATATTTAATTTATATATCACATATATATATATTTTATTATACAACCTCAACTCATATGGGATTACCCCCTGAATTTAAGCATATTAATGAGGGGAGGAAAAGAAACTAACAAGGATTTTCTTAGTAGCGGCGAGCGAAAAGAAAATAGTTCAGCACTAAGTCACTTTGTTTTAATGGCAAATGTGAGATGCAGTGTATGGAACATCTTAAATCTAGTATGAGAAATTATCGATTTAAGTCCTTCTTAAATGAGGCCATTTACCCATAGAGGGTGCCAGGCCCGTATAACGTTAATGATTACTAGAAGGTGTTTCCAAAGAGTCGTGTTGCTTGATAGTGCAGCACTAAGTGGGTGGTAAACTCCATCTAAAACTAAATATAACCATGAGACCGATAGTAAACAAGTACCGTGAGGGAAAGTTGAAAAGAACTCTGAATAGAGAGTTAAATAGTACGTGAAACTGCTTAGAGGTTAAGCCCGATGAACCTGAATATACATTATGGAAAATTCATCATTATAACTGTGATATGTTAAAAATATTATAGTAATGGTGTGCATTTTTTCCATATAAGTACATTGTAATCTATTAGCATATGATCCATATTTATCATAAGATTATTTAATTTAAGTTTATTCAAATTGATTTATTTTAATATAGATTAACATAGAATAAATATTGAATAATTTGATAAAGTGTTGATAGATTTAATATTATATAGTGCTTAAATTCTTAATTGAATTTTACAAATATGAGATATATATATATATATCATTTTATTGTATGCACTTATTATATGATTAACAATGCGAAAGATTCAGGATACCTTCGGGACCCGTCTTGAAACACGGACCAAGGAGTCTAACATATGTGCAAGTCATTGGGAATATAATACAAAACCCAATGGCATAATTAACTTAACTTTTATTTATAAAATGGGATTAATTTTTATATGAATATTTTATATATTAATTCAATCCCAGGGCGTTCTATACAGTTATGGTATAATAGTATTTTTAATATTATTTATATCCTCTAACTAGAGCGTACCTTGAGCATATATGCTGTGACCCGAAAGATGGTGAACTATACTTGATCAGGTTGAAGTCAGGGGAAACCCTGATGGAAGACCGAAGCAGTTCTGACGTGCAAATCGATTGTCAGAATTGAGTATAGGGGCGTAAGACCAATCGAACCATCTAGTAGCTGGTTCCCTCCGAAGTTTCCCTCAGGATAGCTGGTGCAAAAATAGATTATTGAAATAATCTTATCTGGTAAAGCGAATGATTAGAGGCCTTAGGGTCGAAACGATCTTAACCTATTCTCAAACTTTAAATGGGTAAGAACTTTACCTTTCTTGATATGAAGGTTAAAGTTATGATATATTGTGCCCAGTGGGCCACTTTTGGTAAGCAGAACTGGCGCTGTGGGATGAACCAAACATAATGTTACGGTGCCCAAATTAACAACTCATACAGAAACCATGAAAGGCGTTGGTTGCTTAAAACAGCAGGACGGTGGACATGGAAGTCGTAATCCGCTAAGGAGTGTGTAACAACTCACCTGCCGAAGCAACTAGCCCTTAAAATGGATGGCGCTCAAGTTGTATACCTATACATTACCGCTAAAGTAAATGATTTATTGAACAAAAATTTTTTTCTCAATAGATTTTGAAACTTTAGTGAGTAGGAGGGTACAATGGTGTGCTTAGAAGTGTTTGGCGTAAGCCTACATGGAGCCGCCATTGGTACAGATCTTGGTGGTAGTAGCAAATAATCGAATGAGACCTTGGAGGACTGAAGTGGAGAAGGGTTTCGTGTGAACAGTGGTTGATCACGAGTTAGTCGGTCCTAAGTTTAAGGCGAAAGCTGAAAATTTTCAAGTTAAAAAATATCCTATATATATAATATATATTGTATGTAATAAAACACTTGATTTTTTTTGAACGAAAGGGA
>CAKKTE020000557.1:40000-42500 GCA_920105625.2 Clusia tigrina
ATCCAATTGGGGAGTTTTTACTGAGGCGGTACATCTCTCAAATAATAACGGAGGTGTGCTAATTATAAGTCCCACCTAGGTGTGCTAATTATAAGTGGCAACAAGGTGTGCTAATTATATGTCCACTTTGGTGTGCTATTTATATGTCCAACCTAGGTGTGCTAATTATAAGTCCCATTTGGGTGTGTGTCAATTTAAAGTGAGAAATCCACAAATTTTTTCGCTTTGAATGTTTTAATTAATTTACACAACTAACTTGGAATCAATCTAGACAATTTTGTTGGAATTAATTTGGACAGTTTTTGTGGAAATTTCAAAATTCTAACGTTGCTATTTCTTCTGAGTGTGCTAATTATAAGTCCCAACTAGGTGTGTATGTTACTTAAATATGAGAACATCTATACATTCTACTCGACTGAATGGCAAAAAGTGGTGGTCCGGTAGTTGGGTGAGACCCGCCAATTATGGAAATAAACTTTAAAATTCATTTAAACAATATTTTGTAAATTTAAAAATTTTCCCATACAAAAAAACTAAGATAAGATGTTACCGCCAAGAAATCTATATAGTTGGTCGACCTGAATGGCAAAAAGTGGTGGTTTTGGTAGTTGAGTGGGGGCCCTCCAAGTAATGATATAAAGTTAAATATCAATTAAAACAATATTTTTGTAAATTGAAAAATTTTTTCATACAAAAAAACTAAGATAAGATGTTACCCGCCAAGAAATCTATATAGTTGGTCGACCTGAATGGCAAAAAGTGGTGGTTTGGTAGTTGAGTGGGGGCCCTCCAAACTAACGATATGAACTTAAATATTAATTAAAACAATATTTTGGTAAATTGAAAAATTTTCCATACAAAAAAACTAAGATAAGATGTTACCGCCAAGAAATCTATATAGTTGGTCGACCTGAATGGCAAAACGTGGTGGTTGGTAGTTGAGTGGGGCCCTCCAAGTAATGATGTGAAGTTAACTATCAATTAAAACAATATTTTTGTAAATTGAAAAATTTTTCATACAAAAAAACCCTAAGATAAGATGTTACCGCAAGAAATCTATGTAGTTGGTCGACCTGAATGGCAAAATGTTGAAATCCGATGTTGAGTGGGGCCCAACAACACCAAAAACAACAAGCAAAAAATTCTACTTTGAACATCAAAAGTGGTAGTTTTTAGTTGAGTGAGGCCGAGGCCCACCAACCATACTAAAAAACTAAAAATAAGCGAAAAATTCTACTTTGAACATCAAAAAAAGTGGTAGTTTTTAGTTGAGTGAGGCCCAACAACCATACTAAAAAACTAAAAATAAGCGAAAAATTCTACTTTGAACATGAAAAAAAGGTGGTTGTTTTTAGTTGAGTGAGGCCCAACAACCATACTAAAAACAAGCGAAATTTAATATATGAAGTCGACATTTGAAATGCAAAATATGTGCTTGTTTCTTAGTTGAGTGAGGCCCAAGAACACAATACTATAAAATAAGCGAAATTAATATATGAATGTCGACATTTGAAAATGCAAAAAATGTGCTTTTTCTTAGTTGAGTGACGCCCAAGAACACAATACTATAAAATAAGCGAAATTAATATATGAATGTCGACATTTGAAAATGCAAAAAATGTGCTTTTTCTTAGTTGAGTGAGGCCCAAGAACACAATACTATAAAATAAGCGAAATTAATATATGAATGTCGACATTTGAAAATGCCAAATATGTGCTTGTTTCTTAGTTGAGTGAGGCCCAACAGCCATACTAAAAAAACTAAAAATAAGCGAAAAATTCTACTTTGAACATGAAAAGGTGGTTGTTTTTAGTTGAGTGAGGCCCAAGAACACAATACTATAAAATAAGCGAAATTTAATATATGAAGTCGACATTTGAAATGCAAAATATGTGCTTGTTTCTTAGTTGAGGTGAGGCCCAAGAACACAATACTATAAAATAAGCGAAATTAATATATGATGAATGTCGACATTTGAAATCCAAAATATGTGCTTGTTTCTTAGTTGAGTGAGGCCCAACCAATATCAAAGACAAAAAGAGAAATATATGAAATTCGAACTGAATATTGCAAAAAGTGGTTGTGGTTTATAGTTGAGTTAGGCCCAACATATCAACTAATTAAAAACAGAACTGAATGAAGAAAATCTATATGTGATTTGCAAAAAGTGAAATATATAAATATAATATGGTAACAAAAATATTTCGTTTATGAAATGAAGAAATGTTGTGTGTTTGTGGGCAGCAGCCAACAAACAATTAAAATATATGGTTTTTATATGAGAAAGAAAAAGTATTATTATATTATTATATATAATAAAAAAGAGATTATAGTAGTTTTATATATATATATATATATATATATATATATATATATAATATATATATTTACTCTATAATCATAAACAAAAATTTGATTATATGATTTTTTGGGCACGAATGTGTGGTGTTGGCCGCGCCAATTATTGTTGAAAATGTTCATAGTTTTTATTTTAAAAAT
>CAKKTE020000557.1:45000-47500 GCA_920105625.2 Clusia tigrina
ATCTATAAATTAAAAAGAAAGTGGATACTAACTACTATACTATATTTATTTATAGTAGTCCTCTTTTTTCACATTTGTATTGCGCGCATAGAAAGAGAAAAAAATTCTTTTTTTGCATACAAATATATATATATATATGTATATATAATATATATACTAAATGAAAAAGAGTATATAATATAAAATATTATATACAAAAATTATATTGTACACTACAATATATAAGCAAAAAAATAAGGAAGAGAAATCTTCCTTTTTTTTATTAACAATTTTGTGTATTGCGCATAGAAAAATTTTGAAAATTTTTTTTGCCAATTACAAAAAAAATCCACAAAAGAAACAAACATTAAATAGTTGTACTTACCTAATATATATATATATATTTCATATATATATTATATTTAGTAAGTTCTCAAATGCATTAAATTTTTGAATTTTTGCAGGACATTCGCAACAGTATAATGTTTGTATAAATAAAAAAATATTATTGTGATGGGTAACAAAAAAAATATTATATAAATTTTTATAATATTTTTCCACTCAATAAATTACAAAAATTAACGAAATGAAATTGATGAAAATAATACAAAGAAAAAAATATTCACTCTAAGCGGTGGATCACTTGGCTCATGGGTCGATGAAGAACGCAGCAAACTGTGCGTCATCGTGTGAACTGCAGGACACATGAACATCGACATTTTGAACGCATATCGCAGTCCATGCTGTGATGTACTTTAATTAATTTTGAAGTGCTGCTTGGACTACATATGGTTGAGGGTTGTAAGACTTTGCTAAAAAAGTTGCTTATTTTATTTTAAAAGAGAAAGAATTATAAATTCTTTTTTCCTGTTTTATTTTTTGATTCATCAAAAATATATGAAGAAAACTAATATGGAAAATAAAATTTCAAGCACATGTTATATTATTGCATAATATATTTTATTATAATATGCATAATATTAAGTGAAAATTAAAAAACAAAAAATCCAAATACAACAAAAAAGTAAGAATTTGAATTCTTATAAAAATTCTCTTTTTTATTTTATATATTATGAATAGTTTTATAATATTTTTAATGTGATTTTTTGTGAAAGTCTTAGCATAAAAAAATTTTTTAAATTTTTTTTTTTGTTTAAAATGGGACTTTTCCACATACACACACATTAATTCAAAAAAATATTATATTAAAGAATTATTCAAGAAAAATATATAAGAAAAAATAAATATTTTGTCCAAACAAAAAAAAGAGAGATTATTGGATTTTATGAAAAATTTTATATTTAATTTATATATCACATATATATATATTTTATTATACAACCTCAACTCATATGGGATTACCCCCTGAATTTAAGCATATTAATGAGGGGAGGAAAAGAAACTAACAAGGATTTTCTTAGTAGCGGCGAGCGAAAAGAAAATAGTTCAGCACTAAGTCACTTTGTTTTAATGGCAAATGTGAGATGCAGTGTATGGAACATCTTAAATCTAGTATGAGAAATTATCGATTTAAGTCCTTCTTAAATGAGGCCATTTACCCATAGAGGGTGCCAGGCCCGTATAACGTTAATGATTACTAGAAGGTGTTTCCAAAGAGTCGTGTTGCTTGATAGTGCAGCACTAAGTGGGTGGTAAACTCCATCTAAAACTAAATATAACCATGAGACCGATAGTAAACAAGTACCGTGAGGGAAAGTTGAAAAGAACTCTGAATAGAGAGTTAAATAGTACGTGAAACTGCTTAGAGGTTAAGCCCGATGAACCTGAATATACATTATGGAAAATTCATCATTATAACTGTGATATGTTAAAAATATTATAGTAATGGTGTGCATTTTTTCCATATAAGTACATTGTAATCTATTAGCATATGATCCATATTTATCATAAGATTATTTAATTTAAGTTTATTCAAATTGATTTATTTTAATATAGATTAACATAGAATAAATATTGAATAATTTGATAAAGTGTTGATAGATTTAATATTATATAGTGCTTAAATTCTTAATTGAATTTTACAATTATGAGATATATATATATATATCATTTTATTGTATGCACTTATTATATGATTAACAATGCGAAAGATTCAGGATACCTTCGGGACCCGTCTTGAAACACGGACCAAGGGGTCTAACATATGTGCAAGTCATTGGGAATATAATACAAAACCCAATGGCATAATTAACTTAACTTTTATTTATAAAATGGGATTAATTTTTATATGAATATTTTATATATTAATTCAATCCCAGGGCGTTCTATACAGTTATGGTATAATAGTATTTTTAATATTATTTATATCCTCTAACTAGAGCGTACCTTGAGCATATATGCTGTGATCCGAAAGATGGTGAACTATACTTGATCAGGTTGAAGTCAGGGGAAACCCTGATGGAAGACCGAAGCAGTTCTGACGTGCAAATCGATTGTCAGAATTGAGTATAGGGGCGTAAGACCAATCGAACCATCTAGTAGCTGGTTCCCTCCGAAGTTT
>CAKKTE020000557.1:57500-60000 GCA_920105625.2 Clusia tigrina
GAAAATAAAATTTCAAGCACATGTTATATTATTGCATAATATATTTTATTATAATATGCATAATATTAAGTGAAAATTAAAAAACAAAAAATCCAAATACAACAAAAAAGTAAGAATTTGAATTCTTATAAAAATTCTCTTTTTTATTTTATATATTATGAATAGTTTTATAATATTTTTAATGTGATTTTTTGTGAAAGTCTTAGCATAAAAAAATTTTTTAAATTTTTTTTTTTGTTTAAAATGGGACTTTTCCACATACACACACATTAATTCAAAAAAATATTATATTAAAGAATTATTCAAGAAAAATATATAAGAAAAAATAAATATTTTGTCCAAACAAAAAAAAGAGAGATTATTGGATTTTATGAAAAATTTTATATTTAATTTATATATCACATATATATATATTTTATTATACAACCTCAACTCATATGGGATTACCCCCTGAATTTAAGCATATTAATGAGGGGAGGAAAAGAAACTAACAAGGATTTTCTTAGTAGCGGCGAGCGAAAAGAAAATAGTTCAGCACTAAGTCACTTTGTTTTAATGGCAAATGTGAGATGCAGTGTATGGAACATCTTAAATCTAGTATGAGAAATTATCGATTTAAGTCCTTCTTAAATGAGGCCATTTACCCATAGAGGGTGCCAGGCCCGTATAACGTTAATGATTACTAGAAGGTGTTTCCAAAGAGTCGTGTTGCTTGATAGTGCAGCACTAAGTGGGTGGTAAACTCCATCTAAAACTAAATATAACCATGAGACCGATAGTAAACAAGTACCGTGAGGGAAAGTTGAAAAGAACTCTGAATAGAGAGTTAAATAGTACGTGAAACTGCTTAGAGGTTAAGCCCGATGAACCTGAATATACATTATGGAAAATTCATCATTATAACTGTGATATGTTAAAAATATTATAGTAATGGTGTGCATTTTTTCCATATAAGTACATTGTAATCTATTAGCATATGATCCATATTTATCATAAGATTATTTAATTTAAGTTTATTCAAATTGATTTATTTTAATATAGATTAACATAGAATAAATATTGAATAATTTGATAAAGTGTTGATAGATTTAATATTATATAGTGCTTAAATTCTTAATTGAATTTTACAAATATGAGATATATATATATATATCATTTTATTGTATGCACTTATTATATGATTAACAATGCGAAAGATTCAGGATACCTTCGGGACCCGTCTTGAAACACGGACCAAGGAGTCTAACATATGTGCAAGTCATTGGGAATATAATACAAAACCCAATGGCATAATTAACTTAACTTTTATTTATAAAATGGGATTAATTTTTATATGAATATTTTATATATTAATTCAATCCCAGGGCATTCTATACAGTTATGGTATAATAGTATTTTTAATATTATTTATATCCTCTAACTAGAGCGTACCTTGAGCATATATGCTGTGACCCGAAAGATGGTGAACTATACTTGATCAGGTTGAAGTCAGGGGAAACCCTGATGGAAGACCGAAGCAGTTCTGACGTGCAAATCGATTGTCAGAATTGAGTATAGGGGCGTAAGACCAATCGAACCATCTAGTAGCTGGTTCCCTCCGAAGTTTCCCTCAGGATAGCTGGTGCAAAAATAGATTATTGAAATAATCTTATCTGGTAAAGCGAATGATTAGAGGCCTTAGGGTCGAAACGATCTTAACCTATTCTCAAACTTTAAATGGGTAAGAACTTTACCTTTCTTGATATGAAGGTTAAAGTTATGATATATTGTGCACAGTGGGCCACTTTTGGTAAGCAGAACTGGCGCTGTGGGATGAACCAAACGTAATGTTACGGTGCCCAAATTAACAACTCATACAGAAACCATGAAAGGCGTTGGTTGCTTAAAACAGCAGGACGGTGGACATGGAAGTCGTAATCCGCTAAGGAGTGTGTAACAACTCACCTGCCGAAGCAACTAGCCCTTAAAATGGATGGCGCTCAAGTTGTATACCTATACATTACCGCTAAAGTAAATGATTTATTGAACAAAAATTTTTTTCTCAATAGATTTTGAAACTTTAGTGAGTAGGAGGGTACAATGGTGTGCTTAGAAGTGTTTGGCGTAAGCCTACATGGAGCCGCCATTGGTACAGATCTTGGTGGTAGTAGCAAATAATCGAATGAGACCTTGGAGGACTGAAGTGGAGAAGGGTTTCGTGTGAACAGTGGTTGATCACGAGTTAGTCGGTCCTAAGTTTAAGGCGAAAGCTGAAAATTTTCAAGTTAAAAAATATCCTATATATATAATATATATTGTATGTAATAAAACACTTGATTTTTTTTGAACGAAAGGGAATACGGTTCCAATTCCGTAACCTGTTGAGTATCCGTTTGTTATTAAAAATGGGCCTTGTGCTCATCCTGGTAACAGGAACGACCATAAAGAAGCCGTCGAGAGATATCAGAAGAGTTTTCTTTTCTGTTTTATAGTCGTACTACCATGGAAGTCTTTCGAAGAG
>CAKKTE020000557.1:75000-77500 GCA_920105625.2 Clusia tigrina
TTATAAGTCCCATTTGGGTGTGTGTCAATTTAAAGTGAGAAATCCACAAATTTTTTCGCTTTGAATGTTTTAATTAATTTACACAACTAACTTGGAATCAATCTAGACAATTTTGTTGGAATTAATTTGGACAGTTTTTGTGGAAATTTCAAAATTCTAACGTTGCTATTTCTTCTGAGTGTGCTAATTATAAGTCCCAACTAGGTGTGTATGTTACTTAAATATGAGAAATCTATACATTTACTCGACCTGAATGGCAAAAAGTGGTGGTCCGGTAGTTGGGTGAGACCCGCCAATTATGGAAATAAACTTTAAAATTCATTTAAACAATATTTTTGTAAATTTAAAAATTTTCCATACAAAAAAACTAAGATAAGATGTTACCGCCAAGAAATCTATATAGTTGGTCGACCTGAATGGCAAAAAGTGGTGGTTTGGTAGTTGAGTGGGGCCCTCCAAGTAATGATATAAAGTTAAATATCAATTAAAACAATATTTTTGTAAATTGAAAAATTTTTCATACAAAAAAACTAAGATAAGATGTTACCGCCAAGAAATCTATATAGTTGGTCGACCTGAATGGCAAAAAGTGGTGGTTTGGTAGTTGAGTGGGGCCCTCCAACTAATGATATGAACTTAAATATTAATTAAAACAATATTTTGGTAAATTGAAAAATTTTCCATACAAAAAAACTAAGATAAGATGTTACCGCCAAGAAATCTATATAGTTGGTCGACCTGAATGGCAAAAAGTGGTGGTTTGGTAGTTGAGTGGGGCCCTCCAAGTAATGATGTGAAGTTAAATATCAATTAAAACAATATTTTTGTAAATTGAAAAATTTTTCATACAAAAAAACTAAGATAAGATGTTACCGCCAAGAAATCTATGTAGTTGGTCGACCTGAATGGCAAAATGTTGAAATCCGATGTTGAGTGGGGCCCAACAACACCAAAAACAACAAGCAAAAAATTCTACTTTGAACATCAAAAAGTGGTAGTTTTTAGTTGAGTGAGGCCCAACAACCATACTAAAAAACTAAAAATAAGCGAAAAATTCTACTTTGAACATCAAAAAAAGTGGTAGTTTTTAGTTGAGTGAGGCCCAACAACCATACTAAAAAACTAAAAATAAGCGAAAAATTCTACTTTGAACATGAAAAAAAGGTGGTTGTTTTTAGTTGAGTGAGGCCCAACAACCATACTAAATACTAAAAACAAGCGAAATTTAATATATGAAGTCGACATTTGAAATGCAAAATATGTGCTTGTTTCTTAGTTGAGTGAGGCCCAAGAACACAATACTATAAAATAAGCGAAATTAATATATGAATGTCGACATTTGAAAATGCAAAAAATGTGCTTTTTCTTAGTTGAGTGAGGCCCAAGAACACAATACTATAAAATAAGCGAAATTAATATATGAATGTCGACATTTGAAAATGCAAAAAATGTGCTTTTTCTTAGTTGAGTGAGGCCCAAGAACACAATACTATAAAATAATCGAAATTAATATATGAATGTCGACATTTGAAAATGCCAAATATGTGCTTGTTTCTTAGTTGAGTGAGGCCCAACAGCCATACTAAAAAAACTAAAAATAAGCGAAAAATTCTACTTTGAACATGAAAAGGTGGTTGTTTTTAGTTGAGTGAGGCCCAAGAACACAATACTATAAAATAAGCGAAATTTAATATATGAAGTCGACATTTGAAATGCAAAATATGTGCTTGTTTCTTAGTTGAGGTGAGGCCCAAGAACACAATACTATAAAATAAGCGAAATTAATATATGATGAATGTCGACATTTGAAATCCAAAATATGTGCTTGTTTCTTAGTTGTTGAGTGAGGCCCAACCAATATCAAAGACAAAAAGAGAAATATATGAAATTCGAACTGAATATTGCAAAAAGTGGTTGTGGTTTATAGTTGAGTTAGGCCCAACATATCAACTAATTAAAAACAGAACTGAATGAAGAAAATCTATATGTGATTTGCAAAAAGTGAAATATATAAATATAATATGGTAACAAAAATATTTCGTTTATGAAATGAAGAAATGTTGTGTGTTTGTGGGCAGCAGCCAACAAACAATTAAAATATATGGTTTTTATATGAGAAAGAAAAAGTATTATTATATTATTATATATAATAAAAAAGAGATTATAGTAGTTTTATATATATATATATATATATATATATATATATAATATATATATTTACTCTATAATCATAAACAAAAATTTGATTATATGATTTTTTGGGCACGAATGTGTGGTGTTGGCCGCGCCAATTATTGTTGAAAATGTTCATAGTTTTTATTTTAAAAATGTTGAATTTTTCAAATATTCATTGTAAATTGATAGATACGTGATAATAAAGTAATATTATATATCCGGGTCTAAATCAGTTGTCAACATAATATATATTTTTATATCTAAATATGGTTTGTATTATTTGTTTCACAACAAAAAACTCATTCATATAAAAGTTATAAAAAAA
>CAKKTE020000557.1:80000-82500 GCA_920105625.2 Clusia tigrina
TATATAATATAAAATATTATATACAAAAATTATATTGTACACTACAATATATAAGCAAAAAAATAAGGAAGAGAAATCTTCCTTTTTTTTATTAACAATTTTGTGTATTGCGCATAGAAAAATTTTGAAAATTTTTTTTGCCAATTACAAAAAAAATCCACAAAAGAAACAAACATTAAATAGTTGTACTTACCTAATATATATATATATATTTCATATATATATTATATTTAGTAAGTTCTCAAATGCATTAAATTTTTGAATTTTTGCAGGACATTCGCAACAGTATAATGTTTGTATAAATAAAAAAATATTATTGTGATGGGTAACAAAAAAAATATTATATAAATTTTTATAATATTTTTCCACTCAATAAATTACAAAAATTAACGAAATGAAATTGATGAAAATAATACAAAGAAAAAAATATTCACTCTAAGCGGTGGATCACTTGGCTCATGGGTCGATGAAGAACGCAGCAAACTGTGCGTCATCGTGTGAACTGCAGGACACATGAACATCGACATTTTGAACGCATATCGCAGTCCATGCTGTGATGTACTTTAATTAATTTTGAAGTGCTGCTTGGACTACATATGGTTGAGGGTTGTAAGACTTTGCTAAAAAAGTTGCTTATTTTATTTTAAAAGAGAAAGAATTATAAATTCTTTTTTCCTGTTTTATTTTTTGATTCATCAAAAATATATGAAGAAAACTAATATGGAAAATAAAATTTCAAGCACATGTTATATTATTGCATAATATATTTTATTATAATATGCATAATATTAAGTGAAAATTAAAAAACAAAAAATCCAAATACAACAAAAAAGTAAGAATTTGAATTCTTATAAAAATTCTCTTTTTTATTTTATATATTATGAATAGTTTTATAATATTTTTAATGTGATTTTTTGTGAAAGTCTTAGCATAAAAAAATTTTTTAAATTTTTTTTTTTGTTTAAAATGGGACTTTTCCACATACACACACATTAATTCAAAAAAATATTATATTAAAGAATTATTCAAGAAAAATATATAAGAAAAAATAAATATTTTGTCCAAACAAAAAAAAGAGAGATTATTGGATTTTATGAAAAATTTTATATTTAATTTATATATCACATATATATATATTTTATTATACAACCTCAACTCATATGGGATTACCCCCTGAATTTAAGCATATTAATGAGGGGAGGAAAAGAAACTAACAAGGATTTTCTTAGTAGCGGCGAGCGAAAAGAAAATAGTTCAGCACTAAGTCACTTTGTTTTAATGGCAAATGTGAGATGCAGTGTATGGAACATCTTAAATCTAGTATGAGAAATTATCGATTTAAGTCCTTCTTAAATGAGGCCATTTACCCATAGAGGGTGCCAGGCCCGTATAACGTTAATGATTACTAGAAGGTGTTTCCAAAGAGTCGTGTTGCTTGATAGTGCAGCACTAAGTGGGTGGTAAACTCCATCTAAAACTAAATATAACCATGAGACCGATAGTAAACAAGTACCGTGAGGGAAAGTTGAAAAGAACTCTGAATAGAGAGTTAAATAGTACGTGAAACTGCTTAGAGGTTAAGCCCGATGAACCTGAATATACATTATGGAAAATTCATCATTATAACTGTGATATGTTAAAAATATTATAGTAATGGTGTGCATTTTTTCCATATAAGTACATTGTAATCTATTAGCATATGATCCATATTTATCATAAGATTATTTAATTTAAGTTTATTCAAATTGATTTATTTTAATATAGATTAACATAGAATAAATATTGAATAATTTGATAAAGTGTTGATAGATTTAATATTATATAGTGCTTAAATTCTTAATTGAATTTTACAAATATGAGATATATATATATATATCATTTTATTGTATGCACTTATTATATGATTAACAATGCGAAAGATTCAGGATACCTTCGGGACCCGTCTTGAAACACGGACCAAGGAGTCTAACATATGTGCAAGTCATTGGGAATATAATACAAAACCCAATGGCATAATTAACTTAACTTTTATTTATAAAATGGGATTAA
Organism: Clusia tigrina; assembly: GCA_920105625.2. NCBI lineage: Eukaryota > Metazoa > Arthropoda > Insecta > Diptera > Clusiidae > Clusia > Clusia tigrina. The sequence continues at coordinate 82,050 of CAKKTE020000557.1, forward strand.
TTTTTATATGAATATTTTATATATTAATTCAATCCCAGGGCGTTCTATACAGTTATGGTATAATAGTATTTTTAATATTATTTATATCCTCTAACTAGAGCGTACCTTGAGCATATATGCTGTGACCCGAAAGATGGTGAACTATACTTGATCAGGTTGAAGTCAGGGGAAACCCTGATGGAAGACCGAAGCAGTTCTGACGTGCAAATCGATTGTCAGAATTGAGTATAGGGGCGTAAGACCAATCGAACCATCTAGTAGCTGGTTCCCTCCGAAGTTTCCCTCAGGATAGCTGGTGCAAAAATAGATTATTGAAATAATCTTATCTGGTAAAGCGAATGATTAGAGGCCTTAGGGTCGAAACGATCTTAACCTATTCTCAAACTTTAAATGGGTAAGAACTTTACCTTTCTTGATATGAAGGTTAAAGTTATGATATATTGTGCCCAGT
>CAKKTE020000557.1:92500-97500 GCA_920105625.2 Clusia tigrina
AATATTTTTAATGTGATTTTTTGTGAAAGTCTTAGCATAAAAAAATTTTTTAAATTTTTTTTTTTGTTTAAAATGGGACTTTTCCACATACACACACATTAATTCAAAAAAATATTATATTAAAGAATTATTCAAGAAAAATATATAAGAAAAAATAAATATTTTGTCCAAACAAAAAAAAGAGAGATTATTGGATTTTATGAAAAATTTTATATTTAATTTATATATCACATATATATATATTTTATTATACAACCTCAACTCATATGGGATTACCCCCTGAATTTAAGCATATTAATGAGGGGAGGAAAAGAAACTAACAAGGATTTTCTTAGTAGCGGCGAGCGAAAAGAAAATAGTTCAGCACTAAGTCACTTTGTTTTAATGGCAAATGTGAGATGCAGTGTATGGAACATCTTAAATCTAGTATGAGAAATTATCGATTTAAGTCCTTCTTAAATGAGGCCATTTACCCATAGAGGGTGCCAGGCCCGTATAACGTTAATGATTACTAGAAGGTGTTTCCAAAGAGTCGTGTTGCTTGATAGTGCAGCACTAAGTGGGTGGTAAACTCCATCTAAAACTAAATATAACCATGAGACCGATAGTAAACAAGTACCGTGAGGGAAAGTTGAAAAGAACTCTGAATAGAGAGTTAAATAGTACGTGAAACTGCTTAGAGGTTAAGCCCGATGAACCTGAATATACATTATGGAAAATTCATCATTATAACTGTGATATGTTAAAAATATTATAGTAATGGTGTGCATTTTTTCCATATAAGTACATTGTAATCTATTAGCATATGATCCATATTTATCATAAGATTATTTAATTTAAGTTTATTCAAATTGATTTATTTTAATATAGATTAACATAGAATAAATATTGAATAATTTGATAAAGTGTTGATAGATTTAATATTATATAGTGCTTAAATTCTTAATTGAATTTTACAAATATGAGATATATATATATATATCATTTTATTGTATGCACTTATTATATGATTAACAATGCGAAAGATTCAGGATACCTTCGGGACCCGTCTTGAAACACGGACCAAGGAGTCTAACATATGTGCAAGTCATTGGGAATATAATACAAAACCCAATGGCATAATTAACTTAACTTTTATTTATAAAATGGGATTAATTTTTATATGAATATTTTATATATTAATTCAATCCCAGGGCGTTCTATACAGTTATGGTATAATAGTATTTTTAATATTATTTATATCCTCTAACTAGAGCGTACCTTGAGCATATATGCTGTGACCCGAAAGATGGTGAACTATACTTGATCAGGTTGAAGTCAGGGGAAACCCTGATGGAAGACCGAAGCAGTTCTGACGTGCAAATCGATTGTCAGAATTGAGTATAGGGGCGTAAGACCAATCGAACCATCTAGTAGCTGGTTCCCTCCGAAGTTTCCCTCAGGATAGCTGGTGCAAAAATAGATTATTGAAATAATCTTATCTGGTAAAGCGAATGATTAGAGGCCTTAGGGTCGAAACGATCTTAACCTATTCTCAAACTTTAAATGGGTAAGAACTTTACCTTTCTTGATATGAAGGTTAAAGTTATGATATATTGTGCCCAGTGGGCCACTTTTGGTAAGCAGAACTGGCGCTGTGGGATGAACCAAACGTAATGTTACGGTGCCCAAATTAACAACTCATACAGAAACCATGAAAGGCGTTGGTTGCTTAAAACAGCAGGACGGTGGACATGGAAGTCGTAATCCGCTAAGGAGTGTGTAACAACTCACCTGCCGAAGCAACTAGCCCTTAAAATGGATGGCGCTCAAGTTGTATACCTATACATTACCGCTAAAGTAAATGATTTATTGAACAAAAATTTTTTTCTCAATAGATTTTGAAACTTTAGTGAGTAGGAGGGTACAATGGTGTGCTTAGAAGTGTTTGGCGTAAGCCTACATGGAGCCGCCATTGGTACAGATCTTGGTGGTAGTAGCAAATAATCGAATGAGACCTTGGAGGACTGAAGTGGAGAAGGGTTTCGTGTGAACAGTGGTTGATCACGAGTTAGTCGGTCCTAAGTTTAAGGCGAAAGCTGAAAATTTTCAAGTTAAAAAATATCCTATATATATAATATATATTGTATGTAATAAAACACTTGATTTTTTTTGAACGAAAGGGAATACGGTTCCAATTCCGTAACCTGTTGAGTATCCGTTTGTTATTAAAAATGGGCCTTGTGCTCATCCTGGTAACAGGAACGACCATAAAGAAGCCGTCGAGAGATATCAGAAGAGTTTTCTTTTCTGTTTTATAGTCGTACTACCATGGAAGTCTTTCGAAGAGAGATATGGTAGATGGACTAGAAGAGCATGACATTTACTGTTGTGTCGATATTTTCTCCTCGGACCTTGAAAATTTATGGTGGGGACACGCAAACTTCTCAACAGGCCGTACCAATATCCGCAGCTGGTCTCCAAGGTGAAGAGTCTCTAGTCGATAGAATAATGTAGGTAAGGGAAGTCGGCAAATTAGATCCGTAACTTCGGGATAAGGATTGGCTCTGAAGATTGAGATAATCGGGCTTGATTGGGAAGCAATAACCATGGTTTATGTTCTCGTTCTGGGTAAATAAAGATTATTAATTTTGTTCCCCGGATAGTTAGTTATGTAACCAATTGTGGAACTTTCTTGCTAAAATTTTTAAAGGAATGGCTTTCGGGTCTATTATCTTTTTAAATTATAACGATTATCAATTAACAATCAATTCAGAACTGGCACGGACTTGGGGAATCCGACTGTCTAATTAAAACAAAGCATTGTGATGGCCCTAACGGGTGTTGACACAATGTGATTTCTGCCCAGTGCTCTGAATGTCAAAGTGAAGAAATTCAAATAAGCGCGGGTCAACGGCGGGAGTAACTATGACTCTCTTAGGGTAACCAAATGCCCTAGGAAGCATAGATGTGCCTGTATACTACCTCCACGTGGTTCCTGCCGGTAACAATTGGGTGATGAATTGGTCCTCTCCTTTCTCCTACCCTGGTAGGAGCGGGGGAATCCATAATCTCCCGGTTGGCCGAATGTATACTAGGCTATTGGACTTCAGGGTTGGTACCCCTGTCGTCTTCTTTCAAAGCACTCCTAGAAATGTAAAAAAGCCTCGGATGCGGGAAGAGCCCACTGGCTCTTCCTTAAGTAACAATATATTGTTGGAAGTAAATGATCCCCCTGATCATAAATGTGAGCACTGTGGTCGGGAGTTCACGACGAAAACTGGTCTTGGTGTCCATAAGCGACGTGCACACCCATTGTCACATGACACGGACAACGTGAGGGTAGAGGTGAAGGCGAGATGGTCGAGGGAAGAGCTTGACATCATGGCGAAGAAGGAGGCATTCTTCCTTAAGGAGCGTGGGGTTGACCGTAAGATTAACCAGTGGTTGTGTGAATCTCTGTATTCAGACAACCGTAGAACGGTCGAAGCAGTCAAAAAACAGCGTCAAAAGACTGCATATCGTGCTAGGGTTGAGCAATTTTCGACGGAATTGTCTAGCGCGCCCACGCTTCTTACTTCTCGTGGAGCCATGATGGAGAGTTTGGATATCGACCATTCTCGCACTGAGCTTCTTGAGCAACGGCAATTTTTACTGTATTGTTTGGACCTTCCGGATGTAGCCAATGCATCCAAATTCCACTACTCCGACCTGCTAGATATTGTGGAGAAAGCAGAGTCGGCAGGGATTAACAGCACCCTGGCATCCTTGTCAGTTTACCTTGATAAGATTCTTCCTGGGTCAGCGCCCAAAAACAATCGCGAGTCGGTTGCTAGGGCGCCCCCTAAGAACTCTAGAGGTAGACGAAGGATGGAGTATGCGCGTGTGCAATCTTTGTGGAAGAAGCACAACGCGCGATGCATTGGGGAAATCCTGGATGGCCCCAATCAGTCGGTGATGCCACAACGTAGGGTCATGGAGGACTATTGGCAAAATGTCATGGCTCCTCAAGTTTCAGATTGTTCGGAGGTATGGGCACCTCTCGAGCAGGAGAGCTATCTCAATCCGAAGATTGATGTCTGGAAGCCCATTTCCGAAGATGACATCAAAGTAGCTTATCCCGGCTACAGCACTGCTCCAGGTGTCGACGGCATATCCTGCAGGCAACTGCGGCGAGTGCCGCCAGGCATTCTGGCGAGGGTGCTTAATATGATCCTCTGGTGTGGTAACTTGCCGGTTAGGCTGAGGTCGGCCAGGACGATCTTCATTCCGAAATCTTCGGATGGATCGGGGCCTGGTGACTTCAGACCGATAACTATCACATCTGTTGTGGTGAGAATTCTCCACAATGTTCTGGCGAAGAGGTTGTCAACTATGGCTTCCTTGGATCCAAGACAGCGTGGTTTCCGCCAAACAGATGGTTGTGGAGATAATACGACCTTGGTCGATCTCATTCTAGGGCATAGTCGCCAGAATTTTAAATCGTGCTATGTAGCAGTGTTGGATGTCCGTAAGGCATTCGACTCAGTCACGATAGGGTCCGTGCTTCGAGCGGCCGCAAACTCTGGTGTACATTACGGTATGGTTCGTTACCTCGCGAATTACTACCGTTATTCGGATACAGTTTTGACTGGCAAGAATTGGCAATCACCCCCCATTACTACCACCGTAGGGGTGAAGCAGGGAGACCCACTGTCTCCCATACTGTTCAATCTGATCATTGACAGATTGCTCAGGGCCCTGCCAGAAGAAATTGGCTATGACCTAGGACCGGGGCAGAGAGTGAATGCTGCTGCATTCGCTGACGACCTGATACTTTTTGCCAGTACTTCTCATGGCTTGCAAGAGCTTCTCGACTCTGTCGTAGAAGTTTTAGGTGAGTGCGGGCTACTCCTCAATGCCTCTAAGTCTTTGACTATGAGCATTAAGGGTATGCCTAAGCAAAAGAAATCGATCATTGTCCCTGATCGATTTGTAGCCTATGGTCAAGTTCTTCCCTCGCTAAAGAGGGGCGAAACATG
>CAKKTE020000557.1:112500-115000 GCA_920105625.2 Clusia tigrina
AAGTCCAACCTAGGTGTGCTAATTATAAGTCCCATTTGGGTGTGTGTCAATTTAATGTGAGAAAACTAAAAATTTTTTCACTTTGAATGATGGAATTAATTTACACAATTAACTTGGAATTAATCTGGACAATTTTGTTGGAATTAATTTGGACAGTTTTTGTGTAAATTTCAAAATTCTATAGTTGCTATTTCATCTGGGTGTGCTAATTATAAGTCCCACCTAGGTGTGCTAATTATAAGTCCCACCTAGGTGTGCTAATTACATGTCCCACCTAGGTGTGCTAATTATAAGTCCAACCTAGGTGTGCTAATTATAAGTCCCATTTGGGTGTGTGTCAATTTAAAGTGAGAAATCTACAAATTTTTTCGATACCAATGTTTTAATTAATTTACACAACTAACTTGGAATTAATCTAGACAATTTTGTTGGAATTAATTTGGACAGTTTTTTCAATTCAAGGACATATCCAGGTGGGGAGTTTGACTGAGGCGGTACATCTCTCAAATAATAACGGAGGTGTGCTAATTATAAATCCATTTGGGTGTGCTATTTATAAGTCCACTTGGGTGTGCTAATTATAAGTCCCAACAAGGTGTGCTAATTATAAGTCACATATCCAGGTGGGGAGTTTGACTGAGGCGGTACATATCCAATTGGGGAGTTTTTACTGAGGCGGTACATCTCTCAAATAATAACGGAGGTGTGCTAATTATAAGTCCCACCTAGGTGTGCTAATTATAAGTGGCAACAAGGTGTGCTAATTATATGTCCACTTTGGTGTGCTATTTATATGTCCAACCTAGGTGTGCTAATTATAAGTCCCATTTGGGTGTGTGTCAATTTAAAGTGAGAAATCCACAAATTTTTTCGCTTTGAATGTTTTAATTAATTTACACAACTAACTTGGAATCAATCTAGACAATTTTGTTGGAATTAATTTGGACAGTTTTTGTGGAAATTTCAAAATTCTAACGTTGCTATTTCTTCTGAGTGTGCTAATTATAAGTCCCAACTAGGTGTGTATGTTACTTAAATATGAGAAATCTATACATTTACTCGACCTGAATGGCAAAAAGTGGTGGTCCGGTAGTTGGGTGAGACCCGCCAATTATGGAAATAAACTTTAAAATTCATTTAAACAATATTTTTGTAAATTTAAAAATTTTCCATACAAAAAAACTAAGATAAGATGTTACCGCCAAGAAATCTATATAGTTGGTCGACCTGAATGGCAAAAAGTGGTGGTTTGGTAGTTGAGTGGGGCCCTCCAAGTAATGATATAAAGTTAAATATCAATTAAAACAATATTTTTGTAAATTGAAAAATTTTTCATACAAAAAAACTAAGATAAGATGTTACCGCCAAGAAATCTATATAGTTGGTCGACCTGAATGGCAAAAAGTGGTGGTTTGGTAGTTGAGTGGGGCCCTCCAACTAATGATATGAACTTAAATATTAATTAAAACAATATTTTTGTAAATTGAAAAATTTTACATACAAAAAAACTAAGATAAGATGTTACCGCCAAGAAATCTATATAGTTGGTCGACCTGAATGGCAAAAAGTGGTGGTTTGGTAGTTGAGTGGGGCCCTCCAAGTAATGATGTGAAGTTAAATATCAATTAAAACAATATTTTTGTAAATTGAAAAATTTTTCATACAAAAAAACTAAGATAAGATGTTACCGCCAAGAAATCTATGTAGTTGGTCGACCTGAATGGCAAAATGTTGAAATCCGATGTTGAGTGGGGCCCAACAACACCAAAAACAACAAGCAAAAAATTCTACTTTGAACATCAAAAAGTGGTAGTTTTTAGTTGAGTGAGGCCCAACAACCATACTAAAAAACTAAAAATAAGCGAAAAATTCTACTTTGAACATCAAAAAAAGTGGTAGTTTTTAGTTGAGTGAGGCCCAACAACCATACTAAAAAACTAAAAATAAGCGAAAAATTCTACTTTGAACATGAAAAAAAGGTGGTTGTTTTTAGTTGAGTGAGGCCCAACAACCATACTAAATACTAAAAACAAGCGAAATTTAATATATGAAGTCGACATTTGAAATGCAAAATATGTGCTTGTTTCTTAGTTGAGTGAGGCCCAAGAACACAATACTATAAAATAAGCGAAATTAATATATGAATGTCGACATTTGAAAATGCAAAAAATGTGCTTTTTCTTAGTTGAGTGAGGCCCAAGAACACAATACTATAAAATAAGCGAAATTAATATATGAATGTCGACATTTGAAAATGCAAAAAATGTGCTTTTTCTTAGTTGAGTGAGGCCCAAGAACACAATACTATAAAATAAGCGAAATTAATATATGAATGTCGACATTTGAAAATGCCAAATATGTGCTTGTTTCTTAGTTGAGTGAGGCCCAACAGCCATACTAAAAAAACTAAAAATAAGCGAAAAATTCTACTTTGAACATGAAAAGGTGGTTGTTTTTAGTTGAGTGAGGCCCAAGAACACAATACTATAAAATAAGCGAA
>CAKKTE020000557.1:125000-127500 GCA_920105625.2 Clusia tigrina
TACACAACTAACTTGGAATCAATCTAGACAATTTTGTTGGAATTAATTTGGACAGTTTTTGTGGAAATTTCAAAATTCTAACGTTGCTATTTCTTCTGAGTGTGCTAATTATAAGTCCCAACTAGGTGTGTATGTTACTTAAATATGAGAAATCTATACATTTACTCGACCTGAATGGCAAAAAGTGGTGGTCCGGTAGTTGGGTGAGACCCGCCAATTATGGAAATAAACTTTAAAATTCATTTAAACAATATTTTTGTAAATTTAAAAATTTTCCATACAAAAAAACTAAGATAAGATGTTACCCGCCAAGAAATCTATATAGTTGGTCGACCTGAATGGCAAAAAGTGGTGGTTTGGTAGTTGAGTGGGGCCCTCCAAGTAATGATATAAAGTTAAATATCAATTAAAACAATATTTTTGTAAATTGAAAAATTTTTCATACAAAAAAACTAAGATAAGATGTTACCGCCAAGAAATCTATATAGTTGGTCGACCTGAATGGCAAAAAGTGGTGGTTTGGTAGTTGAGTGGGGCCCTCCAACTAATGATATGAACTTAAATATTAATTAAAACAATATTTTGGTAAATTGAAAAATTTTCCATACAAAAAAACTAAGATAAGATGTTACCGCCAAGAAATCTATATAGTTGGTCGACCTGAATGGCAAAAAGTGGTGGTTTGGTAGTTGAGTGGGGCCCTCCAAGTAATGATGTGAAGTTAAATATCAATTAAAACAATATTTTTGTAAAGTGAAAAATTTTTCATACAAAAAAACTAAGATAAGATGTTACCGCCAAGAAATCTATGTAGTTGGTCGACCTGAATGGCAAAATGTTGAAATCCGATGTTGAGTGGGGCCCAACAACACCAAAAACAACAAGCAAAAAATTCTACTTTGAACATCAAAAAGTGGTAGTTTTTAGTTGAGTGAGGCCCAACAACCATACTAAAAAACTAAAAATAAGCGAAAAATTCTACTTTGAACATCAAAAAAAGTGGTAGTTTTTAGTTGAGTGAGGCCCAACAACCATACTAAAAAACTAAAAATAAGCGAAAAATTCTACTTTGAACATGAAAAAAAGGTGGTTGTTTTTAGTTGAGTGAGGCCCAACAACCATACTAAATACTAAAAACAAGCGAAATTTAATATATGAAGTCGACATTTGAAATGCAAAATATGTGCTTGTTTCTTAGTTGAGTGAGGCCCAAGAACACAATACTATAAAATAAGCGAAATTAATATATGAATGTCGACATTTGAAAATGCAAAAAATGTGCTTTTTCTTAGTTGAGTGAGGCCCAAGAACACAATACTATAAAATAAGCGAAATTAATATATGAATGTCGACATTTGAAAATGCAAAAAATGTGCTTTTTCTTAGTTGAGTGAGGCCCAAGAACACAATACTATAAAATAAGCGAAATTAATATATGAATGTCGACATTTGAAAATGCCAAATATGTGCTTGTTTCTTAGTTGAGTGAGGCCCAACAGCCATACTAAAAAAACTAAAAATAAGCGAAAAATTCTACTTTGAACATGAAAAGGTGGTTGTTTTTAGTTGAGTGAGGCCCAAGAACACAATACTATAAAATAAGCGAAATTTAATATATGAAGTCGACATTTGAAATGCAAAATATGTGCTTGTTTCTTAGTTGAGGTGAGGCCCAAGAACACAATACTATAAAATAAGCGAAATTAATATATGATGAATGTCGACATTTGAAATCCAAAATATGTGCTTGTTTCTTAGTTGTTGAGTGAGGCCCAACCAATATCAAAGACAAAAAGAGAAATATATGAAATTCGAACTGAATATTGCAAAAAGTGGTTGTGGTTTATAGTTGAGTTAGGCCCAACATATCAACTAATTAAAAACAGAACTGAATGAAGAAAATCTATATGTGATTTGCAAAAAGTGAAATATATAAATATAATATGGTAACAAAAATATTTCGTTTATGAAATGAAGAAATGTTGTGTGTTTGTGGGCAGCAGCCAACAAACAATTAAAATATATGGTTTTTATATGAGAAAGAAAAAGTATTATTATATTATTATATATAATAAAAAAGAGATTATAGTAGTTTTATATATATATATATATATATATATATATATAATATATATATTTACTCTATAATCATAAACAAAAATTTGATTATATGATTTTTTGGGCACGAATGTGTGGTGTTGGCCGCGCCAATTATTGTTGAAAATGTTCATAGTTTTTATTTTAAAAATGTTGAATTTTTCAAATATTCATTGTAAATTGATAGATACGTGATAATAAAGTAATATTATATATCCGGGTCTAAATCAGTTGTCAACATAATATATATTTTTATATCTAAATATGGTTTGTATTATTTGTTTCACAACAAAAAACTCATTCATATAAAAGTTATAAAAAAATATAAAAAAATTGCAATTTTCTTTTACATACTTTTAAGTACCACATTTAAAGTAGAGTTATTAAGAAAAAATGAAATTTT
>CAKKTE020000557.1:130000-137500 GCA_920105625.2 Clusia tigrina
CCTTTTTTTTATTAACAATTTTGTGTATTGCGCATAGAAAAATTTTGAAAATTTTTTTTGCCAATTACAAAAAAAATCCACAAAAGAAACAAACATTAAATAGTTGTACTTACCTAATATATATATATATATTTCATATATATATTATATTTAGTAAGTTCTCAAATGCATTAAATTTTTGAATTTTTGCAGGACATTCGCAACAGTATAATGTTTGTATAAATAAAAAAATATTATTGTGATGGGTAACAAAAAAAATATTATATAAATTTTTATAATATTTTTCCACTCAATAAATTACAAAAATTAACGAAATGAAATTGATGAAAATAATACAAAGAAAAAAATATTCACTCTAAGCGGTGGATCACTTGGCTCATGGGTCGATGAAGAACGCAGCAAACTGTGCGTCATCGTGTGAACTGCAGGACACATGAACATCGACATTTTGAACGCATATCGCAGTCCATGCTGTGATGTACTTTAATTAATTTTGAAGTGCTGCTTGGACTACATATGGTTGAGGGTTGTAAGACTTTGCTAAAAAAGTTGCTTATTTTATTTTAAAAGAGAAAGAATTATAAATTCTTTTTTCCTGTTTTATTTTTTGATTCATCAAAAATATATGAAGAAAACTAATATGGAAAATAAAATTTCAAGCACATGTTATATTATTGCATAATATATTTTATTATAATATGCATAATATTAAGTGAAAATTAAAAAACAAAAAATCCAAATACAACAAAAAAGTAAGAATTTGAATTCTTATAAAAATTCTCTTTTTTATTTTATATATTATGAATAGTTTTATAATATTTTTAATGTGATTTTTTGTGAAAGTCTTAGCATAAAAAAATTTTTTAAATTTTTTTTTTTGTTTAAAATGGGACTTTTCCACATACACACACATTAATTCAAAAAAATATTATATTAAAGAATTATTCAAGAAAAATATATAAGAAAAAATAAATATTTTGTCCAAACAAAAAAAAGAGAGATTATTGGATTTTATGAAAAATTTTATATTTAATTTATATATCACATATATATATATTTTATTATACAACCTCAACTCATATGGGATTACCCCCTGAATTTAAGCATATTAATGAGGGGAGGAAAAGAAACTAACAAGGATTTTCTTAGTAGCGGCGAGCGAAAAGAAAATAGTTCAGCACTAAGTCACTTTGTTTTAATGGCAAATGTGAGATGCAGTGTATGGAACATCTTAAATCTAGTATGAGAAATTATCGATTTAAGTCCTTCTTAAATGAGGCCATTTACCCATAGAGGGTGCCAGGCCCGTATAACGTTAATGATTACTAGAAGGTGTTTCCAAAGAGTCGTGTTGCTTGATAGTGCAGCACTAAGTGGGTGGTAAACTCCATCTAAAACTAAATATAACCATGAGACCGATAGTAAACAAGTACCGTGAGGGAAAGTTGAAAAGAACTCTGAATAGAGAGTTAAATAGTACGTGAAACTGCTTAGAGGTTAAGCCCGATGAACCTGAATATACATTATGGAAAATTCATCATTATAACTGTGATATGTTAAAAATATTATAGTAATGGTGTGCATTTTTTCCATATAAGTACATTGTAATCTATTAGCATATGATCCATATTTATCATAAGATTATTTAATTTAAGTTTATTCAAATTGATTTATTTTAATAATAGATTTAATATTATATAGTGCTTAAATTCTTAATTGAATTTTACAAATATGAGATATATATATATATATCATTTTATTGTATGCACTTATTATATGATTAACAATGCGAAAGATTCAGGATACCTTCGGGACCCGTCTTGAAACACGGACCAAGGAGTCTAACATATGTGCAAGTCATTGGGAATATAATACAAAACCCAATGGCATAATTAACTTAACTTTTATTTATAAAATGGGATTAATTTTTATATGAATATTTTATATATTAATTCAATCCCAGGGCGTTCTATACAGTTATGGTATAATAGTATTTTTAATATTATTTATATCCTCTAACTAGAGCGTACCTTGAGCATATATGCTGTGACCCGAAAGATGGTGAACTATACTTGATCAGGTTGAAGTCAGGGAAAACCCTGATGGAAGACCGAAGCAGTTCTGACGTGCAAATCGATTGTCAGAATTGAGTATAGGGGCGTAAGACCAATCGAACCATCTAGTAGCTGGTTCCCTCCGAAGTTTCCCTCAGGATAGCTGGTGCAAAAAATAGATTATTGAAATAATCTTATCTGGTAAAGCGAATGATTAGAGGCCTTAGGGTCGAAACGATCTTAACCTATTCTCAAAACTTTAAATGGGTAAGAACTTTACCTTTCTTGATATGAAGGTTAAAAGTTATGATATATTGTGCCCAGTGGGCCACTTTTGGTAAGCAGAACTGGCGCTGTGGGATGAACCAAACGTAATGTTACGGTGCCCAAATTAACAACTCATACAGAAAACCATGAAAGGCGTTGGTTGCTTAAAACAGCAGGACGGTGGACATGGAAGTCGTAATCCGCTAAGGAGTGTGTAACAACTCACCTGCCGAAGCAACTAGCCCTTAAAATGGATGGCGCTCAAGTTGTATACCTATACATTACCGCTAAAGTAAATGATTTATTGAACAAAAATTTTTTTCTCAATAGATTTTGAAACTTTAGTGAGTAGGAGGGTACAATGGTGTGCTTTAGAAGTGTTTGGCGTAAGCCTACATGGAGCCGCCATTGGTACAGATCTTGGTGGTAGTAGCAAATAATCGAATGAGACCTTGGAGGACTGAAGTGGAGAAGGGTTTCGTGTGAACAGTGGTTGATCACGAGTTAGTCGGTCCTAAATTTAAGGCGAAAGCTGAAAATTTTCAAGTTAAAAAATATCCTATATATATAATATATATTGTATGTAATAAAACACTTGATTTTTTTTGAACGAAAGGGAATACGGTTCCAATTCCGTAACCTGTTGAGTATCCGTTTGTTATTAAAAATGGGCCTTGTGCTCATCCTGGTAACAGGAACGACCATAAAGAAGCCGTCGAGAGATATCAGAAGAGTTTTCTTTTCTGTTTTATAGTCGTACTACCATGGAAGTCTTTCGAAGAGAGATATGGTAGATGGACTAGAAGAGCATGACATTTACTGTTGTGTCGATATTTTCTCCTCGGACCTTGAAAATTTATGGTGGGGACACGCAAACTTCTCAACAGGCCGTACCAATATCCGCAGCTGGTCTCCAAGGGTGAAGAGTCTCTAGTCGATAGAATAATGTAGGTAAGGGAAGTCGGCAAATTAGATTCCGTAACTTCGGGATAAGGATTGGCTCTGAAGATTGAGATAATCGGGCTTGATTGGGAAGCAATAACCATGGTTTATGTACTCGTTTCTGGGTAAATAAAGATTATTAATTTTGTTCCCCGGATAGTTAGTTATGTAACCAATTGTGGAACTTTCTTGCTAAAATTTTTAAAGGAATGGCTTTCGGGTCTATTATCTTTTTAAATTATAACGATTATCAATTAACAATCAATTCAGAAACTGGCACGGACTTGGGGAATCCGACTGTCTAATTAAAACAAAGCATTGTGATGGCCCTAACGGGTGTTGACACAATGTGATTTCTGCCCAGTGCTCTGAATGTCAAAGTGAAGAAATTCAAATAAGCGCGGGTCAACGGCGGGAGTAACTATGACTCTCTTAAGGTAGCCAAATGCCTCGTCATCTAATTAGTGACGCGCATGAATGGATTAACGAGATTCCTACTGTCCCCTATCTACTATCTAGCGAAACCACAGCCAAGGGAACGGGCTTGGGAATAATTAGCGGGGAAAGAAAACCCTGTTGAGCTTGACTCTAATCTGGTAGTGTAAGGAAACATAAGAGGTGTAGAATAAGTGGGAGATGTTTTAACATTTATGTTTTTTCATCAACAATGAAATTACCACTACTCTTATTGTTTCCTTACTTACTTGATTAAATGGAACGTGTATCTATACTTAGCCATTATACGGATATATTTATATATCTTATGGTATTGGGTATTGATGCAAGCTTCTTGATCAAAGTACAAAGAGTTTGTTATATAATTGTAAACAAGTTTTTAATAAAAATGATAGCATTTCGGTGTTATTATTATAATTAAAATTTGGTATAACTCCAACACTCAGTATGATCCAATTCAAGGACATATCCAGGTTGGGAGTTTGACTGGGGCGGTACATCTCTCAAATAATAACGGAGGTGTCCCAAGGCCAGCTCAGTGCGGACAGAAACCCACACATAGAGCAAAAGGGCAAATGCTGACTTGATCTCGGTGTTCAGTACACACAGAGACAGCAAAAGCTCGGCCTATCGATCCTTTTGGTTTAAGGAGTTTTTAACAAGAGGTGTCAGAAAAGTTACCACAGGGATAACTGGCTTGTGGCGGCCAAGCGTTCATAGCGGACGTCGCCTTTTTGATCCTTCGATGTCGGCTCTTCCTATCATTGTGAAGCAAAATTCACCAAGCGTTGGATTGTTCACCCATTCAAGGGAATGTGAGCTGGGTTTAGACCGTCGTGAGACAGGTTAGTTTTATCCTACTAATGACTAAAACGTTGTTGCAACAGCATTCCTGCGTAGTACGAGAGGAAACCGCAGGTACGGGACCAATGGCACAATACTTGTTCGAGCGAACAGTGGTATGACGCTACGTCCGTTGGATTATGCCTGAACGCCTCTAAGGTCGTATCCGTGCTGGATTGCAATGATAAATATGGGGCAATTGTATTGTATGGCTTTTGAAACCATTAAAAGTTTGTACATTTTTTTAAACAACTGTATAAACGACAAATTGGAATGTAATGCCAATGTTATTTGTAACATAGCAAATGCTGGAGGATGAATATCACCAGTATGATGTCTAGTTACTTATTAAAACATTATAATACAATGACAATACCTAGAATCAATTGTAAACGACTTTTGTAAACAGGCAAGGTGTTGTAAGTGGTAGAGCAGCTGCCATACTGCGATCCACTGAAGCTTATCCTTTGCTTGACGATTCGAGAAAAAAAAATCGAAAAAATTGTATATGTAAATAAATACCCATTATATATAATATATATATATATATATATATATATATATATTGTATGGATGCTGAGATGATGTATATTTTTTATATATATATATAAAATAATATTAATTATTATTTATATATATAATGTGTCTAATAATATATATTATTTTATTATAATACATATAAAAATACTACTTTATTGTATAATTTATATAATATTTTTTGGATATTATATAAATCGAATATGTGAGATATATAGAGATTATGCTATATATGTCCACTTGGGTGTGCTAATTATAAGTCCCACCTAGGTGTGCTAATTATAAGTCCCAACAAGGTGTGCTAATTATAAGTCCCTTTTGGGTGTGTGTCAATTTAAAGTGAGAAATCTTAAAAAATTTTTCGATACCAATGTTGGAATTAATTTACACAATGTTGGAATTAATTTACACAATGTTGGAATTAATTTACACAATTAACTTGGAATTAATCTGGACCAATTTTGTTGGAATTAATGTGGACACTTTTTGTGGAAATTTCTAAATTCTATCGTTGCTATTTCATCTTGGTGTGCTAATTATAAGTCCCAACAAGGTGTGCTAATTATATGTCCCACCTAGGTGTGCTAATTATAAGTCCAACCTAGGTGTGGCTAATTATAAGTCCCATTTGGGTGTGTGTCAATTTAATGTGAGAAAACTAAAAATTTTTTCACTTTGAATGATGGAATTAATTTACACAATTAACTTGGAATTAATCTGGACAATTTTGTTGGAATTAATTTGGACAGTTTTTGTGTAAATTTCAAAATTCTATAGTTGCTATTTCATCTGGGTGTGCTAATTATAAGTCCCCACCTAGGTGTGCTAATTATAAGTCCCACCTAGGTGTGCTAATTACATGTCCCACCTAGGTGTGCTAATTATAAGGTCCAACCTAGGTGTGCTAATTATAAGTCCCATTTGGGTGTGTGTCAATTTAAAGTGAGAAATCTACAAATTTTTTCGATACCAATGTTTTAATTAATTTACACAACTAACTTGGAATTAATCTAGACAATTTTGTTGGAATTAATTTGGACAGTTTTTTCAATTCAAGGACATATCCAGGTGGGGAGTTTGACTGAGGCGGTACATCTCTCAAATAATAACGGAGGTGTGCTAATTATAAATCCATTTGGGTGTGCTATTTATAAGTCCACTTGGGTGTGCTAATTATAAGTCCCAACAAGGTGTGCTAATTATAAGTCACATATCCAGGTGGGGAGTTTGACTGAGGCGGTACATATCCAATTGGGGAGTTTTTACTGAGGCGGTACATCTCTCAAATAATAACGGAGGTGTGCTAATTATAAGTCCCACCTAGGTGTGCTAATTATAAGTGGCAACAAGGTGTGCTAATTATATGGTCCACTTTGGTGTGCTATTTATATGTCCAACCTAGGTGTGCTAATTATAAGTCCCAATTGGGTGTGTGTCAATTTAAAGTGAGAAATCCACAAATTTTTTCGCTTTGAATGTTTTTAATTAATTTACACAACTAACTTGGAATCAATCTAGACAATTTTGTTGGAATTAATTTGGACAGTTTTTGTGGAAATTTTCAAAATTCTAACGTTGCTATTTCTTCTGAGTGTGCTAATTATAAGTCCCAACTAGGTGTGTATGTTACTTAAATATGAGAAATCTATACATTTACTCGACCTGAATGGCAAAAAGTGGTGGTCCGGTAGTTGGGTGAGACCCCACCAATTATGGAAATAAACTTTAAAATTCATTTAAACAATATTTTTGTAAATTTAAAAATTTTCCATACAAAAAAACTAAGATAAGATGTTACCGCCAAGAAAATCTATATAGTTGGTCGACCTGAATGGCAAAAAAGTGGTGGTTTGGTAGTTGAGTGGGGGCCCTCCAAGTAATGATATAAAGTTAAATATCAATTAAAACAATATTTTTGTAAATTGAAAATTTTTCATACAAAAAAAACTAAGATAAGATGTTACCGCCAAGAAATCTATATAGTTGGTCGACCTGAATGGCAAAAAGTGGTGGTTTGGTAGTTGAGTGGGGCCCTCCAACTAATGATATGAACTTAAATATTAATTAAAACAATATTTTGGTAAATTGAAAAATTTTCCATACAAAAAAAACTAAGATAAGATGTTACCGCCAAGAAATTCTATATAGTTGGTCGACCTGAATGGCAAAAAGTGGTGGTTTGGTAGTTGAGTGGGGCCCTCCAAGTAATGATGTGAAGTTAAATATCAATTAAAACAATATTTTTGTAAATTGAAAAATTTTTCATACAAAAAAACTAAGATAAGATGTTACCGCCAAGAAATCTATGTAGTTGGTCGACCTGAATGGCAAAATGTTGAAATCCGATGTTGAGTGGGGCCCAACAACACCAAAAACAACAAGCAAAAAATTCTACTTTGAA
>CAKKTE020000557.1:147500-150000 GCA_920105625.2 Clusia tigrina
TAGTTGCTATTTCATCTGGGTGTGCTAATTATAAGTCCCACCTAGGTGTGCTAATTATAAGTCCCACCTAGGTGTGCTAATTACATGTCCCACCTAGGTGTGCTAATTATAAGTCCAACCTAGGTGTGCTAATTATAAGTCCCATTTGGGTGTGTGTCAATTTAAAGTGAGAAATCTACAAATTTTTTCGATACCAATGTTTTAATTAATTTACACAACTAACTTGGAATTAATCTAGACAATTTTGTTGGAATTAATTTGGACAGTTTTTTCAATTCAAGGACATATCCAGGTGGGGAGTTTGACTGAGGCGGTACATCTCTCAAATAATAACGGAGGTGTGCTAATTATAAATCCATTTGGGTGTGCTATTTATAAGTCCACTTGGGTGTGCTAATTATAAGTCCCAACAAGGTGTGCTAATTATAAGTCACATATCCAGGTGGGGAGTTTGACTGAGGCGGTACATATCCAATTGGGGAGTTTTTACTGAGGCGGTACATCTCTCAAATAATAACGGAGGTGTGCTAATTATAAGTCCCACCTAGGTGTGCTAATTATAAGTGGCAACAAGGTGTGCTAATTATATGTCCACTTTGGTGTGCTATTTATATGTCCAACCTAGGTGTGCTAATTATAAGTCCCATTTGGGTGTGTGTCAATTTAAAGTGAGAAATCCACAAATTTTTTCGCTTTGAATGTTTTAATTAATTTACACAACTAACTTGGAATCAATCTAGACAATTTTGTTGGAATTAATTTGGACAGTTTTTGTGGAAATTTCAAAATTCTAACGTTGCTATTTCTTCTGAGTGTGCTAATTATAAGTCCCAACTAGGTGTGTATGTTACTTAAATATGAGAAATCTATACATTTACTCGACCTGAATGGCAAAAAGTGGTGGTCCGGTAGTTGGGTGAGACCCGCCAATTATGGAAATAAACTTTAAAATTCATTTAAACAATATTTTTGTAAATTTAAAAATTTTCCATACAAAAAAACTAAGATAAGATGTTACCGCCAAGAAATCTATATAGTTGGTCGACCTGAATGGCAAAAAGTGGTGGTTTGGTAGTTGAGTGGGGCCCTCCAAGTAATGATATAAAGTTAAATATCAATTAAAACAATATTTTTGTAAATTGAAAAATTTTTCATACAAAAAAACTAAGATAAGATGTTACCGCCAAGAAATCTATATAGTTGGTCGACCTGAATGGCAAAAAGTGGTGGTTTGGTAGTTGAGTGGGGCCCTCCAACTAATGATATGAACTTAAATATTAATTAAAACAATATTTTGGTAAATTGAAAAATTTTCCATACAAAAAAACTAAGATAAGATGTTACCGCCAAGAAATCTATATAGTTGGTCGACCTGAATGGCAAAAAGTGGTGGTTTGGTAGTTGAGTGGGGCCCTCCAAGTAATGATGTGAAGTTAAATATCAATTAAAACAATATTTTTGTAAATTGAAAAATTTTTCATACAAAAAAACTAAGATAAGATGTTACCGCCAAGAAATCTATGTAGTTGGTCGACCTGAATGGCAAAATGTTGAAATCCGATGTTGAGTGGGGCCCAACAACACCAAAAACAACAAGCAAAAAATTCTACTTTGAACATCAAAAAGTGGTAGTTTTTAGTTGAGTGAGGCCCAACAACCATACTAAAAAACTAAAAATAAGCGAAAAATTCTACTTTGAACTGAACATCAAAAAAAGTGGTAGTTTTTAGTTGAGTGAGGCCCAACAACCATACTAAAAAACTAAAAATAAGCGAAAAATTCTACTTTGAACATGAAAAAAAGGTGGTTGTTTTTAGTTGAGTGAGGCCCAACAACCATACTAAATACTAAAAACAAGCGAAATTTAATATATGAAGTCGACATTTGAAATGCAAAATATGTGCTTGTTTCTTAGTTGAGTGAGGCCCAAGAACACAATACTATAAAATAAGCGAAATTAATATATGAATGTCGACATTTGAAAATGCAAAAAATGTGCTTTTTCTTAGTTGAGTGAGGCCCAAGAACACAATACTATAAAATAAGCGAAATTAATATATGAATGTCGACATTTGAAAATGCAAAAAATGTGCTTTTTCTTAGTTGAGTGAGGCCCAAGAACACAATACTATAAAATAAGCGAAATTAATATATGAATGTCGACATTTGAAAATGCCAAATATGTGCTTGTTTCTTAGTTGAGTGAGGCCCAACAGCCATACTAAAAAAACTAAAAATAAGCGAAAAATTCTACTTTGAACATGAAAAGGTGGTTGTTTTTAGTTGAGTGAGGCCCAAGAACACAATACTATAAAATAAGCGAAATTTAATATATGAAGTCGACATTTGAAATGCAAAATATGTGCTTGTTTCTTAGTTGAGGTGAGGCCCAAGAACACAATACTATAAAATAAGCGAAATTAATATATGATGAATGTCGACATTTGAAATCCAAAATATGTGCTTGTTTCTTAGTTGTTGAGTGAGGCCCAACCAATAT
>CAKKTE020000557.1:160000-162500 GCA_920105625.2 Clusia tigrina
ATGGCAAAAAGTGGTGGTCCGGTAGTTGGGTGAGACCCGCCAATTATGGAAATAAACTTTAAAATTCATTTAAACAATATTTTTGTAAATTTAAAAATTTTCCATACAAAAAAACTAAGATAAGATGTTACCGCCAAGAAATCTATATAGTTGGTCGACCTGAATGGCAAAAAGTGGTGGTTTGGTAGTTGAGTGGGGCCCTCCAAGTAATGATATAAAGTTAAATATCAATTAAAACAATATTTTTGTAAATTGAAAAATTTTTCATACAAAAAAACTAAGATAAGATGTTACCGCCAAGAAATCTATATAGTTGGTCGACCTGAATGGCAAAAAGTGGTGGTTTGGTAGTTGAGTGGGGCCCTCCAACTAATGATATGAACTTAAATATTAATTAAAACAATATTTTGGTAAATTGAAAAATTTTCCATACAAAAAAACTAAGATAAGATGTTACCGCCAAGAAATCTATATAGTTGGTCGACCTGAATGGCAAAAAGTGGTGGTTTGGTAGTTGAGTGGGGCCCTCCAAGTAATGATGTGAAGTTAAATATCAATTAAAACAATATTTTTGTAAATTGAAAAATTTTTCATACAAAAAAACTAAGATAAGATGTTACCGCCAAGAAATCTATGTAGTTGGTCGACCTGAATGGCAAAATGTTGAAATCCGATGTTGAGTGGGGCCCAACAACACCAAAAACAACAAGCAAAAAATTCTACTTTGAACATCAAAAAGTGGTAGTTTTTAGTTGAGTGAGGCCCAACAACCATACTAAAAAACTAAAAATAAGCGAAAAATTCTACTTTGAACATCAAAAAAAGTGGTAGTTTTTAGTTGAGTGAGGCCCAACAACCATACTAAAAAACTAAAAATAAGCGAAAAATTCTACTTTGAACATGAAAAAAAGGTGGTTGTTTTTAGTTGAGTGAGGCCCAACAACCATACTAAATACTAAAAACAAGCGAAATTTAATATATGAAGTCGACATTTGAAATGCAAAATATGTGCTTGTTTCTTAGTTGAGTGAGGCCCAAGAACACAATACTATAAAATAAGCGAAATTAATATATGAATGTCGACATTTGAAAATGCAAAAAATGTGCTTTTTCTTAGTTGAGTGAGGCCCAAGAACACAATACTATAAAATAAGCGAAATTAATATATGAATGTCGACATTTGAAAATGCAAAAAATGTGCTTTTTCTTAGTTGAGTGAGGCCCAAGAACACAATACTATAAAATAAGCGAAATTAATATATGAATGTCGACATTTGAAAATGCCAAATATGTGCTTGTTTCTTAGTTGAGTGAGGCCCAACAGCCATACTAAAAAAACTAAAAATAAGCGAAAAATTCTACTTTGAACATGAAAAGGTGGTTGTTTTTAGTTGAGTGAGGCCCAAGAACACAATACTATAAAATAAGCGAAATTTAATATATGAAGTCGACATTTGAAATGCAAAATATGTGCTTGTTTCTTAGTTGAGGTGAGGCCCAAGAACACAATACTATAAAATAAGCGAAATTAATATATGATGAATGTCGACATTTGAAATCCAAAATATGTGCTTGTTTCTTAGTTGTTGAGTGAGGCCCAACCAATATCAAAGACAAAAAGAGAAATATATGAAATTCGAACTGAATATTGCAAAAAGTGGTTGTGGTTTATAGTTGAGTTAGGCCCAACATATCAACTAATTAAAAACAGAACTGAATGAAGAAAATCTATATGTGATTTGCAAAAAGTGAAATATATAAATATAATATGGTAACAAAAATATTTCGTTTATGAAATGAAGAAATGTTGTGTGTTTGTGGGCAGCAGCCAACAAACAATTAAAATATATGGTTTTTATATGAGAAAGAAAAAGTATTATTATATTATTATATATAATAAAAAAGAGATTATAGTAGTTTTATATATATATATATATATATATATATATATAATATATATATTTACTCTATAATCATAAACAAAAATTTGATTATATGATTTTTTGGGCACGAATGTGTGGTGTTGGCCGCGCCAATTATTGTTGAAAATGTTCATAGTTTTTATTTTAAAAATGTTGAATTTTTCAAATATTCATTGTAAATTGATAGATACGTGATAATAAAGTAATATTATATATCCGGGTCTAAATCAGTTGTCAACATAATATATATTTTTATATCTAAATATGGTTTGTATTATTTGTTTCACAACAAAAAACTCATTCATATAAAAGTTATAAAAAAATATAAAAAAATTGCAATTTTCTTTTACATACTTTTAAGTACCACATTTAAAGTAGAGTTATTAAGAAAAAATGAAATTTTTAATTTCATATCAACAAAAATATATATGTGAAAATATACTATTAAAAAAGTATATTAAATAATAAATGCCAAAACAAAGTTCATATAAGGAACAAAATTGATATTTTAGAAATATATACTACGTTATGTTGTATTATTCTAAATAAATGAAAATTTTTAAATAAGTTGTGATGTT
>CAKKTE020000557.1:165000-167500 GCA_920105625.2 Clusia tigrina
TTAAATTTTTGAATTTTTGCAGGACATTCGCAACAGTATAATGTTTGTATAAATAAAAAAATATTATTGTGATGGGTAACAAAAAAAATATTATATAAATTTTTATAATATTTTTCCACTCAATAAATTACAAAAATTAACGAAATGAAATTGATGAAAATAATACAAAGAAAAAAATATTCACTCTAAGCGGTGGATCACTTGGCTCATGGGTCGATGAAGAACGCAGCAAACTGTGCGTCATCGTGTGAACTGCAGGACACATGAACATCGACATTTTGAACGCATATCGCAGTCCATGCTGTGATGTACTTTAATTAATTTTGAAGTGCTGCTTGGACTACATATGGTTGAGGGTTGTAAGACTTTGCTAAAAAAGTTGCTTATTTTATTTTAAAAGAGAAAGAATTATAAATTCTTTTTTCCTGTTTTATTTTTTGATTCATCAAAAATATATGAAGAAAACTAATATGGAAAATAAAATTTCAAGCACATGTTATATTATTGCATAATATATTTTATTATAATATGCATAATATTAAGTGAAAATTAAAAAACAAAAAATCCAAATACAACAAAAAAGTAAGAATTTGAATTCTTATAAAAATTCTCTTTTTTATTTTATATATTATGAATAGTTTTATAATATTTTTAATGTGATTTTTTGTGAAAGTCTTAGCATAAAAAAATTTTTTAAATTTTTTTTTTTGTTTAAAATGGGACTTTTCCACATACACACACATTAATTCAAAAAAATATTATATTAAAGAATTATTCAAGAAAAATATATAAGAAAAAATAAATATTTTGTCCAAACAAAAAAAAGAGAGATTATTGGATTTTATGAAAAATTTTATATTTAATTTATATATCACATATATATATATTTTATTATACAACCTCAACTCATATGGGATTACCCCCTGAATTTAAGCATATTAATGAGGGGAGGAAAAGAAACTAACAAGGATTTTCTTAGTAGCGGCGAGCGAAAAGAAAATAGTTCAGCACTAAGTCACTTTGTTTTAATGGCAAATGTGAGATGCAGTGTATGGAACATCTTAAATCTAGTATGAGAAATTATCGATTTAAGTCCTTCTTAAATGAGGCCATTTACCCATAGAGGGTGCCAGGCCCGTATAACGTTAATGATTACTAGAAGGTGTTTCCAAAGAGTCGTGTTGCTTGATAGTGCAGCACTAAGTGGGTGGTAAACTCCATCTAAAACTAAATATAACCATAAGACCGATAGTAAACAAGTACCGTGAGGGAAAGTTGAAAAGAACTCTGAATAGAGAGTTAAATAGTACGTGAAACTGCTTAGAGGTTAAGCCCGATGAACCTGAATATACATTATGGAAAATTCATCATTATAACTGTGATATGTTAAAAATATTATAGTAATGGTGTGCATTTTTTCCATATAAGTACATTGTAATCTATTAGCATATGATCCATATTTATCATAAGATTATTTAATTTAAGTTTATTCAAATTGATTTATTTTAATATAGATTAACATAGAATAAATATTGAATAATTTGATAAAGTGTTGATAGATTTAATATTATATAGTGCTTAAATTCTTAATTGAATTTTACAAATATGAGATATATATATATATATCATTTTATTGTATGCACTTATTATATGATTAACAATGCGAAAGATTCAGGATACCTTCGGGACCCGTCTTGAAACACGGACCAAGGAGTCTAACATATGTGCAAGTCATTGGGAATATAATACAAAACCCAATGGCATAATTAACTTAACTTTTATTTATAAAATGGGATTAATTTTTATATGAATATTTTATATATTAATTCAATCCCAGGGCGTTCTATACAGTTATGGTATAATAGTATTTTTAATATTATTTATATCCTCTAACTAGAGCGTACCTTGAGCATATATGCTGTGACCCGAAAGATGGTGAACTATACTTGATCAGGTTGAAGTCAGGGGAAACCCTGATGGAAGACCGAAGCAGTTCTGACGTGCAAATCGATTGTCAGAATTGAGTATAGGGGCGTAAGACCAATCGAACCATCTAGTAGCTGGTTCCCTCCGAAGTTTCCCTCAGGATAGCTGGTGCAAAAATAGATTATTGAAATAATCTTATCTGGTAAAGCGAATGATTAGAGGCCTTAGGGTCGAAACGATCTTAACCTATTCTCAAACTTTAAATGGGTAAGAACTTTACCTTTCTTGATATGAAGGTTAAAGTTATGATATATTGTGCCCAGTGGGCCACTTTTGGTAAGCAGAACTGGCGCTGTGGGATGAACCAAACGTAATGTTACGGTGCCCAAATTAACAACTCATACAGAAACCATGAAAGGCGTTGGTTGCTTAAAACAGCAGGACGGTGGACATGGAAGTCGTAATCCGCTAAGGAGTGTGTAACAACTCACCTGCCGAAGCAACTAGCCCTTAAAATGGATGGCGCTCAAGTTGTATACCTATACATTACCGCTAAAGTAAATGATTTATTGAA
>CAKKTE020000557.1:175000-177500 GCA_920105625.2 Clusia tigrina
AAATTACAAAAATTAACGAAATGAAATTGATGAAAATAATACAAAGAAAAAAATATTCACTCTAAGCGGTGGATCACTTGGCTCATGGGTCGATGAAGAACGCAGCAAACTGTGCGTCATCGTGTGAACTGCAGGACACATGAACATCGACATTTTGAACGCATATCGCAGTCCATGCTGTGATGTACTTTAATTAATTTTGAAGTGCTGCTTGGACTACATATGGTTGAGGGTTGTAAGACTTTGCTAAAAAAGTTGCTTATTTTATTTTAAAAGAGAAAGAATTATAAATTCTTTTTTCCTGTTTTATTTTTTGATTCATCAAAAATATATGAAGAAAACTAATATGGAAAATAAAATTTCAAGCACATGTTATATTATTGCATAATATATTTTATTATAATATGCATAATATTAAGTGAAAATTAAAAAACAAAAAATCCAAATACAACAAAAAAGTAAGAATTTGAATTCTTATAAAAATTCTCTTTTTTATTTTATATATTATGAATAGTTTTATAATATTTTTAATGTGATTTTTTGTGAAAGTCTTAGCATAAAAAAATTTTTTAAATTTTTTTTTTTGTTTAAAATGGGACTTTTCCACATACACACACATTAATTCAAAAAAATATTATATTAAAGAATTATTCAAGAAAAATATATAAGAAAAAATAAATATTTTGTCCAAACAAAAAAAAGAGAGATTATTGGATTTTATGAAAAATTTTATATTTAATTTATATATCACATATATATATATTTTATTATACAACCTCAACTCATATGGGATTACCCCCTGAATTTAAGCATATTAATGAGGGGAGGAAAAGAAACTAACAAGGATTTTCTTAGTAGCGGCGAGCGAAAAGAAAATAGTTCAGCACTAAGTCACTTTGTTTTAATGGCAAATGTGAGATGCAGTGTATGGAACATCTTAAATCTAGTATGAGAAATTATCGATTTAAGTCCTTCTTAAATGAGGCCATTTACCCATAGAGGGTGCCAGGCCCGTATAACGTTAATGATTACTAGAAGGTGTTTCCAAAGAGTCGTGTTGCTTGATAGTGCAGCACTAAGTGGGTGGTAAACTCCATCTAAAACTAAATATAACCATGAGACCGATAGTAAACAAGTACCGTGAGGGAAAGTTGAAAAGAACTCTGAATAGAGAGTTAAATAGTACGTGAAACTGCTTAGAGGTTAAGCCCGATGAACCTGAATATACATTATGGAAAATTCATCATTATAACTGTGATATGTTAAAAATATTATAGTAATGGTGTGCATTTTTTCCATATAAGTACATTGTAATCTATTAGCATATGATCCATATTTATCATAAGATTATTTAATTTAAGTTTATTCAAATTGATTTATTTTAATATAGATTAACATAGAATAAATATTGAATAATTTGATAAAGTGTTGATAGATTTAATATTATATAGTGCTTAAATTCTTAATTGAATTTTACAAATATGAGATATATATATATATATCATTTTATTGTATGCACTTATTATATGATTAACAATGCGAAAGATTCAGGATACCTTCGGGACCCGTCTTGAAACACGGACCAAGGAGTCTAACATATGTGCAAGTCATTGGGAATATAATACAAAACCCAATGGCATAATTAACTTAACTTTTATTTATAAAATGGGATTAATTTTTATATGAATATTTTATATATTAATTCAATCCCAGGGCGTTCTATACAGTTATGGTATAATAGTATTTTTAATATTATTTATATCCTCTAACTAGAGCGTACCTTGAGCATATATGCTGTGACCCGAAAGATGGTGAACTATACTTGATCAGGTTGAAGTCAGGGGAAACCCTGATGGAAGACCGAAGCAGTTCTGACGTGCAAATCGATTGTCAGAATTGAGTATAGGGGCGTAAGACCAATCGAACCATCTAGTAGCTGGTTCCCTCCGAAGTTTCCCTCAGGATAGCTGGTGCAAAAATAGATTATTGAAATAATCTTATCTGGTAAAGCGAATGATTAGAGGCCTTAGGGTCGAAACGATCTTAACCTATTCTCAAACTTTAAATGGGTAAGAACTTTACCTTTCTTGATATGAAGGTTAAAGTTATGATATATTGTGCCCAGTGGGCCACTTTTGGTAAGCAGAACTGGCGCTGTGGGATGAACCAAACGTAATGTTACGGTGCCCAAATTAACAACTCATACAGAAACCATGAAAGGCGTTGGTTGCTTAAAACAGCAGGACGGTGGACATGGAAGTCGTAATCCGCTAAGGAGTGTGTAACAACTCACCTGCCGAAGCAACTAGCCCTTAAAATGGATGGCGCTCAAGTTGTATACCTATACATTACCGCTAAAGTAAATGATTTATTGAACAAAAATTTTTTTCTCAATAGATTTTGAAACTTTAGTGAGTAGGAGGGTACAATGGTGTGCTTAGAAGTGTTTGGCGTAAGCCTACATGGAGCCGCCATTGGTACAGATCTTGGTGGTAGTAGC
>CAKKTE020000557.1:197500-200000 GCA_920105625.2 Clusia tigrina
AGGTCTCCGGACGTGATCTCTGTGACGCCATTTGCGTGTTACGGTTGTTTTCGCAAAAGTTGACCGAACTTGATTATTTAGAGGAAGTAAAAGTCGTAACAAGGTTTCCGTAGGTGAACCTGCGGAAGGATCATTAATGTAAAAAAAATGTCCTATCTGAAAGATATCTATAAATTAAAAAGAAAGTGGATACTAACTACTATACTATATTTATTTATAGTAGTCCTCTTTTTTCACATTTGTATTGCGCGCATAGAAAGAGAAAAAAAATTCTTTTTTTGCATACAAATATATATATATATATGTATATATAATATATATACTAAATGAAAAAGAGTATATAATATAAAATATTATATACAAAAATATATTGTACACTACAATATATAAGCAAAAAAATAAGGAAGAGAAATCTTCCTTTTTTTTATTAACAATTTTGTGTATTGCGCATAGAAAAATTTTGAAAATTTTTTTTGCCAATTACAAAAAAAATCCACAAAAGAAACAAACATTAAATAGTTGTACTTACCTAATATATATATATATATATTTCATATATATATTATATTTAGTAAGTTCTCAAATGCATTAAATTTTTGAATTTTTGCAGGACATTCGCAACAGTATAATGTTTGTATAAATAAAAAAAATATTATTGTGATGGGTAACAAAAAAAATATTATATAAATTTTTATAATATTTTTCCACTCAATAAATTACAAAAATTAACGAAATGAAATTGATGAAAATAATACAAAGAAAAAAATATTCACTCTAAGCGGTGGATCACTTGGCTCATGGGTCGATGAAGAACGCAGCAAACTGTGCGTCATCGTGTGAAACTGCAGGACACATGAACATCGACATTTTGAACGCATATCGCAGTCCATGCTGTGATGTACTTTAATTAATTTTGAAGTGCTGCTTGGACTACATATGGTTGAGGGTTGTAAGACTTTGCTAAAAAAGTTGCTTATTTTATTTTAAAAGAGAAAGAATTATAAATTCTTTTTTCCTGTTTTATTTTTTGATTCATCAAAAATATATGAAGGAAAACTAATATGGGAAAATAAAATTTCAAGCACATGTTATATTATTGCATAATATATTTTATTATAATATGCATAATATTAAGTGAAAATTAAAAAACAAAAAAATCCAAATACAACAAAAAAGTAAGAATTTGAATTCTTATAAAAATTCTCTTTTTTATTTTATATATTATGAATAGTCTTTATAATATTTTTAATGTGATTTTTTGTGAAAGTCTTAGCATAAAAAAATTTTTAAATTTTTTTTTTTGTTTTAAAAATGGGACTTTTCCACATACACACACATTAATTCAAAAAAATATTATATTAAAGAATTATTCAAGGAAAAATATATAAGAAAAAATAAATATTTTGTCCAAACAAAAAAAAGAGAGATTATTGGATTTTATGAAAAATTTTATATTTAATTTATATATCACATATATATATATTTTATTATACAACCTCAACTCATATGGGGATTACCCCCTGAATTTAAGCATATTAATGAGGGGAGGAAAAGAAACTAACAAGGATTTTCTTAGTAGCGGCGAGCGAAAAGAAAATAGTTCAGCACTAAGTCACTTTGTTTTAATGGCAAATGTGAGATGCAGTGTATGGAACATCTTAAATCTAGTATGAGAAATTATCGATTTAAGTCCTTCTTAAATGAGGCCATTTACCCATAGAGGGTGCCAGGCCCGTATAACGTTAATGATTACTAGAAGGTGTTTCCAAAGAGTCGTGTTGCTTGATAGTGCAGCACTAAGTGGGTGGTAAACTCCATCTAAAACTAAATATAACCCATGAGGACCGATAGTAAACAAGTACCGTGAGGGGAAAGTTGAAAAGAACTCTGAATAGAGAGTTAAATAGTACGTGAAACTGCTTAGAGGTTAAGCCCGATGAACCTGAATATACATTATGGAAAATTCATCATTATAACTGTGATATGTTAAAAATATTATAGTAATGGTGTGCATTTTTTCCATATAAGTACATTGTAATCTATTAGCATATGATCCATATTTATCATAAGATTATTTAATTTAAGTTTATTCAAATTGATTTATTTTAATATAGATTAACATAGAATAAATATTGAATAATTTGATAAAGTGTTGATAGATTTAATATTATATAGTGCTTAAATTCTTAATTGAATTTTACAAATATGAGATATATATATATATATCATTTTATTGTATGCACTTATTATATGATTAACAATGCGAAAGATTCAGGATACCTTCGGGGACCCGTCTTGAAACACGGACCAAGGAGTCTAACATATGTGCAAGGTCATTGGGAATATAATACAAAACCCAATGGCATAATTAACTTAACTTTTATTTATAAAATGGGATTAATTTTTATATGAATATTTTTATATATTAATTCAATCCCAGGGCGTTCTATACAGTTATGGTATAATAGTATTTTTAATATTATTTATATCCTCTAACTAG
>CAKKTE020000557.1:210000-212500 GCA_920105625.2 Clusia tigrina
GTCATCGTGTGAACTGCAGGACACATGAACATCGACATTTTGAACGCATATCGCAGTCCATGCTGTGATGTACTTTAATTAATTTTGAAGTGCTGCTTGGACTACATATGGTTGAGGGTTGTAAGACTTTGCTAAAAAAGTTGCTTATTTTATTTTAAAAGAGAAAGAATTATAAATTCTTTTTTCCTGTTTTATTTTTTGATTCATCAAAAATATATGAAGAAAACTAATATGGAAAATAAAATTTCAAGCACATGTTATATTATTGCATAATATATTTTATTATAATATGCATAATATTAAGTGAAAATTAAAAAACAAAAAATCCAAATACAACAAAAAAGTAAGAATTTGAATTCTTATAAAAATTCTCTTTTTTATTTTATATATTATGAATAGTTTTATAATATTTTTAATGTGATTTTTTGTGAAAGTCTTAGCATAAAAAAATTTTTTAAATTTTTTTTTTTGTTTAAAATGGGACTTTTCCACATACACACACATTAATTCAAAAAAATATTATATTAAAGAATTATTCAAGAAAAATATATAAGAAAAAATAAATATTTTGTCCAAACAAAAAAAAGAGAGATTATTGGATTTTATGAAAAATTTTATATTTAATTTATATATCACATATATATATATTTTATTATACAACCTCAACTCATATGGGATTACCCCCTGAATTTAAGCATATTAATGAGGGGAGGAAAAGAAACTAACAAGGATTTTCTTAGTAGCGGCGAGCGAAAAGAAAATAGTTCAGCACTAAGTCACTTTGTTTTAATGGCAAATGTGAGATGCAGTGTATGGAACATCTTAAATCTAGTATGAGAAATTATCGATTTAAGTCCTTCTTAAATGAGGCCATTTACCCATAGAGGGTGCCAGGCCCGTATAACGTTAATGATTACTAGAAGGTGTTTCCAAAGAGTCGTGTTGCTTGATAGTGCAGCACTAAGTGGGTGGTAAACTCCATCTAAAACTAAATATAACCATGAGACCGATAGTAAACAAGTACCGTGAGGGAAAGTTGAAAAGAACTCTGAATAGAGAGTTAAATAGTACGTGAAACTGCTTAGAGGTTAAGCCCGATGAACCTGAATATACATTATGGAAAATTCATCATTATAACTGTGATATGTTAAAAATATTATAGTAATGGTGTGCATTTTTTCCATATAAGTACATTGTAATCTATTAGCATATGATCCATATTTATCATAAGATTATTTAATTTAAGTTTATTCAAATTGATTTATTTTAATATAGATTAACATAGAATAAATATTGAATAATTTGATAAAGTGTTGATAGATTTAATATTATATAGTGCTTAAATTCTTAATTGAATTTTACAAATATGAGATATATATATATATATCATTTTATTGTATGCACTTATTATATGATTAACAATGCGAAAGATTCAGGATACCTTCGGGACCCGTCTTGAAACACGGACCAAGGAGTCTAACATATGTGCAAGTCATTGGGAATATAATACAAAACCCAATGGCATAATTAACTTAACTTTTATTTATAAAATGGGATTAATTTTTATATGAATATTTTATATATTAATTCAATCCCAGGGCGTTCTATACAGTTATGGTATAATAGTATTTTTAATATTATTTATATCCTCTAACTAGAGCGTACCTTGAGCATATATGCTGTGACCCGAAAGATGGTGAACTATACTTGATCAGGTTGAAGTCAGGGGAAACCCTGATGGAAGACCGAAGCAGTTCTGACGTGCAAATCGATTGTCAGAATTGAGTATAGGGGCGTAAGACCAATCGAACCATCTAGTAGCTGGTTCCCTCCGAAGTTTCCCTCAGGATAGCTGGTGCAAAAATAGATTATTGAAATAATCTTATCTGGTAAAGCGAATGATTAGAGGCCTTAGGGTCGAAACGATCTTAACCTATTCTCAAACTTTAAATGGGTAAGAACTTTACCTTTCTTGATATGAAGGTTAAAGTTATGATATATTGTGCCCAGTGGGCCACTTTTGGTAAGCAGAACTGGCGCTGTGGGATGAACCAAACGTAATGTTACGGTGCCCAAATTAACAACTCATACAGAAACCATGAAAGGCGTTGGTTGCTTAAAACAGCAGGACGGTGGACATGGAAGTCGTAATCCGCTAAGGAGTGTGTAACAACTCACCTGCCGAAGCAACTAGCCCTTAAAATGGATGGCGCTCAAGTTGTATACCTATACATTACCGCTAAAGTAAATGATTTATTGAACAAAAATTTTTTTCTCAATAGATTTTGAAACTTTAGTGAGTAGGAGGGTACAATGGTGTGCTTAGAAGTGTTTGGCGTAAGCCTACATGGAGCCGCCATTGGTACAGATCTTGGTGGTAGTAGCAAATAATCGAATGAGACCTTGGAGGACTGAAGTGGAGAAGGGTTTCGTGTGAACAGTGGTTGATCACGAGTTAGTCGGTCCTAAGTTTAAGGCGAAAGCTGAAAATTTTCAAGTT
>CAKKTE020000557.1:222500-225000 GCA_920105625.2 Clusia tigrina
TTTTTCCACTCAATAAATTACAAAAATTAACGAAATGAAATTGATGAAAATAATACAAAGAAAAAAATATTCACTCTAAGCGGTGGATCACTTGGCTCATGGGTCGATGAAGAACGCAGCAAACTGTGCGTCATCGTGTGAACTGCAGGACACATGAACATCGACATTTTGAACGCATATCGCAGTCCATGCTGTGATGTACTTTAATTAATTTTGAAGTGCTGCTTGGACTACATATGGTTGAGGGTTGTAAGACTTTGCTAAAAAAGTTGCTTATTTTATTTTAAAAGAGAAAGAATTATAAATTCTTTTTTCCTGTTTTATTTTTTGATTCATCAAAAATATATGAAGAAAACTAATATGGAAAATAAAATTTCAAGCACATGTTATATTATTGCATAATATATTTTATTATAATATGCATAATATTAAGTGAAAATTAAAAAACAAAAAATCCAAATACAACAAAAAAGTAAGAATTTGAATTCTTATAAAAATTCTCTTTTTTATTTTATATATTATGAATAGTTTTATAATATTTTTAATGTGATTTTTTGTGAAAGTCTTAGCATAAAAAAATTTTTTAAATTTTTTTTTTTGTTTAAAATGGGACTTTTCCACATACACACACATTAATTCAAAAAAATATTATATTAAAGAATTATTCAAGAAAAATATATAAGAAAAAATAAATATTTTGTCCAAACAAAAAAAAGAGAGATTATTGGATTTTATGAAAAATTTTATATTTAATTTATATATCACATATATATATATTTTATTATACAACCTCAACTCATATGGGATTACCCCCTGAATTTAAGCATATTAATGAGGGGAGGAAAAGAAACTAACAAGGATTTTCTTAGTAGCGGCGAGCGAAAAGAAAATAGTTCAGCACTAAGTCACTTTGTTTTAATGGCAAATGTGAGATGCAGTGTATGGAACATCTTAAATCTAGTATGAGAAATTATCGATTTAAGTCCTTCTTAAATGAGGCCATTTACCCATAGAGGGTGCCAGGCCCGTATAACGTTAATGATTACTAGAAGGTGTTTCCAAAGAGTCGTGTTGCTTGATAGTGCAGCACTAAGTGGGTGGTAAACTCCATCTAAAACTAAATATAACCATGAGACCGATAGTAAACAAGTACCGTGAGGGAAAGTTGAAAAGAACTCTGAATAGAGAGTTAAATAGTACGTGAAACTGCTTAGAGGTTAAGCCCGATGAACCTGAATATACATTATGGAAAATTCATCATTATAACTGTGATATGTTAAAAATATTATAGTAATGGTGTGCATTTTTTCCATATAAGTACATTGTAATCTATTAGCATATGATCCATATTTATCATAAGATTATTTAATTTAAGTTTATTCAAATTGATTTATTTTAATATAGATTAACATAGAATAAATATTGAATAATTTGATAAAGTGTTGATAGATTTAATATTATATAGTGCTTAAATTCTTAATTGAATTTTACAAATATGAGATATATATATATATATCATTTTATTGTATGCACTTATTATATGATTAACAATGCGAAAGATTCAGGATACCTTCGGGACCCGTCTTGAAACACGGACCAAGGAGTCTAACATATGTGCAAGTCATTGGGAATATAATACAAAACCCAATGGCATAATTAACTTAACTTTTATTTATAAAATGGGATTAATTTTTATATGAATATTTTATATATTAATTCAATCCCAGGGCGTTCTATACAGTTATGGTATAATAGTATTTTTAATATTATTTATATCCTCTAACTAGAGCGTACCTTGAGCATATATGCTGTGACCCGAAAGATGGTGAACTATACTTGATCAGGTTGAAGTCAGGGGAAACCCTGATGGAAGACCGAAGCAGTTCTGACGTGCAAATCGATTGTCAGAATTGAGTATAGGGGCGTAAGACCAATCGAACCATCTAGTAGCTGGTTCCCTCCGAAGTTTCCCTCAGGATAGCTGGTGCAAAAATAGATTATTGAAATAATCTTATCTGGTAAAGCGAATGATTAGAGGCCTTAGGGTCGAAACGATCTTAACCTATTCTCAAACTTTAAATGGGTAAGAACTTTACCTTTCTTGATATGAAGGTTAAAGTTATGATATATTGTGCCCAGTGGGCCACTTTTGGTAAGCAGAACTGGCGCTGTGGGATGAACCAAACGTAATGTTACGGTGCCCAAATTAACAACTCATACAGAAACCATGAAAGGCGTTGGTTGCTTAAAACAGCAGGACGGTGGACATGGAAGTCGTAATCCGCTAAGGAGTGTGTAACAACTCACCTGCCGAAGCAACTAGCCCTTAAAATGGATGGCGCTCAAGTTGTATACCTATACATTACCGCTAAAGTAAATGATTTATTGAACAAAAATTTTTTTCTCAATAGATTTTGAAACTTTAGTGAGTACAATGGTACAATGGTGTGCTTAGAAGTGTTTGGCGTAAGCCTACATGGAGCCGCCATTGGTACAGATC
>CAKKTE020000557.1:240000-242500 GCA_920105625.2 Clusia tigrina
GGGGAGTTTGACTGAGGCGGTACATCTCTCAAATAATAACGGAGGTGTGCTAATTATAAATCCATTTGGGTGTGCTATTTATAAGTCCACTTGGGTGTGCTAATTATAAGTCCCAACAAGGTGTGCTAATTATAAGTCACATATCCAGGTGGGGAGTTTGACTGAGGCGGTACATATCCAATTGGGGAGTTTTTACTGAGGCGGTACATCTCTCAAATAATAACGGAGGTGTGCTAATTATAAGTCCCACCTAGGTGTGCTAATTATAAGTGGCAACAAGGTGTGCTAATTATATGTCCACTTTGGTGTGCTATTTATATGTCCAACCTAGGTGTGCTAATTATAAGTCCCATTTGGGTGTGTGTCAATTTAAAGTGAGAAATCCACAAATTTTTTCGCTTTGAATGTTTTAATTAATTTACACAACTAACTTGGAATCAATCTAGACAATTTTGTTGGAATTAATTTGGACAGTTTTTGTGGAAATTTCAAAATTCTAACGTTGCTATTTCTTCTGAGTGTGCTAATTATAAGTCCCAACTAGGTGTGTATGTTACTTAAATATGAGAAATCTATACATTTACTCGACCTGAATGGCAAAAAGTGGTGGTCCGGTAGTTGGGTGAGACCCGCCAATTATGGAAATAAACTTTAAAATTCATTTAAACAATATTTTTGTAAATTTAAAAATTTTCCATACAAAAAAACTAAGATAAGATGTTACCGCCAAGAAATCTATATAGTTGGTCGACCTGAATGGCAAAAAGTGGTGGTTTGGTAGTTGAGTGGGGCCCTCCAAGTAATGATATAAAGTTAAATATCAATTAAAACAATATTTTTGTAAATTGAAAAATTTTTCATACAAAAAAACTAAGATAAGATGTTACCGCCAAGAAATCTATATAGTTGGTCGACCTGAATGGCAAAAAGTGGTGGTTTGGTAGTTGAGTGGGGCCCTCCAACTAATGATATGAACTTAAATATTAATTAAAACAATATTTTGGTAAATTGAAAAATTTTCCATACAAAAAAACTAAGATAAGATGTTACCGCCAAGAAATCTATATAGTTGGTCGACCTGAATGGCAAAAAGTGGTGGTTTGGTAGTTGAGTGGGGCCCTCCAAGTAATGATGTGAAGTTAAATATCAATTAAAACAATATTTTTGTAAATTGAAAAATTTTTCATACAAAAAAACTAAGATAAGATGTTACCGCCAAGAAATCTATGTAGTTGGTCGACCTGAATGGCAAAATGTTGAAATCCGATGTTGAGTGGGGCCCAACAACACCAAAAACAACAAGCAAAAAATTCTACTTTGAACATCAAAAAGTGGTAGTTTTTAGTTGAGTGAGGCCCAACAACCATACTAAAAAACTAAAAATAAGCGAAAAATTCTACTTTGAACATCAAAAAAAGTGGTAGTTTTTAGTTGAGTGAGGCCCAACAACCATACTAAAAAACTAAAAATAAGCGAAAAATTCTACTTTGAACATGAAAAAAAGGTGGTTGTTTTTAGTTGAGTGAGGCCCAACAACCATACTAAATACTAAAAACAAGCGAAATTTAATATATGAAGTCGACATTTGAAATGCAAAATATGTGCTTGTTTCTTAGTTGAGTGAGGCCCAAGAACACAATACTATAAAATAAGCGAAATTAATATATGAATGTCGACATTTGAAAATGCAAAAAATGTGCTTTTTCTTAGTTGAGTGAGGCCCAAGAACACAATACTATAAAATAAGCGAAATTAATATATGAATGTCGACATTTGAAAATGCAAAAAATGTGCTTTTTCTTAGTTGAGTGAGGCCCAAGAACACAATACTATAAAATAAGCGAAATTAATATATGAATGTCGACATTTGAAAATGCCAAATATGTGCTTGTTTCTTAGTTGAGTGAGGCCCAACAGCCATACTAAAAAAACTAAAAATAAGCGAAAAATTCTACTTTGAACATGAAAAGGTGGTTGTTTTTAGTTGAGTGAGGCCCAAGAACACAATACTATAAAATAAGCGAAATTTAATATATGAAGTCGACATTTGAAATGCAAAATATGTGCTTGTTTCTTAGTTGAGGTG
Organism: Clusia tigrina; assembly: GCA_920105625.2. Taxonomy (NCBI): domain Eukaryota; kingdom Metazoa; phylum Arthropoda; class Insecta; order Diptera; family Clusiidae; genus Clusia; species Clusia tigrina. The sequence goes on from CAKKTE020000557.1 coordinate 242,087, forward strand.
AGGCCCAAGAACACAATACTATAAAATAAGCGAAATTAATATATGATGAATGTCGACATTTGAAATCCAAAATATGTGCTTGTTTCTTAGTTGTTGAGTGAGGCCCAACCAATATCAAAGACAAAAAGAGAAATATATGAAATTCGAACTGAATATTGCAAAAAGTGGTTGTGGTTTATAGTTGAGTTAGGCCCAACATATCAACTAATTAAAAACAGAACTGAATGAAGAAAATCTATATGTGATTTGCAAAAAGTGAAATATATAAATATAATATGGTAACAAAAATATTTCGTTTATGAAATGAAGAAATGTTGTGTGTTTGTGGGCAGCAGCCAACAAACAATTAAAATATATGGTTTTTATATGAGAAAGAAAAAGTATTATTATATTATTATATATAATAAAAAAGAG
>CAKKTE020000557.1:245000-249412 GCA_920105625.2 Clusia tigrina
TTTAGTGAGGTCTCCGGACGTGATCTCTGTGACGCCATTTGCGTGTTACGGTTGTTTTCGCAAAAGTTGACCGAACTTGATTATTTAGAGGAAGTAAAAGTCGTAACAAGGTTTCCGTAGGTGAACCTGCGGAAGGATCATTAATGTAAAAAAAATGTCCTATCTGAAAGATATCTATAAATTAAAAAGAAAGTGGATACTAACTACTATACTATATTTATTTATAGTAGTCCTCTTTTTTCACATTTGTATTGCGCGCATAGAAAGAGAAAAAAATTCTTTTTTTGCATACAAATATATATATATATATGTATATATAATATATATACTAAATGAAAAAGAGTATATAATATAAAATATTATATACAAAAATTATATTGTACACTACAATATATAAGCAAAAAAATAAGGAAGAGAAATCTTCCTTTTTTTTATTAACAATTTTGTGTATTGCGCATAGAAAAATTTTGAAAATTTTTTTTGCCAATTACAAAAAAAATCCACAAAAGAAACAAACATTAAATAGTTGTACTTACCTAATATATATATATATATTTCATATATATATTATATTTAGTAAGTTCTCAAATGCATTAAATTTTTGAATTTTTGCAGGACATTCGCAACAGTATAATGTTTGTATAAATAAAAAAATATTATTGTGATGGGTAACAAAAAAAATATTATATAAATTTTTATAATATTTTTCCACTCAATAAATTACAAAAATTAACGAAATGAAATTGATGAAAATAATACAAAGAAAAAAATATTCACTCTAAGCGGTGGATCACTTGGCTCATGGGTCGATGAAGAACGCAGCAAACTGTGCGTCATCGTGTGAACTGCAGGACACATGAACATCGACATTTTGAACGCATATCGCAGTCCATGCTGTGATGTACTTTAATTAATTTTGAAGTGCTGCTTGGACTACATATGGTTGAGGGTTGTAAGACTTTGCTAAAAAAGTTGCTTATTTTATTTTAAAAGAGAAAGAATTATAAATTCTTTTTTCCTGTTTTATTTTTTGATTCATCAAAAATATATGAAGAAAACTAATATGGAAAATAAAATTTCAAGCACATGTTATATTATTGCATAATATATTTTATTATAATATGCATAATATTAAGTGAAAATTAAAAAACAAAAAATCCAAATACAACAAAAAAGTAAGAATTTGAATTCTTATAAAAATTCTCTTTTTTATTTTATATATTATGAATAGTTTTATAATATTTTTAATGTGATTTTTTGTGAAAGTCTTAGCATAAAAAAATTTTTTAAATTTTTTTTTTTGTTTAAAATGGGACTTTTCCACATACACACACATTAATTCAAAAAAATATTATATTAAAGAATTATTCAAGAAAAATATATAAGAAAAAATAAATATTTTGTCCAAACAAAAAAAAGAGAGATTATTGGATTTTATGAAAAATTTTATATTTAATTTATATATCACATATATATATATTTTATTATACAACCTCAACTCATATGGGATTACCCCCTGAATTTAAGCATATTAATGAGGGGAGGAAAAGAAACTAACAAGGATTTTCTTAGTAGCGGCGAGCGAAAAGAAAATAGTTCAGCACTAAGTCACTTTGTTTTAATGGCAAATGTGAGATGCAGTGTATGGAACATCTTAAATCTAGTATGAGAAATTATCGATTTAAGTCCTTCTTAAATGAGGCCATTTACCCATAGAGGGTGCCAGGCCCGTATAACGTTAATGATTACTAGAAGGTGTTTCCAAAGAGTCGTGTTGCTTGATAGTGCAGCACTAAGTGGGTGGTAAACTCCATCTAAAACTAAATATAACCATGAGACCGATAGTAAACAAGTACCGTGAGGGAAAGTTGAAAAGAACTCTGAATAGAGAGTTAAATAGTACGTGAAACTGCTTAGAGGTTAAGCCCGATGAACCTGAATATACATTATGGAAAATTCATCATTATAACTGTGATATGTTAAAAATATTATAGTAATGGTGTGCATTTTTTCCATATAAGTACATTGTAATCTATTAGCATATGATCCATATTTATCATAAGATTATTTAATTTAAGTTTATTCAAATTGATTTATTTTAATATAGATTAACATAGAATAAATATTGAATAATTTGATAAAGTGTTGATAGATTTAATATTATATAGTGCTTAAATTCTTAATTGAATTTTACAAATATGAGATATATATATATATATCATTTTATTGTATGCACTTATTATATGATTAACAATGCGAAAGATTCAGGATACCTTCGGGACCCGTCTTGAAACACGGACCAAGGAGTCTAACATATGTGCAAGTCATTGGGAATATAATACAAAACCCAATGGCATAATTAACTTAACTTTTATTTATAAAATGGGATTAATTTTTATATGAATATTTTATATATTAATTCAATCCCAGGGCGTTCTATACAGTTATGGTATAATAGTATTTTTAATATTATTTATATCCTCTAACTAGAGCGTACCTTGAGCATATATGCTGTGACCCGAAAGATGGTGAACTATACTTGATCAGGTTGAAGTCAGGGGAAACCCTGATGGAAGACCGAAGCAGTTCTGACGTGCAAATCGATTGTCAGAATTGAGTATAGGGGCGTAAGACCAATCGAACCATCTAGTAGCTGGTTCCCTCCGAAGTTTCCCTCAGGATAGCTGGTGCAAAAATAGATTATTGAAATAATCTTATCTGGTAAAGCGAATGATTAGAGGCCTTAGGGTCGAAACGATCTTAACCTATTCTCAAACTTTAAATGGGTAAGAACTTTACCTTTCTTGATATGAAGGTTAAAGTTATGATATATTGTGCCCAGTGGGCCACTTTTGGTAAGCAGAACTGGCGCTGTGGGATGAACCAAACGTAATGTTACGGTGCCCAAATTAACAACTCATACAGAAACCATGAAAGGCGTTGGTTGCTTAAAACAGCAGGACGGTGGACATGGAAGTCGTAATCCGCTAAGGAGTGTGTAACAACTCACCTGCCGAAGCAACTAGCCCTTAAAATGGATGGCGCTCAAGTTGTATACCTATACATTACCGCTAAAGTAAATGATTTATTGAACAAAAATTTTTTTCTCAATAGATTTTGAAACTTTAGTGAGTAGGAGGGTACAATGGTGTGCTTAGAAGTGTTTGGCGTAAGCCTACATGGAGCCGCCATTGGTACAGATCTTGGTGGTAGTAGCAAATAATCGAATGAGACCTTGGAGGACTGAAGTGGAGAAGGGTTTCGTGTGAACAGTGGTTGATCACGAGTTAGTCGGTCCTAAGTTTAAGGCGAAAGCTGAAAATTTTCAAGTTAAAAAATATCCTATATATATAATATATATTGTATGTAATAAAACACTTGATTTTTTTTGAACGAAAGGGAATACGGTTCCAATTCCGTAACCTGTTGAGTATCCGTTTGTTATTAAAAATGGGCCTTGTGCTCATCCTGGTAACAGGAACGACCATAAAGAAGCCGTCGAGAGATATCAGAAGAGTTTTCTTTTCTGTTTTATAGTCGTACTACCATGGAAGTCTTTCGAAGAGAGATATGGTAGATGGACTAGAAGAGCATGACATTTACTGTTGTGTCGATATTTTCTCCTCGGACCTTGAAAATTTATGGTGGGGACACGCAAACTTCTCAACAGGCCGTACCAATATCCGCAGCTGGTCTCCAAGGTGAAGAGTCTCTAGTCGATAGAATAATGTAGGTAAGGGAAGTCGGCAAATTAGATCCGTAACTTCGGGATAAGGATTGGCTCTGAAGATTGAGATAATCGGGCTTGATTGGGAAGCAATAACCATGGTTTATGTACTCGTTCTGGGTAAATAAAGATTATTAATTTTGTTCCCCGGATAGTTAGTTATGTAACCAATTGTGGAACTTTCTTGCTAAAATTTTTAAAGGAATGGCTTTCGGGTCTATTATCTTTTTAAATTATAACGATTATCAATTAACAATCAATTCAGAACTGGCACGGACTTGGGGAATCCGACTGTCTAATTAAAACAAAGCATTGTGATGGCCCTAACGGGTGTTGACACAATGTGATTTCTGCCCAGTGCTCTGAATGTCAAAGTGAAGAAATTCAAATAAGCGCGGGTCAACGGCGGGAGTAACTATGACTCTCTTAAGGTAGCCAAATGCCCTAGGAAGCATAGATGTGCCTGTATACTACCTCCACGTGGTTCCTGCCGGTAACAATTGGGTGATGAATTGGTCCTCTCCTTTCTCCTACCCTGGTAGGAGCGGGGGAATCCATAATCTCCCGGTTGGCCGAATGTATACTAGGCTATTGGACTTCAGGGTTGGTACCCCTGTCGTCTTCTTTCAAAGCACTCCTAGAAATGTAAAAAAGCCTCGGATGCGGGAAGAGCCCACTGGCTCTT
>CAKKTE020000558.1:5000-10000 GCA_920105625.2 Clusia tigrina
CTTGACCATAGGCTACAAATCGATCAGGGACAATGATCGATTTCTTTTGCTTAGGCATACCCTTAATGCTCATAGTCAAAGACTTAGAGGCATTGAGGAGTAGCCCGCACTCACCTAAAACTTCTACGACAGAGTCGAGAAGCTCTTGCAAGCCATGAGAAGTACTGGCAAAAAGTATCAGGTCGTCAGCGAATGCAGCAGCATTCACTCTCTGCCCCGGTCCTAGGTCATAGCCAATTTCTTCTGGCAGGGCCCTGAGCAATCTGTCAATGATCAGATTGAACAGTATGGGAGACAGTGGGTCTCCCTGCTTCACCCCTACGGTGGTAGTAATGGGGGGTGATTGCCAATTCTTGCCAGTCAAAACTGTATCCGAATAACGGTAGTAATTCGCGAGGTAACGAACCATACCGTAATGTACACCAGAGTTTGCGGCCGCTCGAAGCACGGACCCTATCGTGACTGAGTCGAATGCCTTACGGACATCCAACACTGCTACATAGCACGATTTAAAATTCTGGCGACTATGCCCTAGAATGAGATCGACCAAGGTCGTATTATCTCCACAACCATCTGTTTGGCGGAAACCACGCTGTCTTGGATCCAAGGAAGCCATAGTTGACAACCTCTTCGCCAGAACATTGTGGAGAATTCTCACCACAACAGATGTGATAGTTATCGGTCTGAAGTCACCAGGCCCCGATCCATCCGAAGATTTCGGAATGAAGATCGTCCTGGCCGACCTCAGCCTAACCGGCAAGTTACCACACCAGAGGATCATATTAAGCACCCTCGCCAGAATGCCTGGCGGCACTCGCCGCAGTTGCCTGCAGGATATGCCGTCGACACCTGGAGCAGTGCTGTAGCCGGGATAAGCTACTTTGATGTCATCTTCGGAAATGGGCTTCCAGACATCAATCTTCGGATTGAGATAGCTCTCCTGCTCGAGAGGTGCCCATACCTCCGAACAATCTGAAACTTGAGGAGCCATGACATTTTGCCAATAGTCCTCCATGACCCTACGTTGTGGCATCACCGACTGATTGGGGCCATCCAGGATTTCCCCAATGCATCGCGCGTTGTGCTTCTTCCACAAAGATTGCACACGCGCATACTCCATCCTTCGTCTACCTCTAGAGTTCTTAGGGGGCGCCCTAGCAACCGACTCGCGATTGTTTTTGGGCGCTGACCCAGGAAGAATCTTATCAAGGTAAACTGACAAGGATGCCAGGGTGCTGTTAATCCCTGCCGACTCTGCTTTCTCCACAATATCTAGCAGGTCGGAGTAGTGGAATTTGGATGCATTGGCTACATCCGGAAGGTCCAAACAATACAGTAAAAATTGCCGTTGCTCAAGAAGCTCAGTGCGAGAATGGTCGATATCCAAACTCTCCATCATGGCTCCACGAGAAGTAAGAAGCGTGGGCGCGCTAGACAATTCCGTCGAAAATTGCTCAACCCTAGCACGATATGCAGTCTTTTGACGCTGTTTTTTGACTGCTTCGACCGTTCTACGGTTGTCTGAATACAGAGATTCACACAACCACTGGTTAATCTTACGGTCAACCCCACGCTCCTTAAGGAAGAATGCCTCCTTCTTCGCCATGATGTCAAGCTCTTCCCTCGACCATCTCGCCTTCACCTCTACCCTCACGTTGTCCGTGTCATGTGACAATGGGTGTGCACGTCGCTTATGGACACCAAGACCAGTTTTCGTCGTGAACTCCCGACCACAGTGCTCACATTTATGATCAGGGGGATCATTTACTTCCAACAATATATTGTTACTTAAGGAAGAGCCAGTGGGCTCTTCCCGCATCCGAGGCTTTTTTACATTTCTAGGAGTGCTTTGAAAGAAGACGACAGGGGTACCAACCCTGAAGTCCAATAGCCTAGTATACATTCGGCCAACCGGGAGATTATGGATTCCCCCGCTCCTACCAGGGTAGGAGAAAGGAGAGGACCAATTCATCACCCAATTGTTACCGGCAGGAACCACGTGGAGGTAGTATACAGGCACATCTATGCTTCCTAGGGCATTTGGTTACCCTAAGAGAGTCATAGTTACTCCCGCCATTAAGAGAGTCATAGTTACTCCCGCCGTTGACCCGCGCTTATTTGAATTTCTTCACTTTGACATTCAGAGCACTGGGCAGAAATCACATTGTGTCAACACCCGTTAGGGCCATCACAATGCTTTGTTTTAATTAGACAGTCGGATTCCCCAAGTCCGTGCCAGTTCTGAATTGATTGTTAATTGATAATCGTTATAATTTAAAAAGATAATAGACCCGAAAGCCATTCCTTTAAAAATTTTAGCAAGAAAGTTCCACAATTGGTTACATAACTAACTATCCGGGGAACAAAATTAATAATCTTTATTTACCCAGAACGAGTACATAAACCATGGTTATTGCTTCCCAATCAAGCCCGATTATCTCAATCTTCAGAGCCAATCCTTATCCCGAAGTTACGGATCTAATTTGCCGACTTCCCTTACCTACATTATTCTATCGACTAGAGACTCTTCACCTTGGAGACCAGCTGCGGATATTGGTACGGCCTGTTGAGAAGTTTGCGTGTCCCCACCATAAATTTTCAAGGTCCGAGGAGAAAATATCGACACAACAGTAAATGTCATGCTCTTCTAGTCCATCTACCATATCTCTCTTCGAAAGACTTCCATGGTAGTACGACTATAAAACAGAAAAGAAAACTCTTCTGATATCTCTCGACGGCTTCTTTATGGTCGTTCCTGTTACCAGGATGAGCACAAGGCCCATTTTTAATAACAAACGGATACTCAACAGGTTACGGAATTGGAACCGTATTCCCTTTCGTTCAAAAAAAATCAAGTGTTTTATTACATACAATATATATTATATATATAGGATATTTTTTAACTTGAAAATTTTCAGCTTTCGCCTTAAACTTAGGACCGACTAACTCGTGATCAACCACTGTTCACACGAAACCCTTCTCCACTTCAGTCCTCCAAGGTCTCATTCGATTATTTGCTACTACCACCAAGATCTGTACCAATGGCGGCTCCATGTAGGCTTACGCCAAACACTTCTAAGCACACCATTGTACCCTCCTACTCACTAAAGTTTCAAAATCTATTGAGAAAAAAATTTTTGTTCAATAAATCATTTACTTTAGCGGTAATGTATAGGTATACAACTTGAGCGCCATCCATTTTAAGGGCTAGTTGCTTCGGCAGGTGAGTTGTTACACACTCCTTAGCGGATTACGACTTCCATGTCCACCGTCCTGCTGTTTTAAGCAACCAACGCCTTTCATGGTTTCTGTATGAGTTGTTAATTTGGGCACCGTAACATTACGTTTGGTTCATCCCACAGCGCCAGTTCTGCTTACCAAAAGTGGCCCACTGGGCACAATATATCATAACTTTAACCTTCATATCAAGAAAGGTAAAGTTCTTACCCATTTAAAGTTTGAGAATAGGTTAAGATCGTTTCGACCCTAAGGCCTCTAATCATTCGCTTTACCAGATAAGATTATTTCAATAATCTATTTTTGCACCAGCTATCCTGAGGGAAACTTCGGAGGGAACCAGCTACTAGATGGTTCGATTGGTCTTACGCCCCTATACTCAATTCTGACAATCGATTTGCACGTCAGAACTGCTTCGGTCTTCCATCAGGGTTTCCCCTGACTTCAACCTGATCAAGTATAGTTCACCATCTTTCGGGTCACAGCATATATGCTCAAGGTACGCTCTAGTTAGAGGATATAAATAATATTAAAAATACTATTATACCATAACTGTATAGAACGCCCTGGGATTGAATTAATATATAAAATATTCATATAAAAATTAATCCCATTTTATAAATAAAAGTTAAGTTAATTATGCCATTGGGTTTTGTATTATATTCCCAATGACTTGCACATATGTTAGACTCCTTGGTCCGTGTTTCAAGACGGGTCCCGAAGGTATCCTGAATCTTTCGCATTGTTAATCATATAATAAGTGCATACAATAACATGATATATATATATATATCTCATATTTGTAAAATTCAATTAAGAATTTAAGCACTATATAATATTAAATCTATCAACACTTTATCAAATTATTCAATATTTATTCTATGTTAATCTATATTAAAATAAATCAATTTGAATAAACTTAAATTAAATAATCTTATGATAAATATGGATCATATGCTAATAGATTACAATGTACTTATATGGAAAAAATGCACACCATTACTATAATATTTTTAACATATCACAGTTATAATGATGAATTTTCCATAATGTATATTCAGGTTCATCGGGCTTAACCTCTAAGCAGTTTCACGTACTATTTAACTCTCTATTCAGAGTTCTTTTCAACTTTCCCTCACGGTACTTGTTTACTATCGGTCTCATGGTTATATTTAGTTTTAGATGGAGTTTACCACCCACTTAGTGCTGCACTATCAAGCAACACGACTCTTTGGAAACACCTTCTAGTAATCATTAACGTTATACGGGCCTGGCACCCTCTATGGGTAAATGGCCTCATTTAAGAAGGACTTAAATCGATAATTTCTCATACTAGATTTAAGATGTTCCATACACTGTATCTCACATTTGCCATTAAAACAAAGTGACTTAGTGCTGAACTATTTTCTTTTCGCTCGCCGCTACTAAGAAAATCCTTGTTAGTTTCTTTTCCTCCCCTCATTAATATGCTTAAATTCAGGGGGTAATCCCATATGAGTTGAGGTTGTATAATAAAATATATATATATGTGATATATAAATTAAATATAAAATTTTTCATAAAATCCAATAATCTCTCTTTTTTTTGTTTGGACAAAATATTTATTTTTTCTTATATATTTTTCTTGAATAATTCTTTAATATAATATTTTTTTGAATTAATGTGTGTGTATGTGGAAAAGTCCCATTTTAAACAAAAAAAAAAATTTAAAAAATTTTTTTATGCTAAGACTTTCACAAAAAATCACATTAAAAATATTATAA
>CAKKTE020000560.1:0-2500 GCA_920105625.2 Clusia tigrina
AATTGGCGCGGCCAACACCACACATTCGTGCCCAAAAAATCATATAATCAAATTTTTGTTTATGATTATAGAGTAAATATATATATTATATATATATATATATATATATATATATATATAAAACTACTATAATCTCTTTTTTATTATATATAATAATATAATAATACTTTTTCTTTCTCATATAAAAACCATATATTTTAATTGTTTGTTGGCTGCTGCCCACAAACACACAACATTTCTTCATTTCATAAACGAAATATTTTTGTTACCATATTATATTTATATATTTCACTTTTTGCAAATCACATATAGATTTTCTTCATTCAGTTCTGTTTTTAATTAGTTGATATGTTGGGCCTAACTCAACTATAAACCACAACCACTTTTTGCAATATTCAGTTCGAATTTCATATATTTCTCTTTTTGTCTTTGATATTGGTTGGGCCTCACTCAACAACTAAGAAACAAGCACATATTTTGGATTTCAAATGTCGACATTCATCATATATTAATTTCGCTTATTTTATAGTATTGTGTTCTTGGGCCTCACCTCAACTAAGAAACAAGCACATATTTTGCATTTCAAATGTCGACTTCATATATTAAATTTCGCTTATTTTATAGTATTGTGTTCTTGGGCCTCACTCAACTAAAAACAACCACCTTTTCATGTTCAAAGTAGAATTTTTCGCTTATTTTTAGTTTTTTTAGTATGGCTGTTGGGCCTCACTCAACTAAGAAACAAGCACATATTTGGCATTTTCAAATGTCGACATTCATATATTAATTTCGCTTATTTTATAGTATTGTGTTCTTGGGCCTCACTCAACTAAGAAAAAGCACATTTTTTGCATTTTCAAATGTCGACATTCATATATTAATTTCGCTTATTTTATAGTATTGTGTTCTTGGGCCTCACTCAACTAAGAAAAAGCACATTTTTTGCATTTTCAAATGTCGACATTCATATATTAATTTCGCTTATTTTATAGTATTGTGTTCTTGGGCCTCACTCAACTAAGAAACAAGCACATATTTTGCATTTCAAATGTCGACTTCATATATTAAATTTCGCTTGTTTTTAGTATTTAGTATGGTTGTTGGGCCTCACTCAACTAAAAACAACCACCTTTTTTTCATGTTCAAAGTAGAATTTTTCGCTTATTTTTAGTTTTTTAGTATGGTTGTTGGGCCTCACTCAACTAAAAACTACCACTTTTTTTGATGTTCAAAGTAGAATTTTTCGCTTATTTTTAGTTTTTTAGTATGGTTGTTGGGCCTCACTCAACTAAAAACTACCACTTTTCGATGTTCAAAGTAGAATTTTTTGCTTGTTGTTTTTGGTGTTGTTGGGCCCCACTCAACATCGGATTTCAACATTTTGCCATTCAGGTCGACCAACTACATAGATTTCTTGGCGGTAACATCTTATCTTAGTTTTTTTGTATGAAAAATTTTTCAATTTACAAAAATATTGTTTTAATTGATATTTAACTTCACATCATTACTTGGAGGGCCCCACTCAACTACCAAACCACCACTTTTTGCCATTCAGGTCGACCAACTATATAGATTTCTTGGCGGTAACATCTTATCTTAGTTTTTTTGTATGGAAAATTTTTCAATTTACCAAAATATTGTTTTAATTAATATTTAAGTTCATATCATTAGTTGGAGGGCCCCACTCAACTACCAAACCACCACTTTTTGCCATTCAGGTCGACCAACTATATAGATTTCTTGGCGGTAACATCTTATCTTAGTTTTTTTGTATGAAAAATTTTTCAATTTACAAAAATATTGTTTTAATTGATATTTAACTTTATATCATTACTTGGAGGGCCCCACTCAACTACCAAACCACCACTTTTTGCCATTCAGGTCGACCAACTATATAGATTTCTTGGCGGTAACATCTTATCTTAGTTTTTTTGTATGGAAAATTTTTAAATTTACAAAAATATTGTTTAAATGAATTTTAAAGTTTATTTCCATAATTGGCGGGTCTCACCCAACTACCGGACCACCACTTTTTGCCATTCAGGTCGAGTAAATGTATAGATTTCTCATATTTAAGTAACATACACACCTAGTTGGGACTTATAATTAGCACACTCAGAAGAAATAGCAACGTTAGAATTTTGAAATTTCCACAAAAACTGTCCAAATTAATTCCAACAAAATTGTCTAGATTGATTCCAAGTTAGTTGTGTAAATTAATTAAAACATTCAAAGCGAAAAAATTTGTGGATTTCTCACTTTAAATTGACACACACCCAAATGGGACTTATAATTAGCACACCTAGGTTGGACATATAAATAGCACACCAAAGTGGACATATAATTAGCACACCTTGTTGCCACTTATAATTAGCACACCTAGGTGGGACTTATAATTAGCACACCTCCGTTATTATTTGAGAGATGTACCGCCTCAGTAAAAACTCCCCAATTGGATATGTACCGCCTCAGTCAAACTCCCCACCTGGATATGTGACTT
>CAKKTE020000560.1:17500-20000 GCA_920105625.2 Clusia tigrina
TTATATATATAGGATATTTTTTAACTTGAAAATTTTCAGCTTTCGCCTTAAACTTAGGACCGACTAACTCGTGATCAACCACTGTTCACACGAAACCCTTCTCCACTTCAGTCCTCCAAGGTCTCATTCGATTATTTGCTACTACCACCAAGATCTGTACCAATGGCGGCTCCATGTAGGCTTACGCCAAACACTTCTAAGCACACCATTGTACCCTCCTACTCACTAAAGTTTCAAGATCTATTGAGAAAAAAATTTTTGTTCAATAAATCATTTACTTTAGCGGTAATGTATAGGTATACAACTTGAGCGCCATCCATTTTAAGGGCTAGTTGCTTCGGCAGGTGAGTTGTTACACACTCCTTAGCGGATTACGACTTCCATGTCCACCGTCCTGCTGTTTTAAGCAACCAACGCCTTTCATGGTTTCTGTATGAGTTGTTAATTTGGGCACCGTAACATTACGTTTGGTTCATCCCACAGCGCCAGTTCTGCTTACCAAAAGTGGCCCACTGGGCACAATATATCATAACTTTAACCTTCATATCAAGAAAGGTAAAGTTCTTACCCATTTAAAGTTTGAGAATAGGTTAAGATCGTTTCGACCCTAAGGCCTCTAATCATTCGCTTTACCAGATAAGATTATTTCAATAATCTATTTTTGCACCAGCTATCCTGAGGGAAACTTCGGAGGGAACCAGCTACTAGATGGTTCGATTGGTCTTACGCCCCTATACTCAATTCTGACAATCGATTTGCACGTCAGAACTGCTTCGGTCTTCCATCAGGGTTTCCCCTGACTTCAACCTGATCAAGTATAGTTCACCATCTTTCGGGTCACAGCATATATGCTCAAGGTACGCTCTAGTTAGAGGATATAAATAATATTAAAAATACTATTATACCATAACTGTATAGAACGCCCTGGGATTGAATTAATATATAAAATATTCATATAAAAATTAATCCCATTTTATAAATAAAAGTTAAGTTAATTATGCCATTGGGTTTTGTATTATATTCCCAATGACTTGCACATATGTTAGACTCCTTGGTCCGTGTTTCAAGACGGGTCCCGAAGGTATCCTGAATCTTTCGCATTGTTAATCATATAATAAGTGCATACAATAAAATGATATATATATATATATCTCATATTTGTAAAATTCAATTAAGAATTTAAGCACTATATAATATTAAATCTATCAACACTTTATCAAATTATTCAATATTTATTCTATGTTAATCTATATTAAAATAAATCAATTTGAATAAACTTAAATTAAATAATCTTATGATAAATATGGATCATATGCTAATAGATTACAATGTACTTATATGGAAAAAATGCACACCATTACTATAATATTTTTAACATATCACAGTTATAATGATGAATTTTCCATAATGTATATTCAGGTTCATCGGGCTTAACCTCTAAGCAGTTTCACGTACTATTTAACTCTCTATTCAGAGTTCTTTTCAACTTTCCCTCACGGTACTTGTTTACTATCGGTCTCATGGTTATATTTAGTTTTAGATGGAGTTTACCACCCACTTAGTGCTGCACTATCAAGCAACACGACTCTTTGGAAACACCTTCTAGTAATCATTAACGTTATACGGGCCTGGCACCCTCTATGGGTAAATGGCCTCATTTAAGAAGGACTTAAATCGATAATTTCTCATACTAGATTTAAGATGTTCCATACACTGCATCTCACATTTGCCATTAAAACAAAGTGACTTAGTGCTGAACTATTTTCTTTTCGCTCGCCGCTACTAAGAAAATCCTTGTTAGTTTCTTTTCCTCCCCTCATTAATATGCTTAAATTCAGGGGGTAATCCCATATGAGTTGAGGTTGTATAATAAAATATATATATATGTGATATATAAATTAAATATAAAATTTTTCATAAAATCCAATAATCTCTCTTTTTTTTGTTTGGACAAAATATTTATTTTTTCTTATATATTTTTCTTGAATAATTCTTTAATATAATATTTTTTTGAATTAATGTGTGTGTATGTGGAAAAGTCCCATTTTAAACAAAAAAAAAAATTTAAAAAATTTTTTTATGCTAAGACTTTCACAAAAAATCACATTAAAAATATTATAAAACTATTCATAATATATAAAATAAAAAAGAGAATTTTTATAAGAATTCAAATTCTTACTTTTTTGTTGTATTTGGATTTTTTGTTTTTTAATTTTCACTTAATATTATGCATATTATAATAAAATATATTATGCAATAATATAACATGTGCTTGAAATTTTATTTTCCATATTAGTTTTCTTCATATATTTTTGATGAATCAAAAAATAAAACAGGAAAAAAGAATTTATAATTCTTTCTCTTTTAAAATAAAATAAGCAACTTTTTTAGCAAAGTCTTACAACCCTCAACCATATGTAGTCCAAGCAGCACTTCAAAATTAATTAAAGTACATCACAGCATGGACTGCGATATGCGTTCAAAATGTCGATGTTCATGT
>CAKKTE020000560.1:30000-32500 GCA_920105625.2 Clusia tigrina
AAAATACTATTATACCATAACTGTATAGAACGCCCTGGGATTGAATTAATATATAAAATATTCATATAAAAATTAATCCCATTTTATAAATAAAAGTTAAGTTAATTATGCCATTGGGTTTTGTATTATATTCCCAATGACTTGCACATATGTTAGACTCCTTGGTCCGTGTTTCAAGACGGGTCCCGAAGGTATCCTGAATCTTTCGCATTGTTAATCAAATAATAAGTGCATACAATAAAATGATATATATATATATATCTCATATTTGTAAAATTCAATTAAGAATTTAAGCACTATATAATATTAAATCTATCAACACTTTATCAAATTATTCAATATTTATTCTATGTTAATCTATATTAAAATAAATCAATTTGAATAAACTTAAATTAAATAATCTTATGATAAATATGGATCATATGCTAATAGATTACAATGTACTTATATGGAAAAAATGCACACCATTACTATAATATTTTTAACATATCACAGTTATAATGATGAATTTTCCATAATGTATATTCAGGTTCATCGGGCTTAACCTCTAAGCAGTTTCACGTACTATTTAACTCTCTATTCAGAGTTCTTTTCAACTTTCCCTCACGGTACTTGTTTACTATCGGTCTCATGGTTATATTTAGTTTTAGATGGAGTTTACCACCCACTTAGTGCTGCACTATCAAGCAACACGACTCTTTGGAAACACCTTCTAGTAATCATTAACGTTATACGGGCCTGGCACCCTCTATGGGTAAATGGCCTCATTTAAGAAGGACTTAAATCGATAATTTCTCATACTAGATTTAAGATGTTCCATACACTGCATCTCACATTTGCCATTAAAACAAAGTGACTTAGTGCTGAACTATTTTCTTTTCGCTCGCCGCTACTAAGAAAATCCTTGTTAGTTTCTTTTCCTCCCCTCATTAATATGCTTAAATTCAGGGGGTAATCCCATATGAGTTGAGGTTGTATAATAAAATATATATATATGTGATATATAAATTAAATATAAAATTTTTCATAAAATCCAATAATCTCTCTTTTTTTTGTTTGGACAAAATATTTATTTTTTCTTATATATTTTTCTTGAATAATTCTTTAATATAATATTTTTTTGAATTAATGTGTGTGTATGTGGAAAAGTCCCATTTTAAACAAAAAAAAAAATTTAAAAAATTTTTTTATGCTAAGACTTTCACAAAAAATCACATTAAAAATATTATAAAACTATTCATAATATATAAAATAAAAAAGAGAATTTTTATAAGAATTCAAATTCTTACTTTTTTGTTGTATTTGGATTTTTTGTTTTTTAATTTTCACTTAATATTATGCATATTATAATAAAATATATTATGCAATAATATAACATGTGCTTGAAATTTTATTTTCCATATTAGTTTTCTTCATATATTTTTGATGAATCAAAAAATAAAACAGGAAAAAAGAATTTATAATTCTTTCTCTTTTAAAATAAAATAAGCAACTTTTTTAGCAAAGTCTTACAACCCTCAACCATATGTAGTCCAAGCAGCACTTCAAAATTAATTAAAGTACATCACAGCATGGACTGCGATATGCGTTCAAAATGTCGATGTTCATGTGTCCTGCAGTTCACACGATGACGCACAGTTTGCTGCGTTCTTCATCGACCCATGAGCCAAGTGATCCACCGCTTAGAGTGAATATTTTTTTCTTTGTATTATTTTCATCAATTTCATTTCGTTAATGTTTGTAATTTATTGAGTGGAAAAATATTATAAAAATTTATATAATATTTTTTTTGTTACCCATCACAATAATATTTTTTTATTTATACAAACATTATACTGTTGCGAATGTCCTGCAAAAATTCAAAAATTTAATGCATTTGAGAACTTACTAAATATAATATATATATGAAATATATATATATATATTAGGTAAGTACAACTATTTAATGTTTGTTTCTTTTGTGGATTTTTTTTGTAATTGGCAAAAAAAATTTTCAAAATTTTTCTATGCGCAATACACAAAATTGTTAATAAAAAAAAGGAAGATTTCTCTTCCTTATTTTTTTGCTTATATATTGTAGTGTACAATATAATTTTTGTATATAATATTTTATATTATATACTCTTTTTCATTTAGTATATATATTATATATACATATATATATATATATTTGTATGCAAAAAAAGAATTTTTTTCTCTTTCTATGCGCGCAATACAAATGTGAAAAAAGAGGACTACTATAAATAAATATAGTATAGTAGTTAGTATCCACTTTCTTTTTAATTTATAGATATCTTTCAGATAGGACATTTTTTTTACATTAATGATCCTTCCGCAGGTTCACCTACGGAAACCTTGTTACGACTTTTACTTCCTCTAAATAATCAAGTTCGGTCAACTTTTGCGAAAACAACCGTAACACGCAAATGGCGTCACAGAGATCACGTCCGGAGACCTCACTAAATAATTCAATAGTAGCGACGGGCGGTGTGTACAAAGG
>CAKKTE020000560.1:35000-42500 GCA_920105625.2 Clusia tigrina
AAAACCATATATTTTAATTGTTTGTTGGCTGCTGCCCACAAAACACACAACATTTCTTCATTTCATAAACGAAATATTTTTGTTACCATATTATATTTATATTTTTCACTTTTTGCAAATCACATATAGATTTTCTTCATTCAGTTCTGTTTTAATTAGTTGATATGTTGGGCCTAACTCAACTATAAACCACAACCACTTTTTGCAATATTCAGTTCGAATTTCATATATTTCTCTTTTTGTCTTTGATATTGGTTGGGCCTCACTCAACAACTAAGAAACAAGCACATATTTTGGATTTCAAATGTCGACATTCATCATATATTAATTTCGCTTATTTTATAGTATTGTGTTCTTGGGCCTCACCTCAACTAAGAAACAAGCACATATTTTGCATTTCAAATGTCGACTTCATATATTAAATTTCGCTTATTTTATAGTATTGTGTTCTTGGGCCTCACTCAACTAAAAACAACCACCTTTTCATGTTCAAAGTAGAATTTTTCGCTTATTTTTAGTTTTTTTAGTATGGCTGTTGGGCCTCACTCAACTAAGAAACAAGCACATATTTGGCATTTTCAAATGTCGACATTCATATATTAATTTCGCTTATTTATAGTATTGTGTTCTTAGGGGCCTCACTCAACTAAGAAAAAGCACATTTTTTGCATTTTCAAATGTCGACATTCATATATTAATTTCGCTTATTTTATAGTATTGTGTTCTTGGGCCTCACTCAACTAAGAAAAAGCACATTTTTTGCATTTTCAAATGTCGACATTCATATATTAATTTCGCTTATTTTATAGTATTGTGTTCTTGGGCCTCACCTCAACTAAGAAACAAGCACATATTTTTGCATTTCAAATGTCGACTTCATATATTAAATTTCGCTTGTTTTTAGTATTTAGTATGGTTGTTGGGCCTCACTCAACTAAAAACAACCACATTTTTTTCATGTTCAAAGTAGAATTTTTCGCTTATTTTTAGTTTTTAGTATGGTTGTTGGGCCTCACTCAACTAAAACTACCACGTTTTTTGATGTTTCAAAGTAGAATTTTTCGCTTATTTTTTGTTTTTTAGTATGGTTGTTGGGCCTCACTCAACTAAAAACTACCACGTTTTGATGTTCAAAGTAGAATTTTTGCTTGTTGTTTTTGGTGTTGTTGGGCCCCCACTCAACATCGGATTTCAACATTTTGCCATTCAGGTCGACCAACTACATAGATTTCTTGGCGGTAACATCTTATCTTAGTTTTTTTGTATGAAAAATTTTTCAATTTACAAAAATATTGTTTTTAATTGATATTAACTTCACATCATTACTTGGAGGGCCCCACTCAACTACCAAACCACCACTTTTTGCCATTCAGGTCGACCAACTATATAGATTTCTTGGCGGGTAACATCTTATCTTAGTTTTTTTGTATGGAAAATTTTTCAATTACCAAAATATTGTTTTAATTAATATTTAAGTTCATATCATTAGTTGGAGGGCCCCACTCAACTACCAAACCCCCACTTTTTGCCATTCAGGTCGACCAACTATATAGATTTCTTGGCGGTAACATCTTATCTTAGTTTTTTTGTATGAAAAATTTTTCAATTTACAAAAATATTGTTTAATTGATATTTAACTTTATATCATTACTTGGAGGGCCCCACTCAACTACCAAACCACCACTTTTTGCCATTCAGGTCGACCAACTATATAGATTTCTTGGCGGTAACATCTTATCTTAGTTTTTTGTATGGAAAATTTTTAAATTTACAAAAATATTGTTTAAATGAATTTTAAAGTTTATTTCCATAATTGGCGGGTCTCACCCAACTACCGGACCACCACTTTTTGCCATTCAGGTCGAGTAAATGTATAGATTTCTCATATTTAAGTAACATACACACCTAGTTGGGACTTATAATTAGCACACTCAGAAGAATAGCAACGTTAGAATTTTGAAATTTCCACAAAAACTGTCCAAATTAATTCCAACAAAATTGTCTAGATTGATTCCAAGTTAGTTGTGTAAATTAATTAAAACATTCAAAGCGAAAAAAAATTGTGGATTTCTCACTTTAAATTGAC
Source organism: Clusia tigrina (assembly GCA_920105625.2). Taxonomy (NCBI): domain Eukaryota; kingdom Metazoa; phylum Arthropoda; class Insecta; order Diptera; family Clusiidae; genus Clusia; species Clusia tigrina. The sequence goes on from CAKKTE020000560.1 coordinate 37,087, forward strand.
CACACACCCAAATGGGACTTATAATTAGCACACCTAGGTTGGACATATAAATAGCACACCCAAAGTGGACATATAATTAGCACACCTTGTTGCCACTTATAATTAGCACAACCTAGGTGGGACTTATAATTAGCACACCTCCGTTATTATTTGAGAGATGTACCGCCTCAGTAAAAACTCCCCAATTGGATATGTACCGCCTCAGTCAAACTCCCCACCTGGATATGTGACTTATAATTAGCACACCTTGTTGGGACTTATAATTAGCACACCCAGTGGACTTATAAATAGCATACCCAAATGGATTTTATAATTAGCACACCTCCGTTATTATTTGAGAGATGTACCGCCTCAGTCAAACTCCCCACCTGGATATGTCCTTGAATTGAAAAAACTGTCCAAATTAATTCCAACAAAATTGTCTAGATTAATTCCAAGTTAGTTGTGTAAATTATTAAAACATTGGTATCGAAAAAATTTGTAGATTTCTCACTATAAATTGACACACACCCCAAATGGGACTTATAATTAGCACACCTAGGTTGGACTTATAATTAGCACACCTAGGTGGGACATGTAATTAGCACACCTAGGTGGGACTTATAATTAGCACACCTAGGTGGGACTTATAATTAGCACACCCAGATGAAAGAGCAACTATAGAATTTTGAAAGTTACACAAAAACTGTCCAAATTAATTCCAACAAAATTGTCCAGAGTAATTCCAAGTTAATTGTGTAAATTAAATTCCATCATTCAAAGTGAAAAAATTTTTAGTTTTCTCACATTAAATTGACACACACCCAAATGGGACTTATAATTAGCACACCTAGGTTGGACTTATAATTAGCACACCAAAGTGGACATATAATTAGCCCACACCCTTGTGGGACTTATAATTAGCACACCAAGATGAAATAGCAACGATAGAATTTAGAAATTTCCACAAAAAGTGTCCACATTAATTCCAACAAAATTGTCCAGATTAATTCCAAGTTAATTGTGTAAATTAATTCCAACATTGTGTAAATTAATTCCAACATTGTGTAAATTAATTCCAACATTGGTATCGAAAAATTTTTTAGATTTCTCACTTTAAATTGACACACACCCAAAAGGGACTTATAATTAGCACACCTTGTTGGGACTTATAATTAGCACACCTAGGTGGGACTTATAATTAGCACACCCAACGTGGACATATATAGCATAATCCTCTATATATCTCACATATTCGATTTATATAATATCCAAAAAATATTATATAAATTATACAATAAAGTAGTATTTTATATGTATTATAATAAAAATATATATATTATTAGACACATTATATATATAAATAATAATTAATATTATTTTATATATAATATAAAAATATACATCATCTCAGCATCCATACAATATATATATATATATATATATATATATATATATTATATATAATGGGTATTTATTTACATATACAATTTTTTCGATTTTTTTTTCTCGAATCGTCAAGCAAAGGATAAGCTTCAGTGGATCCGCAGTATGGCAGCTGCTCTACCACTTACAACACCTTGCCTGTTACAAAAGTCGTTTACAATGATTCTAGGTATTGTCATTGTATTATAATGTTTTAATAAGTAACTAGACATCATACTGGTGATATTCATCCTCCAGCATTTGCTATGTTACAAATAACATTGGCATTACATTCCAATTTGTCGTTTATACAGTTGTTTAAAAAATGTACAAACTTTTAATGGTTTCAAAAGCCATACATACAATTGCCCCATATTTATCATTGCAATCCAGCACGGATACGACCTTAGAGGCGTTCAGGCATAATCCAACGGACGTAGCGTCATTACCACTGTTCGCTCGAACAAGTATTGTGCCATTGGTCCGTACCTGCGGTTCCTCTCGTACTACGCAGGAATGCTGTTGCAACAACGTTTTAGTCATTAGTAGGATAAAACTAACCTGTCTCACGACGGTCTAAACCCAGCTCACATTCCCTTGAATGGTGGTGAACAATCCAACGCTTGGTGAATTTTGCTTCACAATGATAGGAAGAGCCGACATCGAAGGATCAAAAAGCGTCGTCGCTATGAACGCTTGGCCGCCACAAGCCTGTTATCCCTGTGGTAACTTTTCTGACACCTCTTGTTAAAACTCCTTAACCCAAAAGGATCGAATAGGCCGAGCTTTTGCTGTCTCTGTGTGTACTGAACACCGAGATCAAGTCAGCATTTGCCCTTTTGCTCTATGTGTGGTTTCTGGTCCGCACTGAGCTGGCCTTGGGACACCTCCGTTATTATTTGAGAGATGTACCGCCCCCAGTCAAACTCCCAACCTGGATATGTCCTTGAATTGGATCATACTGAGTGTTGGAGTTATACCAAATTTTAATTATAATAATAACACCGAAATGCTATCATTTTATTAAAAACTTGTTTACAATTTATATAACAAACTCTTTGTACTTTGATCAAGAAGCTTGCATCAATACCCAATACCATAAGATATATAAATATATCCGTATAATGGCTAAGTATAGATACACGTTCCATTTAATCAAGTAAGTAAGGAAACAATAAGAGTAGTGGTATTTCATTGTTGATGAAAAAACATAAATGTTAAAACATCCTCCCACTTATTCTACACCTCTTATGTTTCCTTACACTACCAGATTAGAGTCAAGCTCAACAGGGTCTTCTTTCCCCGCTAATTATTCCAAGCCCGTTCCTTGGCTGTGGTTTCGCTAGATAGTAGATAGGGACAGTAGGAATCTCGTTAATCCATTCATGCGCGTCACTAATTAGATGACGAGGCATTTGGCTACCTTAAGAGAGTCATAGTTACTCCCGCCGTTGACCCGCGCTTATTTGAATTTCTTCACTTTGACATTCAGAGCACTGGGCAGAAATCACATTGTGTCAACACCCGTTAGGGCCATCACAATGCTTTGTTTTTAATTAGACAGTCGGATTCCCCAAGTCCGTGCCAGTTCTGAATTGATTGTTAATTGATAATCGTTATAATTTAAAAAGATAATAGACCCGAAAGCCATTCCTTTAAAAATTTTAGCAAGAAAGTTCCACAATTGGTTACATAACTAACTATCCGGGGAACAAAATTAATAATCTTTATTTACCCAGAACGAGTACATAAACCATGGTTATTGCTTCCCAATCAAGCCCGATTATCTCAATCTCAGAGCCAATCCTTTATCCCGAAGTTACGGATCTAATTTGCCGACTTCCCTTACCTACATTATTCTATCGACTAGAGACTCTTCACCTTGGAGACCAGCTGCGGATATTGGTACGGCCTGTTGAGAAGTTTGCGTGTCCCCACCATAAATTTTCAAGGTCCGAGGAGAAAATATCGACACAACAGTAAATGTCATGCTCTTCTAGTCCATCTACCATATCTCTCTTCGAAAGACTTCCATGGTAGTACGACTAGTAAACAGAAAAGAAAACTCTTCTGATATCTCTCGACGGGCTTCTTTATGGTCGTTCCTGTTACCAGGATGAGCACAAGGCCCATTTTTAAAAACAAACGGATACTCAACAGGTTACGGAATTGGAACCGTATTCCCTTCGTTCAAAAAAAAATCAAGTGTTTTATTACATACAATATATATTATATATATAGGATATTTTTTACTTGAAAATTTTCAGCTTTCGCCTTAAACTTAGGACCGACTAACTCGTGATCAACCACTGTTCACACGAAACCCTTCTCCACTTCAGTCCTCCAAGGTCTCATTCGATTATTTGCTACTACCACCAAGATCTGTACCAATGGCGGCTCCATGTAGGCTTACGCCAAACACTTCTAAGCACACCATTGTACCCTCCTACTCACTAAAGTTTCAAAAATCTATTGAGAAAAAAAATTTTTTGTTCAATAAATCATTTACTTTAGCGGTAATGTATAGGTATACAACTTGAGCGCCATCCATTTTAAGGGCTAGTTGCTTCGGCAGGTGAGTTGTTACACACTCCTTAGCGGATTACGACTTCCATGTCCACCGTCCTGCTGTTTTAAGCAACCCAACGCCTTTCATGGTTTCTGTATGAGTTGTTAATTTGGGGCACCGTAACATTACGTTTGGTTCATCCCACAGCGCCCAGTTCTGCTTACCAAAAGTGGCCCACTGGCACATATATCATAACTTTAACCTTCATATCAAGAAAGGTAAAGTTCTTACCCATTTAAAGTTTGAGAATAGGTTAAGATCGTTTCGACCCTAAGGCCTCTAATCATTCGCTTTACCAGATAAGATTATTTCAATAATCTATTTTTGCACCAGCTATCCTGAGGGAAACTTCGGAGGGAACCAGCTACTAGATGGTTCGATTGGTCTTACGCCCCTATACTCAATTCTGACAATCGATTTGCACGTCAGAACTGCTTCGGTCTTCCATCAGGGTTTCCCCTGACTTCAACCTGATCAAGTTCAACCATCTTTCGGGTCACAGCATATATGCTCAAGGTACGCTCTAGTTAGAGGATATAAATAATATTAAAAATACTATTATACCATAACTGTATAGAACGCCCTGGGATTGAATTAATATATAAAATATTCATATAAAAATTAATCCCATTTTATAAATAAAAGTTAAGTTAATTATGCCATTGGGTTTTGTATTATATTCCCAATGACTTGCACATATGTTAGACTCCTTGGTCCGTGTTTCAAGACGGGTCCCGAAGGTATCCTGAATCTTTCGCATTGTTAATCATATAATAAGTGCATACAATAAAATGATATATATATATATATCTCATATTTGTAAAATTCAATTAAGAATTTAAGCACTATATAATATTAAATCTATCAACACTTTATCAAATTATTCAATATTTATTCTATGTTAATCTATATTAAAATAAATCAATTTGAATAAACTTAAATTAAATAATCTTATGATAAATATGGATCATATGCTAATAGATTACAATGTACTTATATGGAAAAAATGCACACCATTACTATAATATTTTTAACATATCACAGTTATAATGATGAATTTTCCATAATGTATATTCAGGTTCATCGGGCTTAACCTCTAAGCAGTTTCACGTACTATTTAACTCTCTATTCAGAGTTCTTTTCAACTTTCCCTCACGGTACTTGTTTACTATCGGTCTCATGGTTATATTTAGTTTTAGATGGAGTTTACCACCCACTTAGTGCTGCACTATCAAGCAACACGACTCTTTGGAAACACCTTCTAGTAATCATTAACGTTATACGGGCCTGGCACCCTCTATGGGTAAATGGCCTCATTTAAGAAGGACTTAAATCGATAATTTCTCATACTAGATTTAAGATGTTCCATACACTGCATCTCACATTTGCCATTAAAACAAAGTGACTTAGTGCTGAACTATTTTCTTTTCGCTCGCCGCTA
>CAKKTE020000561.1:0-2500 GCA_920105625.2 Clusia tigrina
CAGACATTTGAAAGATCTGTCGTCGGTACGGGACCATACGATCTGCACGTTATCTAGAGTTCAACCAATGAAACGATCTTGCGATCGCTTGGTTTTAGTCTAATAAAAGCACACGTTCCAAAAGGACCGCGTTTAATATTGCATGTATTAGCTCTAGAATTACCACAGTTATCCAAGTAACTGTTAACGATCTAAGGAACCATAACTGATATAATGAGCCTTTTGCGGTTTCACTTTTAATTTGTTTGTACTTAGACATGCATGGCTTAATCTTTGAGACAAGCATATAACTACTGGCAGGATCAACCAGAATAATATTATATTTTTATAATATATAAATTTAAATAGTTTGACATTTTGATAAAAACATCACAACTTATTTAAAAATTTTCATTTATTTAGAATAATACAACATAACGTAGTATATATTTCTAAAATATCAATTTTGTTCCTTATATGAACTTTGTTTTGGCATTTATTATTTAATATACTTTTTTAATAGTATATTTTCACATATATATTTTTGTTGATATGAAATTAAAAATTTCATTTTTTCTTAATAACTCTACTTTAAATGTGGTACTTAAAAGTATGTAAAAGAAAATTGCAATTTTTTTATATTTTTTTATAACTTTTATATGAATGAGTTTTTTGTTGTGAAACAAATAATACAAACCATATTTAGATATAAAAATATATATTATGTTGACAACTGATTTAGACCCGGATATATAATATTACTTTATTATCACGTATCTATCAATTTACAATGAATATTTGAAAAATTCAACATTTTTAAAATAAAAACTATGAACATTTTCAACAATAATTGGCGCGGCCAACACCACACATTCGTGCCCAAAAAATCATATAATCAAATTTTTGTTTATGATTATAGAGTAAATATATATATTATATATATATATATATATATATATATATATATATATAAAACTACTATAATCTCTTTTTTATTATATATAATAATATAATAATACTTTTTCTTTCTCATATAAAAACCATATATTTTAATTGTTTGTTGGCTGCTGCCCACAAACACACAACATTTCTTCATTTCATAAACGAAATATTTTTGTTACCATATTATATTTATATATTTCACTTTTTGCAAATCACATATAGATTTTCTTCATTCAGTTCTGTTTTTAATTAGTTGATATGTTGGGCCTAACTCAACTATAAACCACAACCACTTTTTGCAATATTCAGTTCGAATTTCATATATTTCTCTTTTTGTCTTTGATATTGGTTGGGCCTCACTCAACAACTAAGAAACAAGCACATATTTTGGATTTCAAATGTCGACATTCATCATATATTAATTTCGCTTATTTTATAGTATTGTGTTCTTGGGCCTCACCTCAACTAAGAAACAAGCACATATTTTGCATTTCAAATGTCGACTTCATATATTAAATTTCGCTTATTTTATAGTATTGTGTTCTTGGGCCTCACTCAACTAAAAACAACCACCTTTTCATGTTCAAAGTAGAATTTTTCGCTTATTTTTAGTTTTTTTAGTATGGCTGTTGGGCCTCACTCAACTAAGAAACAAGCACATATTTGGCATTTTCAAATGTCGACATTCATATATTAATTTCGCTTATTTTATAGTATTGTGTTCTTGGGCCTCACTCAACTAAGAAAAAGCACATTTTTTGCATTTTCAAATGTCGACATTCATATATTAATTTCGCTTATTTTATAGTATTGTGTTCTTGGGCCTCACTCAACTAAGAAAAAGCACATTTTTTGCATTTTCAAATGTCGACATTCATATATTAATTTCGCTTATTTTATAGTATTGTGTTCTTGGGCCTCACTCAACTAAGAAACAAGCACATATTTTGCATTTCAAATGTCGACTTCATATATTAAATTTCGCTTGTTTTTAGTATTTAGTATGGTTGTTGGGCCTCACTCAACTAAAAACAACCACCTTTTTTTCATGTTCAAAGTAGAATTTTTCGCTTATTTTTAGTTTTTTAGTATGGTTGTTGGGCCTCACTCAACTAAAAACTACCACTTTTTTTGATGTTCAAAGTAGAATTTTTCGCTTATTTTTAGTTTTTTAGTATGGTTGTTGGGCCTCACTCAACTAAAAACTACCACTTTTTGATGTTCAAAGTAGAATTTTTTGCTTGTTGTTTTTGGTGTTGTTGGGCCCCACTCAACATCGGATTTCAACATTTTGCCATTCAGGTCGACCAACTACATAGATTTCTTGGCGGTAACATCTTATCTTAGTTTTTTTGTATGAAAAATTTTTCAATTTACAAAAATATTGTTTTAATTGATATTTAACTTCACATCATTACTTGGAGGGCCCCACTCAACTACCAAACCACCACTTTTTGCCATTCAGGTCGACCAACTATATAGATTTCTTGGCGGTAACATCTTATCTTAGTTTTTTTGTATGGAAAATTTTTCAATTTACCAAAATATTGTTTTAATTAATATTTAAGTTCATATCATT
>CAKKTE020000561.1:12500-15000 GCA_920105625.2 Clusia tigrina
ATAAACGAAATATTTTTGTTACCATATTATATTTATATATTTCACTTTTTGCAAATCACATATAGATTTTCTTCATTCAGTTCTGTTTTTAATTAGTTGATATGTTGGGCCTAACTCAACTATAAACCACAACCACTTTTTGCAATATTCAGTTCGAATTTCATATATTTCTCTTTTTGTCTTTGATATTGGTTGGGCCTCACTCAACAACTAAGAAACAAGCACATATTTTGGATTTCAAATGTCGACATTCATCATATATTAATTTCGCTTATTTTATAGTATTGTGTTCTTGGGCCTCACCTCAACTAAGAAACAAGCACATATTTTGCATTTCAAATGTCGACTTCATATATTAAATTTCGCTTATTTTATAGTATTGTGTTCTTGGGCCTCACTCAACTAAAAACAACCACCTTTTCATGTTCAAAGTAGAATTTTTCGCTTATTTTTAGTTTTTTTAGTATGGCTGTTGGGCCTCACTCAACTAAGAAACAAGCACATATTTGGCATTTTCAAATGTCGACATTCATATATTAATTTCGCTTATTTTATAGTATTGTGTTCTTGGGCCTCACTCAACTAAGAAAAAGCACATTTTTTGCATTTTCAAATGTCGACATTCATATATTAATTTCGCTTATTTTATAGTATTGTGTTCTTGGGCCTCACTCAACTAAGAAAAAGCACATTTTTTGCATTTTCAAATGTCGACATTCATATATTAATTTCGCTTATTTTATAGTATTGTGTTCTTGGGCCTCACTCAACTAAGAAACAAGCACATATTTTGCATTTCAAATGTCGACTTCATATATTAAATTTCGCTTGTTTTTAGTATTTAGTATGGTTGTTGGGCCTCACTCAACTAAAAACAACCACCTTTTTTTCATGTTCAAAGTAGAATTTTTCGCTTATTTTTAGTTTTTTAGTATGGTTGTTGGGCCTCACTCAACTAAAAACTACCACTTTTTTTGATGTTCAAAGTAGAATTTTTCGCTTATTTTTAGTTTTTTAGTATGGTTGTTGGGCCTCACTCAACTAAAAACTACCACTTTTTGATGTTCAAAGTAGAATTTTTTGCTTGTTGTTTTTGGTGTTGTTGGGCCCCACTCAACATCGGATTTCAACATTTTGCCATTCAGGTCGACCAACTACATAGATTTCTTGGCGGTAACATCTTATCTTAGTTTTTTTGTATGAAAAATTTTTCAATTTACAAAAATATTGTTTTAATTGATATTTAACTTCACATCATTACTTGGAGGGCCCCACTCAACTACCAAACCACCACTTTTTGCCATTCAGGTCGACCAACTATATAGATTTCTTGGCGGTAACATCTTATCTTAGTTTTTTTGTATGGAAAATTTTTCAATTTACCAAAATATTGTTTTAATTAATATTTAAGTTCATATCATTAGTTGGAGGGCCCCACTCAACTACCAAACCACCACTTTTTGCCATTCAGGTCGACCAACTATATAGATTTCTTGGCGGTAACATCTTATCTTAGTTTTTTTGTATGAAAAATTTTTCAATTTACAAAAATATTGTTTTAATTGATATTTAACTTTATATCATTACTTGGAGGGCCCCACTCAACTACCAAACCACCACTTTTTGCCATTCAGGTCGACCAACTATATAGATTTCTTGGCGGTAACATCTTATCTTAGTTTTTTTGTATGGAAAATTTTTAAATTTACAAAAATATTGTTTAAATGAATTTTAAAGTTTATTTCCATAATTGGCGGGTCTCACCCAACTACCGGACCACCACTTTTTGCCATTCAGGTCGAGTAAATGTATAGATTTCTCATATTTAAGTAACATACACACCTAGTTGGGACTTATAATTAGCACACTCAGAAGAAATAGCAACGTTAGAATTTTGAAATTTCCACAAAAACTGTCCAAATTAATTCCAACAAAATTGTCTAGATTGATTCCAAGTTAGTTGTGTAAATTAATTAAAACATTCAAAGCGAAAAAATTTGTGGATTTCTCACTTTAAATTGACACACACCCAAATGGGACTTATAATTAGCACACCTAGGTTGGACATATAAATAGCACACCAAAGTGGACATATAATTAGCACACCTTGTTGCCACTTATAATTAGCACACCTAGGTGGGACTTATAATTAGCACACCTCCGTTATTATTTGAGAGATGTACCGCCTCAGTCGAACTCCCCACCTGGATATGTCCTTGAATTGAAAAAACTGTCCAAATTAATTCCAACAAAATTGTCTAGATTAATTCCAAGTTAGTTGTGTAAATTAATTAAAACATTGGTATCGAAAAAATTTGTAGATTTCTCACTTTAAATTGACACACACCCAAATGGGACTTATAATTAGCACACCTAGGTTGGACTTATAATTAGCACACCTAGGTGGGACATGTAATTAGCACACCTAGGTGGGACTTATAATTAGCACACCTAGGTGGGACTTATAATTAGCACACCCAGATGAAATAGCAACTATAGA
>CAKKTE020000561.1:32500-35000 GCA_920105625.2 Clusia tigrina
ATATCTCTCGACGGCTTCTTTATGGTCGTTCCTGTTACCAGGATGAGCACAAGGCCCATTTTTAATAACAAACGGATACTCAACAGGTTACGGAATTGGAACCGTATTCCCTTTCGTTCAAAAAAAATCAAGTGTTTTATTACATACAATATATATTATATATATAGGATATTTTTAACTTGAAAATTTTCAGCTTTCGCCTTAAACTTAGGACCGACTAACTCGTGATCAACCACTGTTCACACGAAACCCTTCTCCACTTCAGTCCTCCAAGGTCTCATTCGATTATTTGCTACTACCACCAAGATCTGTACCAATGGCGGCTCCATGTAGGCTTACGCCAAACACTTCTAAGCACACCATTGTACCCTCCTACTCACTAAAGTTTCAAAATCTATTGAGAAAAAAATTTTTGTTCAATAAATCATTTACTTTAGCGGTAATGTATAGGTATACAACTTGAGCGCCATCCATTTTAAGGGCTAGTTGCTTCGGCAGGTGAGTTGTTACACACTCCTTAGCGGATTACGACTTCCATGTCCACCGTCCTGCTGTTTTAAGCAACCAACGCCTTTCATGGTTTCTGTATGAGTTGTTAATTTGGGCACCGTAACATTACGTTTGGTTCATCCCACAGCGCCAGTTCTGCTTACCAAAAGTGGCCCACTGGGCACAATATATCATAACTTTAACCTTCATATCAAGAAAGGTAAAGTTCTTACCCATTTAAAGTTTGAGAATAGGTTAAGATCGTTTCGACCCTAAGGCCTCTAATCATTCGCTTTACCAGATAAGATTATTTCAATAATCTATTTTTGCACCAGCTATCCTGAGGGAAACTTCGGAGGGAACCAGCTACTAGATGGTTCGATTGGTCTTACGCCCCTATACTCAATTCTGACAATCGATTTGCACGTCAGAACTGCTTCGGTCTTCCATCAGGGTTTCCCCTGACTTCAACCTGATCAAGTATAGTTCACCATCTTTCGGGTCACAGCATATATGCTCAAGGTACGCTCTAGTTAGAGGATATAAATAATATTAAAAATACTATTATACCATAACTGTATAGAACGCCCTGGGATTGAATTAATATATAAAATATTCATATAAAAATTAATCCCATTTTATAAATAAAAGTTAAGTTAATTATGCCATTGGGTTTTGTATTATATTCCCAATGACTTGCACATATGTTAGACTCCTTGGTCCGTGTTTCAAGACGGGTCCCGAAGGTATCCTGAATCTTTCGCATTGTTAATCATATAATAAGTGCATACAATAAAATGATATATATATATATATCTCATATTTGTAAAATTCAATTAAGAATTTAAGCACTATATAATATTAAATCTATCAACACTTTATCAAATTATTCAATATTTATTCTATGTTAATCTATATTAAAATAAATCAATTTGAATAAACTTAAATTAGAATAATCTTATGATAAATATGGATCATATGCTAATAGATTACAATGTACTTATATGGAAAAAATGCACACCATTACTATAATATTTTTAACATATCACAGTTATAATGATGAATTTTCCATAATGTATATTCAGGTTCATCGGGCTTAACCTCTAAGCAGTTTCACGTACTATTTAACTCTCTATTCAGAGTTCTTTTCAACTTTCCCTCACGGTACTTGTTTACTATCGGTCTCATGGTTATATTTAGTTTTAGATGGAGTTTACCACCCACTTAGTGCTGCACTATCAAGCAACACGACTCTTTGGAAACACCTTCTAGTAATCATTAACGTTATACGGGCCTGGCACCCTCTATGGGTAAATGGCCTCATTTAAGAAGGACTTAAATCGATAATTTCTCATACTAGATTTAAGATGTTCCATACACTGCATCTCACATTTGCCATTAAAACAAAGTGACTTAGTGCTGAACTATTTTCTTTTCGCTCGCCGCTACTAAGAAAATCCTTGTTAGTTTCTTTTCCTCCCCTCATTAATATGCTTAAATTCAGGGGGTAATCCCATATGAGTTGAGGTTGTATAATAAAATATATATATATGTGATATATAAATTAAATATAAAATTTTTCATAAAATCCAATAATCTCTCTTTTTTTTGTTTGGACAAAATATTTATTTTTTCTTATATATTTTTCTTGAATAATTCTTTAATATAATATTTTTTTGAATTAATGTGTGTGTATGTGGAAAAGTCCCATTTTAAACAAAAAAAAAAATTTAAAAAATTTTTTTATGCTAAGACTTTCACAAAAAATCACATTAAAAATATTATAAAACTATTCATAATATATAAAATAAAAAAGAGAATTTTTATAAGAATTCAAATTCTTACTTTTTTGTTGTATTTGGATTTTTTGTTTTTTAATTTTCACTTAATATTATGCATATTATAATAAAATATATTATGCAATAATATAACATGTGCTTGAAATTTTATTTTCCATATTAGTTTTCTTCATATATTTTTGATGAATCAAAAATAAAACAGGAAAAAAGAA
>CAKKTE020000562.1:600000-920000 GCA_920105625.2 Clusia tigrina
TATTAGTGAAATAGTGTGGTCTGTTATTTATATTTACGAGAATTCAAAAGTGATTCAGATAATATTGCAATAGATGAAGCTAAAAGAAGACTAGCAACTAAGGTCTTCGACTCAAAGAGAAAAACATTTACAAAAGAAGAATTTCGCATGAGGTCGTGACTATGAGACAAAATTTTTTTATTTTAAAACATCTTTCTTTATCACTCGTCCTTAACACTTCCTATTTATTGTCTAAAGTAGTAAAAAAAATATAATAAAATTGAAAACTTTATCTGCCTCAAGACACATTTTACCTACGTAAAGTCAATTTGATATAAAATCACATATCCTTCTCTTACAATTAACTTAAATTAGATATAAAAGTGTAACTGCAACATTTATTTAATATTTCGGAATATAAACGAACACCTTCAATACAGTTATAAATTAACAATAACAAAAAAGGTTCTTAAAATTTTTTTTTCTATACATGGAAGTTCTTTCGCATCCATAAAGTAGTTTTAATTGACTAGAAAACACAAATAATAAACTGAATTATAGTACTTATTTTAATGTTATATTTTTTCATTAATATTTCAGTATATTGATAGTAATATGACATGATAGATATGATACTACAAAATCATGTACTTCGGTAACACTCTTTTGTAATAGGAGTAAAAATGGTGTATAAGTAGTTTATTCACCAAGGCCACTTGTGCTAACAGACCTCGGTGAAAAATGAGATTCTCGCATACTATTGCAATCCATTTTGCATTGATTTAGTTGTTGGATTCGGCAAGCTGCGTGGCTATTGTTAATCTATGCCACTTCTGCTAACAAACCACGGTGAAAAATGAGATTCTCGCATACTATTGCAAACCATTTTGCATTGATTTTGTTGTTGGATTCGGCAAGCTGCGTAGATTGGTAATCTATGGTGAAGCAATGAACACATGCGCGGATGAAGGCAAGTGAGAACTAACTACTCAGGGAATGAATCTATTGCAATAAGTTGCATTTCCTAAGAAAAAAATACCCATAATAAAAATTAACTAATAAATTTTCATAATTAAAGACAATTCTTTTCTTTTATCAGTCTTTCATCCATTACTTTTTAATATTTGTTTGTTTTAAAATATCAAACTACTATCAAAGAAGAATAAGAAAAGACATTCAATTCAATTTATTGACCGTTCTGCCCATTTTTTTTTGGTCACACGTACAGTGTATGTGAATTTATTGTGTTTGTTGTAAAAATATTCCATATACCTGTAGTGAAAATTATAGGCAGTCTTCAAAATATACTACTAAAGTTAATAGTAAAAAATCAAGTGGTTAATTTACTAGTTCAAAGCTTATCTATAAGTTAACCAGTTACTGACTTCTGCGGCACTTCATTGCCTTGTATACTAAATTTTTCCTTTCTTGTCAATTTAATACAAAAGGAAGTAAAGACAAACATTGGAATTCGAAGAAAAACAGTTCTTTTTATAATTTCAACCACTTTTTGTAATTCCTCATTTTAGAGAAAAATATTCAAGTTGACGGGTGTTTTAAAATATCCCCAAGTGTTCGCAAGAAAAGTGCAAATGCGGCATCATGAATTAACATACTGAATTAATACACTCCTCATTTATGCACAAAAATTATTTTACGTGTCGAGTATACATTATTATATTATTTATACATATATGAATTTTACATACATATGTATATGAGTTTTACTAGTATTTTAAGTAATTGGTTTCACTGCTGGGATGTTGTCTAAAATAGCGAATATTCGGAGAAAAAAATTAGAAGAAATCAGGGCTACGTTTACATTAAAATTTTTAGGAGGTCCCTTCATTTGTATTTTCAAAAGGAACTTCGAAACTTCTAAAAAGAAAAGTTTATAATAAATCAAAAAAAATTGTATGATTTAATTTGGAGTTGAAAACTCAAATGTTAACAAGTTCTTTTAATAAATTATAACTATTCTTAATGTAAAATCTGATCCAATTGCTTTCCATTTACACTTCTGTTCACTGTAAACGCACTATAGTAATCATAAGTTGTCACACTATAGTAATCATAAGTTGGCACTATAGTAATCATAATCAGAATCATAATTGTTTGGTTTTTTGCCATAATATTATACTACTAATAACTAAAATAATTAATATAAATTCATTTATATTAAAATGGGGTCCGACTGCCTTAAAAAATTAGAATTTGGAACAGAAGGAGACAAAGATTAAGAAATTGCCGGTCAAAAGAGAATTCAACGTTTTTACAGTATTCTCACATATAACAACAGTTTCAATAATTTCAGAAAAATCTTCAAAATAGGTCAAAAATGTAGCTAAACGAATTAAGTTGACGGTTTTATGCTTTTAATTAAACAGTTTCTTTCTTTAATAATGACAAAAACAATTTTTTATTTTGTCGAATTAATTTTTTTACTTAAACGCAACTGGAATATTTTGACTTGTGGATTTTGAGGGTTTATTGACAATGAGAAATTATCAAAGAAATTGTATGTTTTCAGTTATTTTGAGAAGTTAAGTGAATTGAGGAATGACGATAGGTAGAGTTAAGGGGAGTGCACTGCATTTTTACCACTACATACATCAATTTTAAAACATCCTCTCAGTAGCTGAACCCCCACAAATACATTCATATCAAGTGTCTGTTCTTGTATGTTCTTTGCTACTAGTAGCAACAGGAAATGATCTTCGTCCGACGATTATTGCCTGACCGCACCCTACGAAACCAAAATAAAATGAGCTTTGACAAATTATTTTGAGCCGTGTGCGGTAAGCGTCAAAATCACACGTACTCACACATATGCAATGATTGTCAAAATATTTTTATAGTGCCCAGGGCCCATTACACTTCCCTCCACTATGACTCCGTATCCAAATTTTTACAGAAACCAAAAAACTTTTTAAAAGTGAAGCAAGTTCTGCTGTTCCTATAAGCTCAGTTGTTATTAAAAATTTCTCCATTTAATTCTCTCTGTTTTATTGGGAGCGTCTCAGATTCTAAATACAAGTTCGACATTCACTGCACCGTTACAAGACATGAGTTTGCACTTCAAAGGCACACAACACCAGACAACAAGAGGAACAAAAGAATACAAAGGCGACACATTGTTAAACTGATCCATATGCATATTCGTTTAAATATATGCGTGTGTGTGGGTGCATTTCAATGTAAATATGTATGTTTGTAGATGCAGTGACAAACAGACATACGGACCACAGTAGTGTGTACACTATACAGCATGCCTTCACATATGCTTTCCATATGTGTTCCACATGTGTCAACTTCTCATTGTCTTCTGTGGCTTGTGCTTCTTGCTGCGGTCGCCTCTGTTGCTATTTGGTTCTCATGTGTTTTATTATACTTTTTGTGTGTTTTGATTTTATGTCCGCGTTCTTTTCTATTGCACATACGCACTTTCATTTTTCTTGTTCCTAAATATTGTGTATAGTATCATTGCGGAAATCGAGTTTACGACTCAGGACCCAGATATGCAGAGAAAGAAAGGCAGATGTTGCCAGTTACATATATGTTTGTATAGCCTAAACAGTGCACTTTTCACTTGCAGCCTGAACATACAAATACAAATATGATGACTTGTTTTCAATACCCTTCTTCAAAATATACCATTTGCATAGAAGAAAGCTCTGTGGATACTATTGTATCCAAATAATGGGCAGTCATACTAGACGGAGATACTAAAACAGCAAAATAGGAGAAGGATGCGCTAATCGTTTAAGAAGTGAAATAAGTGAAAATGAAAAGACTTAACTACGTAAGCCTTCAGTGAAATTCTGGCCGATCATGACTGATTTCGAATCTACATACTTTATAGGATTGAAACCAAAGCGATATCTAATTAAACGTTACATTTGAAGTGCAATATCTGATAGTGTGCCATCCATTAGCTTTCAACATGAAAAGTATAACGTAAATACATTTTGTTGGTGAGATAATGGGTGCATTCTTGCAGCCTATAGGTTGCCTATCGGATGAGTGAAACAGAGCACTTTGTTTAAGAATGGGCCACTACAAAAATTTGTCACTCACACACTGTCAAAATTCCATTCATTATACAATGTTATCCTTCAAGGATCGCCATTGTTGGTCGTGTTGTTTATGATCGTGTTTGAGCGCATAAATTGTATAATTCTTAAATATAAAAATATAGAACTTTCGAATTATGCAGACGATGCTTTCCTCTGTGGCAAGATGAACGATACAGTAGCTTTAAATAATATATGTTTAAAAATACTCTGTGACATTAAAGAATGGGGGAAACTTTCAGGACCTGCCCTAGCTATATATAAATGTAAAGTCCTACATATTTGTAAAAAACACCATTGCATATACCCCACATTAATATTTGATTATTGTATTATTGAATGCACCGACTATCTTAAACTATTAAGTATAATTTTTGATAAACGGTTTATATTTAAGCAAGGAAAGTCTAATCAAACGCCTCAACATAATTAAATTTCAAAGTTCTCGGCGCTCAATGATACATCCAACAATACTAATACAAGCAACTAGGGCCCTGATGCTTTCAAAGATCTACCTTCTTCAACCTCCATACCACACGGCCGCTCGAGAAGTATCAACGCTTTTCCGACCAGCTAAACTAAATGTACATTAGCTGAAGCAGGATTGCCATCAATCTCCGAAAGAGTTGTACAAACAACACTAAAACTTATACCAAAGCTTCTGTGAACTATCCTTCAAAACGACTTTAAGAAATTAGTCAAAAGCGTACGTACATTTAAGGTGACGTCTAACTACGAATATGTATCTCACTGTGTAAGCAACGTAACATCGATACACCCAGCTCTCAAAACAAAATCTGCTCGACATTCATCAATCAACACCGCACTTCACTAACATATCAAACTAACCACTATCTGCACAGTTTATAAAAAACTATTCATGAAAGAACTATCCGAGCACAACCGGAAGAACTGGAGATGGTTATATACCGACGGATCGAAGACTGAAACAGTCACGTCTTTCACTGTTGTCAATTCGAATGGATCAGATATATCAACAGGCATACTTCCATCTTACTACTCTGTATTCGCAGCTAAAGCAGTCGCTGTCTTTGAAGCGGCAAAATACGCACAGACCAACAAAGTGGAGTTTATAATCGCTACTGACGGCCTATCAACCATCTTGGGGATACAAAATCTAACAACAATATACTCGCTGAAATACGCGAAATTTGCGTTAAATCTTCCAGCAAAATAAAATTATTGTGGGCCCCCAGCCACCAAGGCATAGAGGGCAATGAGCTAGCTGACGCAACTGCCAGAAACGCCGACACACGCCTCTGCCACATAGCTATCCCTGGCATTGAAAGAGAGATGCTCAACCATTTAAAATTATCGTCCAGGAAGTGGAGTCAAACGAGTGCGCTTCTTCCTATCACTCGTACAAAACCATCAACCCATTGAAATATACCACACGCTTTCCAGCAAATTCCAATCGTCATGATTGTTCGGTCGTAACTCGTTTGAGAATTGGCCACACCTTTTAACCGGAGAAAGTAGACCACCAAAGCGGATCAGCCCTAACTCCTCAACATCTTATTGATGATTGTGTCGCTTTGGAAAAGTCAATGGCTTCAGCAGCTAGTACTCATAATATTAATTAATTATAATATTGAAAGAGAGGTGTATTATAATTAATTGTTGGATATATATTAATATATATATATATATATATATATATATATATATATACATATGTATATATATATATATATTTCTTGTATATATATATATATATATATATATATATATATATATATATATATATATATATATATATATATTGCTTAAAGTTATAAGATAAGACAAAGTCTTTTAATATATAACTATATATCAGTTATTAATATATATATATATATATATTAAATTAAATTAGCAACTAATTAAATAAATAAATAAAAAAATTAAAAAATGAATAAGTAAATAAGTAATAAATAAATAATAAATAATAAATAATAAACAAATAAATAAATAAATTAATACAATAATAAATAAAAGAATACAGACAGAAAAGAATAATAAAAGAGATATTTGGTTATTTTCAAGGGTAAAAATTTAGAGAGCTCTATGGTACCTCTCGACAAAAGTACTGGAACACTAAATGCTTAAACTCACTAATCCCTGCCACGCCTCTCACAGCTGGAGGCAACGAATTCCAGATCCTGATGGCATTAATGAAAAAGTATCGAGTTGAATTAGAATAGGCAAATTTGGGTATTATCATGCACCGACTTCTTTTTGTTTGGCTCTGCTGAAGTTTCTCAAAGAGATAATTAGGAGTTCTCGTGATAATCAGCTTGTGAAGAAAAATACAATTTCTGATCCGTAAGTAGTTCTCAATACTGCATCCAAGAACACTTGTCTTCCAGTAAGTTATATGGTCAAACCTACGTAATCCAAACACATATCGTGTGGCATAGTTAAACACAACTTGTATTTTATGTAGGGAGTTTGAATCCAACTTACTATATACAAGCTCTGAATAGCAAATTATCGGTACAACCAGCTGCTTAACCAACATTCTCCTAGTCTCGACGGGGGTAAACTACATCCGTAACTGTCTCAGCACAAAAAAAACTTTTTTCACAATACTATTTACTTGATCAGTGCAAGTGAAAGAAGAATTAATATGAAAGCCCAAACTACATGATCTCTCAACGAATTTCATATATATATACTCGTATATATATTAACATTATATGTGGTTTTACATCTGCAATACTTGGTTTTTGAAAATTTAGTTTTTCTCACTTCAACGTCTGCACATTTTTTAGTTTAAACTTTGTTTAGTTTTGCAGCGAACCCACCTATAATTTTTGTATGTATGCATATGTAAATATATGCAAAGGAATGGTTGCTAATGTAAATACGAATATCATATATTCATATTCATGTGTACGAGGGCGGATTGATATTGAAGCTACCTAAGTAGGAAAAAAATGTTTTTTTTTTCAAATCAACATAGTCTCCTTTTACTTCGACACACTTAGTAAGACGATATTCCAACTTTTTTATACCATCTGAATAATACGATTTCGCGAACCCCTCAAAATACGCGTTAGTTTCGGTAATCACTTCTTCGTTTGAGATGAATCTTTTTCCTGCGAGCCATTTTTTCAAGTTTGGAAACAGGAAAATGTCACTAAGAGCTAAATCTGGACTATAAGGTGGATGATTAACCAATTCGAAGTGTATTTCACGTAATTTTAGCATCGTATCTAATGCTGTGTGAACCGGTGCGTTGTCTTGAAGAAAGAGCATTTTTTTCTTCTTTAAATGTGGTCGTTTTTCCTTGATTGCATCAATCAATTGATCCAATAATGCACGATAATACTTTCCTGTGATTGTGGATCCTTTTTCAAGATAATCGATGAGCAATATTCCGTGTGCATCCCAAAATACAGTGGCCATAACCTTGCCAGCCGAATTCTTCTTCGGAGCACTTCCACCAGCTTCCACCCATTGTTTCGATTGATTTTTAGTTTCAGGTGTGTAGTGGTGGACCCACGTTTGATCAACAGTTATTAATCGACGCCAAAAATCAACAGGATTACGCTTTATCAGGTCCAAACACCGCTGTGAAGTGGTCTGTCGAACTCGTTTTTGTTCGACACTGAGCAAACCCGAGTTGAACACACAAAATGTTGAACACACGTTCATATGATATGTTTACCATTTCAACAATCTCACGCAACTTGACTCGGCGATCATTATAACGATATCGAGGATTTTCTTGATATTTTCTTCAGTAACCACCTCTTTTGGCCTTCCTGTTGATGGTATTGTTGCAGTGCTTGTTCGGCCGCGTTTAAATTCAGCAATCCAATATTTTACCATGTAATCTGACGGAGCAGACTCACCGTAATGTTTATCGAGCTTTTCTTTTGTCTCCTTCGCCGTTTTCCCTTTCAAATAATAGTGTTTAATCACTGCACGAAATTCGCTTTTTCCATTTTTCCAGAAACATAAACATTTCTTACTTCAAACGACTACAACAAATAAACTAATCGATGAATTTGGGTGAAATTTTAACAGCTGACGTTTGACAGATCGCAATTTCTAAAAAAAAAAGTTTTTGTGTTTGTGCTGCCATCTAGCGCTAGGTAGCTTCAATATCAATCCGCCCTCGTACATATATTTGTATGTGACTAATGCGTGCACCATGCATGCATTTGTGTCTAATAGCTTTGTAATAAAGTAAAACAGGAAAATAGTTGCCACAGCGCAGACTATGAGAAATGAAACTTCTAAGCTACCTGCCGCAGCCCGCACGATGCGTGATTTCGGAATAATCTCAGTTGGTTGATTTGAACAGTGCACGTACAACGTATGCCAGATAAAAATAACTGCGTTGCCATGGAAATTGCCAAACGAGTCCTGGCCAAGCGCAGCCAATGAACCGGACCAACAAAAACTTGTTGCCGCAACAGGTGATTTCAAGAAATCAAATCTCAGACATTGTTTGCATTATTATCGCTTTGCGTATGTGCAAACGTGAGAATATGAGCAAAAAAGCCTCCGTAATAATACTTTTCTAGATTTTCATCATTTGTTCATTAATATATTTTGTGCCGTTAATGAATCCACTTGTCTCTCAATACAAATTAAATGCACCCACATTACCCGATTTACCTTTCGATAGATTATTCTCTGTCTCCCAATTTTGTACTCAAAATTTTGAAATTTTCTGCAAGCGTGTAGCGAATGATTTTACATTTTAAATTAAGATCAGAGAATAAAAAACTGATTGCGCAGTTTAGCTATATAAAATCTCTAATTTCTCTAAATAGCATAAACTTCTAAATGAGCTGCTTGTCCAACTGGAGAGGAAAGAGTGCAAAGTGGTTGCTTATGCGGATGATGTTGCTATTAGTATCTCGGGAAAATACATATCTATTCTGAGAGACTTGATGCAACACATGTTGAACATTCTCTCTAAATGGACTGCGCAGTAAAACTGCTCTCAGATCCTTTAATCGCAAGTTTATCTGCGGCATTATTCCCTATATGCTATTTCTATAATGATGCGCCCTGATTACAGTGCAAAAAGAACTAACCACCTTCTCAATAAACCAAGACACAAAATTAGCAACTTTATAGCGGTCTGCACAGGTCATTGGACTATTATCACACTCGCTGAAAAAATAGGCATTCCGTTCAATGCTCATTGCAGGAGCTGTAAACACCCACAGGAGAAAGAAACAGTTGTACACTTTCTTTGTGATTGCTCAGGCTCCCTCGCTCTAGCTTGGAACTTTCAGACCTATCCAAATTTATCAGCAACTCCGGATGGTTGTAAATGTATAAAGTATATTACCACAAAACGGCACAATAGCTAATTGAGGCGACCCGAGGTCGCCAGCCATTTTACCTACCTACCTTATTCCCCATAACGCACATGTGTCCTGGAACCCATGTTATTATTATTATGCTGCAAGACAGAAGTGTCACGACCAAGGGAGTAATGGAGCTGGACACCGTTGAGTTCCACGAAAACCCCAGAACCCGATCAAATATCTGCAACCATCGGTGAAAATACGACAGCACTACCTGCCGGGCTCGGTCGTACCATAAGTGAGCCTCTGGAATTTTTATGTGAGTATCGCATTTTCTGTTATTGGATATGCGGCCATGGGAATATAATAGGTTGCAACATCCGTGTCAGTGCCAAAAATATATCCAAGATTCCAACGCGTACGCCTATTGGGATTTAACTAGCACGTGATCTTTAGGGTCTCTCCTTGCATAAAAAATCTGGACCAGAAAATGTCGGAAAAGTTCCAGTACAACAAATAGCCACACAGATCTCTGTAGTTTAGATATTTCAGATTTTCCCCCTTGAGAAACAATATTTCCCCCAGACCTCCGATGCGTAGGATATTATGGGCCTGACCTTATAAATCGAAAGGACTTTCGAAGGAGCCAGACCCAACGTCCTTCCAAAAATTTTCTTGCACTGCCAAAATTCTGACAGTGCTTTCGCCATCTTTACTTCAACGTGTGATCTCCTGTGATCCGATAGTAAGTCTTCATTTAAGGCACGTAAGAACGGACAAACATTAGAAAGATTTAGCACCAGGCAAAACAGGCAAGTGTTGAATTCAGTTAAATGATACATAAACCAGGATTGCTGGACAAGTTTATTCGCGCCAAACTAAAAAATTATATAATCTTGCAGACCGTAACTCTTTTCGGACTGTTAATAATCGATACGAGACGTCCCGATTTGCCTGCGGACTACTCTATTTATTTTCACTCGATTGCTAATGATCTTGAGCTTATGATCGAGGCTTGCGGATCAAGTACCAACTGGATAGAACTTATGCGAACGGCTGCAGGCCAGAATCATCTCCTTCCTGTCTAAACGCTGGAAGGCCTTAAGGTACTTTCTTTGTCAGTCGCCGTTTAGTTCATGGAGTAAGGAGTATGGTATTGGCACCAGTCCAGTTCTGAGAACTTGTCCCCATTTTAGCTTGTACTAATACTCCCACAGCATCCATGCATCAGCATAGGCAACTATTAGATTATTAAGGTGGCACTACTATCGGACTGAGATAGCGGCTGTGACGGCGACCATTTCTTCATGAATATATAGAAAAAATCACCCTCGAACACTACATAACTTCTGAAATGTCATGCTAACTACGTTGGAAACACCTCGGGATACATGCCAGGTATAAAAGACACCCATCCCCCTTTCGTCCGCAGTATAATTCAGACTCCGGCTAGTATGCCACCCTAGACTTCCATCAGAAAAGGTCTCAGAGCATTATATTCTTCTGTTTCGCGATCGCATATCAATGTATCCACACTGGTGTATAGAACAAGAAGGTCTGTCTACATGATTATTACCAGATTCGGCCCTAACACACTGTCAGCTGGAGAAATTCACCAATAAATATTGAAAATCGCCACCACCACGCCGAAAATGCCACTCAGAAACTTCAAACGTCACCTGAAGAACCAGCACACTCTGACCCTCAGGGCACGAAAATGCTTCGACTGGCAACCTCCAAGCCGAAACTAACACGGCCCTTCAATTAAGTTGCCAGGGAAGACTTCATTTGGGTCATAGTTGATAACAGGAAGAGTGATGGCACCATAACCGCTGTTAACCGGAGTTTAGTGAAATTGATGCTCTCAGTATCTAGAAGATGTTGTTGCAGAAAATCATGGCCCCTCGCTCAAATACCGCCTGGCTGATTAGTGTCAGTGGCACGTTAAGCTTATTGGCTGCTGCTGATTTCTAAAAGCAAATTGGGAGAAACCTGGCTAAGTGCTAAGCTCGTTAATGCACCAAAAGACCAGATCTCCAACCACTTCCGGTCGAGAACATGGATCCTGGTTGAGCCCTCCTCACTGGCAGGAATATTGGAGATCTTGCAATTCAGCAATCTCGAACTCCCAACACAGGATGGAGAGTCGTCAATTTGTGGGATCCTAAGATCCATTTTTGCGAAGCCCTCATCATCCTCAACGATGAGTCGCTTGCTCCCCTTAACGCCTCCAAGGGGCAGATTTTGGGTTTATTTTATTCTTTCTCTAGTGGTGAAGGTGGCTCAGATAAATATTCACCATTCCATTAGCCCTTCGATAGCCTTTATGCTTCGCCTGGTCCATAAATGAGAGGAGCTCAGGTTTCTTGACTAAATTGCAGCGGACACCACACAGTCTCTATGGATAGTGAAGGCAAATCCAGAGTTTGCATGGTGATGAAAAATACTATTTACACGCTTTTTCTCCCTAGGATCAGCGAAATGTACTCGTATAGTTCAGCCATCTTCCACTCCATGAAGTCTTTGATAGTTTCCACAGAGAGTGAACATAACTTTCATCTGTTAAGAGACTGGAGTGTCTGACAAGTGTGCTCCTTCTCGACCACAGATACATAAGCTTTACTGTAGGAAACCTAGACCACTTTGGCACTGCAGGGCCTAGTGCTTGTCTACTATGGAATTTGGTCTAGTGTACTTCCCCTTTTATCAGCAGGTTGCCTTTGCGCTGTTTGACTTTGCTGACAAATGTGTCTGCAATTCCGACGGAAAAATCCAAATCTACGAAAAAAACTGTAGGAGCTATAGTTACAGAGATGGTGTCATTCCATGGTTTTTACAAATCTACAAGTTTGCCTAAATTTTCGTACATCCCCAGCTTTGATACTCAAGGCAGGGAAGGCATCGCATAGAAAGCCTAAGGACTATAATCCGATCTCCTCCTTTATTTTTAAAAGGGTTCTTGATATTCATATCAGAAACTCCATAAATCCTATATTAATATCCCAATCACAACTATACCTAAGGCATGTCTCTAACTAATAAAAGGCAAACAATTCTTGGTTAGTTTTTCATTATTTGTTGACTGAACTATCCATAAATATAAAGAACATAACCAGGTTCACATCGGAACCACAATAGTATTTCCCCACGCAATAAAAGAAGAAGTCGCCGGTTTTTGTTACTGTATCTTAATGAGCCTTTAATTGTAATAACCTGAGCTTTCATGAAGAGGCGAATCTAATCTAACGTATAGGAAAGTAAAACTAAAATATTAAAATTCATATAGGAACTTCATCTGGTTATATGTACAAATAAAAGGAAAATCGAGGCAGTGTTGAAAGCCACGTTATTATTTTATTTATTATTTATTTATTATTAATTTACGTTCACCTTGGTACATTAAGGCAAAACCTTGTAAGATTGTCCCAATGACATGAAGTGATACATTTAGTACAATAATCCGGACATAATTTAACTTATACTATATAATACAATAGCTCACAGAGTAAAAAAAACAGAACATTACAATATGAATTTCAACAATTCTTCTTTCAATTCATCAATACAAAACAGCTTTGAATCAATAAAAATGTACAGCTTTAAATTTGTTATTAGTCACAAAAGGATGCTTACATATAAACAGTCTACGTGGTCACACACAATCCATAGCGCAACCCAATTTAGCTCATAAATTAATTAATTAATAAATTAGATTCCAAGAAATGCCATATCTTTTCTCTTAATTAGAATTGAGTCATAAGTGTCCGACGTCTGCCAGTAAATTAAAATATGGAAACTGTGATGTGAAGATTGAGTGAAGAGAGTTTTGATAACTCTTGCGGTATATTCTCGTTGATCATGAAGAATATGAGAGAATCAAAAGTCAAATACGCGTACCTCTTTCAACTCATATGTGTATTCCTTTGCTTTATTGCGACGGTATTTGGACAACTTGTATGACTACAGCTCAGTTACGATGTTTTGGTGTGCAAAACATAAAGCAAAAAAGCGTTTACCTATGGATATAATGCTCTCCCTGCATATCTATGTATAACTGTTCATATTTATGGTATATTGAAATATCGTTTTACATAAAAAATAAACTTATCAAGTTTCTATCAAGAACAAAGAAAATTAACAAAAACACCTTCTCCCCGTAAAACTTTCTTTGTGTTGGTTGCGATATATTCGTGGTTAGAGGTCGGTATGCAGCAGACAAGTATCGGCAGAGATTTGTATCTTCGAATCCGCGAATTAAATTTCAATTTGGATATTTAAAAAAATTTCGAACAAATGTATCCATTAGAATCACTAACCGCTCTATTGAGAAGATGCAATTTCATGCAATACAATTACCGCAAAAGATGTACTTTTCTTATCGATCTGATACTGACTATTGAAGTTTTAAATATACCCAAATTGGTACAAAATATGTGCACATTGTAATAAAAAATGTAAAGGTGACTCGCCTGGACTTTGCTTTGCTTCTCATGAAGTAATGCTGTTGGACATGTTCAATAATCACCATTTCCAGAAAAGTCCTTCATTCTCGGAGTTATATATATTGAAACGTGATTGCATATCAGTGAAACTGGATTTCATACTTTTAGGATCCCATCTGGAGTTTGAGAATGAGTGCACCACCCTGTGTGTCACTTAGTCAAGGCACAATCTATTCGAATAAAAGCTTATTTCGTTGTAGAGATTGTGGTGTATAGAAATATCTCGAAAGTAAGAACTTCCTGTATAAAGTTCTAGAAACATCCAGAAATTTCTAGTATATTCCAGCAGTTTCTACCTCAACCATTCGAAACTATAAAAGCACAAGACTGTGCAAAGTAAAAGACATTCGAACAGCGATCGTGACAGTGTGTATATCAATCATTATAATCGAAGCAGCAGTATTTGTAATTGTGCAAAGTGATGAAATTCATTGTCCAAAATAAAGTACAAATTGTAAAGAAGTAAACTTTAACCCTAATATTAAATGTGTAAATAGCAATAGTTAAATAAAGTTAGTTATTTTAATTTAACCAGCGATTGTTTGATTACTACACGATCCAGTGGTACGAATCCGAGTACAGAGAGTTAGAGTAAATTGTCAGGAGGGCAATTTCGTAACAGAGTAAATTGTCAGTAGGGTAATTTCGGAACAGTGTAAATTGTCAGGAGGGCAATTTCGTAACAGATTAAATTGTCAAGAGGGCAATTTCGTACACGTATATATATATATATAAATATATATATATATATGTATATATATATATATATATATATATATATATTCTCTTATTACTAATCTTAATTACCCTTTATAATTATCCACTTCTTAAGTTAGTAATACTTCTTTCTCTTTCTAACGTTCAATCATGATTATTGTTCTTAAGGTAGATCAGAATGTTAAACTTTAATAATTGTAAAGCTGGAGATAAGCTTCAGCTTTGTAAAGAATACCAACTAATAAAGGTCATAATTTTTACGACTTCATTACTATATTCATTGGTTGAGACGTTTGGTTTGAAACGTCATCGGGGACAATTACAAATGTATACAAACACACTATACCTGGGCATAAATATAAGTTTTCTCATTTGCCTCTAGCTCGTACCTTCTCGTACCTGGCCAAACCATTCGCATATTAGTTGGTTGTAGAGTCTGAAGAATCTATTTGTTACTGATATCATTCCGGTATTACGACAAGCAAAAACTCACAGGACTCTAGCAAAAAGGAGTCTGGCAACAAAACAAATTGGAGCTCACTCCAAGCAAACCCCAACCCCATCGGAAATACGCAAAATATTCTAACTTCAACAAAAAACTCTAAGTATATTGGGAGATTTATTTTTCACTGTGTATTACAAATCGTGTTATGTCGACACAGCCGGTAAATTAATTAAGGCCATGCAAATATAATGACAACACATGTATATTATCATATAATATTGGAAATTACTGGCTCATTTAGCACAAAATCTGCTACTCTTCTTATTAACCATCTTGTACAATTTCTTTGCTAAATCCAATATAAGAATTAGTTTACCAGTTAAGAATGTGTGTGAATTGTGGCTGTGTCTGATCAAATTGTGCATAGCTTTTAATAAATGTACCACGGAGTAGATTAGATTAGATTTATTTAAGGGTGTTATACACCGGCACCTGAAAGATCTATGGTGATTCCCATATTTATTT
This sequence comes from Clusia tigrina, assembly GCA_920105625.2. Taxonomy (NCBI): domain Eukaryota; kingdom Metazoa; phylum Arthropoda; class Insecta; order Diptera; family Clusiidae; genus Clusia; species Clusia tigrina. The sequence continues at coordinate 615,518 of CAKKTE020000562.1, forward strand.
GAAAGATGAGGATAGTTTCATCCGTGATCAGGTGCAGTGAGGTTTCGACAGATGATATCTGGTGAGTCTACAGTGTCCACTTCAAATGCATGTGATGATTCTTAATTTACTCCGTGGCATATTAACTCCTTAGCTATTTTAGGATGAAAATCTCCTAGAAGAGCTTTGGACTGTCTTAATCCCGGAAGAGTTTTCCAGGTTTAACTTCTTTTTGCATCTGTAGACTTCTTTAGCAGACCTGTATTGGATGATAGTTCACAGAAGGGTTCAGGTCCGTTGAAAGGAGAAGCCACAGCCTTTCTTGCTAAGCTATCAGCATTCTCATTTCCCTCTACTCCTATGTGGCCTTAATTGTTACCCCATATATTTTGGGTGTAATTTGATTCTCTCGAGATAATTTCTTGTCTTCTGCTGAGAGATTTCCAGCAGAGTCTTGTATTACTAGATGTAAGGGTATTAGATCTAGTATAACTTCCATTGCTGCCGTTGGACAGGTGCGCATAGCTCCAGTGATGACAAGGCAGGAAAGGCGTTGTACTTTACTTAATGCAGATTTCGCTGTCTTAAGTCTGGCTCTACGAGTATTAGATCAGAAATAACAATCTCCCTTAATTTCAATGTGACGTAAAGTGAAAACCTGAATACATAGCGTAGAATTTGCGTCACGTTATCTTTAATCTGATGACAAATAGCATTTCAGGTATGAATAGCGATACCCTAAGCAAACAAAATTGTATGGGGAAGGAGCCGGAAATATATCAATTTTCTGAACTATGAATGCATTTTAGTTAGTCGGAGCTCTGTTTTTAAACCTTAATTTATTGTCAACGATGTAGGATTTTGCAACTCGCAGGTGAAGTTTTGGAATTTACCAATTGTGTCAAAGACCGTAAAATTTCTCACAATATTTGCATGTAGCATCTGTGACATGATACTGCAGCAATCACCAATAATATTTAGCAGTCCTTCAGTCGTAAAAAGAATATATATCCGATTAGATACTGCCTGCCCAAATTCCACACCAAAGTCACTACACAGTGGTGTAAAGCCTGTCTCAGTATCAGTGAGGATTCTTAACCCGTTAGCGGCTACGTTGTTTATTAATAACTCCAGGCCATGCACTTCAGTATGAGGTGCTTGGCTCAATCAATCAGGATTTTTTCGTTCTTTTCGTCGTCATTGCTGGGAAGATGTTATTTTTTCCTTAGTTGCGCATTGACATGTTGTATACATTAACAACAATTGCAATATTCATGTTGATAACAATAAACAAAAGGATAATTGTTTGCAGCTCTGTGCGCCGTCATTCCATAATACTATGGCAACGGCAATCAAAGAAGTTATTATATTTCTTATTTCTCAGCAGCAGCGGAAACAGTGCACAGTACTCGGAAAATCGTTAAAACTAAACAAGAAACCGAAGAAAGCGCGAATTGGAATTAGAGCGGATCAGTAGATGAGTATTAAGTGGCTAGAAGTGACAAATATTGCTACTATTCAGCACGTACTTGTTATGTGCGGTTCACATAACGTCACATCAGTGCCATTTTCGATATTTTGTGTGTGCGCGGAACCAGTTTCGAAATCTTTCAGGCTACATAAAAGGCCTTTCGTGATGGACACATGGAGAACTGCTCCTCAAGAAAGCAAGAGGGAATTATCAGACAGCATCCACCACCATATATCGTTTGGATGGAGTCAAATTGGCATTAGGTGCTAAGGAGATACACATCTCATTAGGCTTGAACTTACAGGCAGTATTTACTGCTTCGTGTCGCTTGCGTAGCCATTTTTACACTTCTATAAATCTATCTCTCTGGTAATTCCGTTGTCCATATAAATAAATAATTGGGTATCTAGAGACTAGCGGGTACTAGGTAGCGAATCGTTACGGTTTTGTCATCTCTAGTTTCAACACGACTATCATCCTAGCGAAAAACATGTTACAAAGATTGGCTTCATTCACAATGCAGTGTTTTTCAGTCTCGCCAGCGAGTAACTAAAAGCATTAATTTTGATTTGGAATTCCTTAAAAATTAAAAATAACAAATACAATAAAAATGCAAAACAAATTAACAACAGGACGTGCAACTTTGAAAGTTTCTTTGCAACCAATCAAGCAGCCCAGGCAAAAACCAAACCTGTTTCCATCACCAACAAGCGAAACAAGTGAACATAGGCGAACGAACAGACAGACAGCGGGATTCACAAACAAACAGTGCGACCGGCAGGCCAAACATACAATTGGATGAACGCTGGAATACACTGCCGACAGGCGCACTGGTAGTGGTCAGACGACAGTGCTGCAGGCCCGCGTTCTTTAGCTGCGATATGCAAAGGATACCTGTAAACACGCCGAGAGTGAACTGCTGCCACAGCACCTGTTAATGCATTTACACAGTGGAGCGAAGCGAAGCTGCAAAACCACTTCGCACAGCAAAGGAAATAAATTTTAAGCTACGCATTTTCGTAACTCATTTCATTTGCTGCTTGCAGTTTGGCAATAGCGTGAGTGGGGTGTAAATTGTGGTCTATTCATACACGATAATAACTGATGCACCTAAGAAGTTTAAGCAAATCGTGGCTCTTAAATAGAATAATACGCTGTAACACCACTCCACATCAGCTCGTCTAACATTTTATAAGCTTTGCGGCAAATATTGAGGAAAGTTGATTCAATATCTCCAATAGACTGCAGAAATATTTCGGTGCGGCAAATCTGGTGGTATTCTGGAAGAACCCCGCAATTATTTACAAGTCGTCCTCGAGATCCTCATTAAAATCATAAAGAACAAACAATTTGACAAGTGAACGAATCGCTAAAAGCTACAATGACACCTACAGTTGGTAGTACAAACTTGATACACTGGCGTCTTGGAAAATCAAACATAACAAAATCTTAGGCCAAACCAACAACGACAAACAGTGGACAAGTGTACGGATCTACGAATGACAACATCGCAGCAAAGCAAAACAAAGGAAACTACCAAAACAATTCAAACGTTGTAAAATCAACTACGATTCGGGTTTTCATTGTCAAGTTGTTTGACAGGCAGGCACCTTTTCCGTATATTAAAATTGAATTTAAAACGCTTGCCAAAGAAACCTGAGCGCCTTTGAAGTCTGCAGCGGGCACCAACTGCAAACGATGTGCAAGCGCGAGCGAAAAAGCCAGCTCTATAGCAACAATTGTGCAATTGTCGCATTTATTTAGGAGGACAGCAATCGATACAAAACATACGTTTTCATTGTTTCCTGACTGAACGACACTAACGAAACGATGTGAATTCCGTTCAACGACAAAGTTGTAAGTTTTATCGTTGACAGATGTAGAAGCGAAATTGTTCCAACTTATGAAAATTATTGTATTTCCTGAGAAATTATGAGTCTCATATGATTCTTTGAATTTGTACTTTGTATCCTCACTCTCAAATCGACTGTGTCTTCAGTCGACTCTAAATCTTGAAAAGTCGCGTAACATTTGAACAGTTTTGACATTGCTTGTAGACAAGATTGTGCGTTGTTTTAATTTTTGTAGTTTTTGATGATGAGCTTTGCGGTATTCTTGGTGTGGACACAAAAATAAGCAATTGCATGAATGTGACTCGGTTTCTGTGTTCGACTTTTTGAGAATTTTCATTATATTGCATACGTAACAGTTGTGAAATCATATAAATTGTTTATATACTCACATACTGACTTTACCCATAACACCCCTTCTCTTTACTATTCTCTTATTACTAATCTTAATTACCCTTTATAATTATCCACTTCTTAAGTTAGTAATACTTCTTCCTCTTTCTAACGTTCAATCACGATTTCTTGTTCTTAAGGTAGATCAAAATGATAAGCTTTAATAATTGTAAATCTAGATAAGCTTCAGTTTTGTAAAGAATACCAAAGGGTACCATAAAGGTCATAATTTTTACTACTTGATTACTATATGCATTGGTTGAGATGTTTGGTTTGAGACGTCATCCACCATTTGTTAATGTTATCATTCCGGTATTACGACAAGCAAAAACTCACAGGACTCTAGCAAAAGAGAAATCTGGCAACAAAACAAATTGGAGCTCACTCCAAGCAAACCCCACCCCCATCGGAAATACGCAAATTTTCTACCTACAAAAAACTCTAAGTATATTGGGAGATTTATTTTTCACTCTGTATTACAAATCGTGTGATGTCCCCACAAGCGGTAAATTAACATACAAATATAATGACAACATATGTATATTATCATATAATATTGGAAATTACTGGCTCATTTAGTACAAAATCTGATCCTCTTCTTATTAACCGTCATGTACAATTTCTTTGATAAATCCAATATACGAATTAGTTACCAGTTAAGAATACGAGTATGTGTGAATTGTGGCTGTATATATTTTGATCAAATTGTGCATAGCTTTTAATAAATGTACCACGGAGTAGATTAGATTAGAGTTATTTAAGGGTGTTATACACCGCAATCTGAAAGATCTACAGTGATTCCCCTATTTATTTGAAAGATGAGGATAGTTTCATCTACAATTCTTCTGTCAGGTTGATTTCCGACAGGAACTCATATATTTTGGAGAAATCAAGTTGAGGGATCCCGCTCATATCTAAGATATATTCTCCAAAACACCTGAGTCTTTTGTGTGCCAATGGTCCGCAGTCTGAAATCAGGTGCAGTGAGGTTTCGTCACTTTCTCCACAGAATCGACAGATGGCATCTGAAGATATAGCCAACTTATTCATATGGCAGTTGAGTGTACAGTGTCCTACCATGGAGTAATTTGATGTTTAAATAATTCAAGTTCTTGTTATTCTCTACCGAATTACTTTCAACTAGCAGGGCAAAATGCGAGGCAGCTCACATTGGAGTCTTTTATAGTTATGTCACATTGGGTGAAAATAATACATTGTCTTTCTTTCCCCCTTTCAGGGGGAAAGAAATATATGTATTGTATTATTCTTTCCCCCTAACAGGAAAAGAACTGACTGGACACGATTCCAGACCATTATGGAGTCGGGCCTGCAGTCGACTCCTCCCACGATCAATAATCACCTCGATATAGATCGAGCGATTGAAACCATTACAGCACTATTTAACTCTGCTGCCAAATCAGCCTGCAACTTCCCGAAACCAAGAGGAAAACCAAACCCCCTTGGTGGAATTCGGAAATTGCTGAGCTACGAAAAGTATGACGCAAGCTCTCCAACAGAGCCAAAGCTACAAATGACTGGCTCCCTTTCAAAGACAAACAAAGGGAACTCAAGTATATGGTTAGGAGATCCAAACGAGCGTCTTGGCGAGACTTCTGTGGCAACATAGAAAGCTCGTCCGAGACAAGTAGACTCCGGAGGATTCTCAATACCACCCCTCGGGCTCTGGAATGTATTCAGAGATCGGACGGTACCTGGACCGACTCTGAAACGGACACTTTGGACGCCCAAATAGAAACACACTTCCCAGGGAATGAAATCTTTGTGGATTGCAGGTATTTTAACACCAACCACTCTTTAAGTCACTCAACCCAATTCCAAATGACCAACACGCATATTCAGTGGGCCATCAACAGCTTTAGGCCTGATGGTATTATTCCCGCGGACATTCAGCACACTGCAAGTGCGGTTGCGCCCTGGCTACTGCATATTTATAATGCATGCCTAAGATGGTCGTACATTCCCATAAGCTGGAGAGAAGCTCGAGTAGTTTTCATCCCTAAAGCGGGAAAGTTAACCCACACCAAGCCTAAGGACTATAGGCCAATTAGCCTGTCCTCCTTTCTTTTGAAAACACTGGAAAGAGTCCTTGATATACAAATCAGGAGCTCTATTAATTCCACGTGCCTTTCCAAATCACAACATGCCTACACTAAAGGCAAGTCTGTGGAAACAGCGCTTCACGTGCTCATTGAGCAAGTAGATGGAATTTATATTTAATATGGAATTTGACGGTGAACACACTACTTAGGAGATTAGATCAGACCGGCTGCAACACTATAGCTTATGCGGACGACATTGCTATCTCTGTTTCCGGTAAATATCTGTCAACACTATCAGAAAAGCTAAGCTACACTCTTAGCAATCTGTCCCAATGGTGTCTTGAAGTTGGCCTAGATGTCAACCCTTCCAAAACTGAGGTCATGCTCTTCACCAGGAAGCACAAAATACCAAGTTTTGACTTACCCAAACTTAATGGGAATACGCTTAGCGTAAGCAAGTATCTAGGTTTGATCCTCGACCCTAAGCTCCATTGGAAAGCAAATTTGGCGGAGAGGGTACGAAAAGCCACGTGTGCTCTGTACTGCTGCAAGAGGGCCATGGGAACAACATGGGGCGTCCAACCTCGAACCATGTCCTGGCTCTATGCGGCGGTGGTTGAGCCGTACTTTCTCTACGGCTCTGTCTTCTGGTGGCCCGCAACTGACAAGGCGGCGAACCTAAAACCTCTTGACAAGGTTAGAAGAACAGCAGCGGTTATGATAACAGGGGCTCTGCGTACCACCTCTACCAAAGCTCTATTTGCATTCCTACATTGGTTGCCCACTAGGCTTCTGGTTAGGCAACAAGCAAAATGCTCGGCAACCAGACTCAATTCTATATCGCGCTGTACTAGACTGAACCTGGGCCACGCCAATATTCTGATGCAGGACACGCCCGTACAGGCGGACGTTGACTATACGTGCTCTACACCTAATCTAAACCACGGGTTCGACACTTACATTCCTAGTAGAGAGGAATGGTCCAACAATTTAGTGGTCACTGGCAGTTCCATTGACATATATACGGATGGCTCCAAACTGGAGAATAAGGTCGGTTGCGGCATCTTCTACAGAAAACTTGGCATCAATCTCTCCTATCGTCTCCCTGACCATTGCAGCGTATTTCAGGCGGAAGTAATGGCAATATTTCAAGCGTCCAAGTGGCTTATTCGAAATGAAGTATGCGATGTGATGATACGCATATTCACGGACAGTCAGGCGGCAGTCAAGTCACTGACTGGTGTATTCACTACCTCAAAGCTTGTACTCGACTGCCGCTCCTCCCTAAACGTCGTCTCAGGTAACTCACAAGTTCACATATGCTGGGTGCCTGGACATAGCGACATTCCAGGAAACTGCGAGGCCGATGAATTGGCCAAAATAGGTACGCTGCTCCCTGACATCTCCCCCTCCTTTGATGTAGGTGTCCCACTGGCCACGGTCAAATGGGCCATAAAACATGACTACCTTGAGGCAGCTAAAAAAGCCTGGGTAAATGAACATACCTGTAGTGTTGCCAGACAAACCTGGAGCACTATCGACATTAGGCGTACTAGTCAGCTACTCAATATTAGCAGGAACTCCATCGGCACTATAATAAATGTGCTCACGGCACACTGTCTGATCGGGAAACACGCTGAAAGATTAGCACTGCCCCATAATGACTTCTGTCGCAGCTGTGGCTCTGAGGAGGAGGAAGAAACAGTACTTCATCTCATATGTCAGTGCCCAGCTCTGGCCAGGCGTAGATTAAAATTCCTAGGCTCACCTTTCTTCACTTCCTTAACCGAACTATCTTCCATCAACATCAAGGACATAGCCAGGTTCATTTCGGAATCACTGTGGTTCCCAAAATTCTAGACGGGGGAGTCGCGTCGTCTCAGTGTGGTACCACAACGAGCCATTCTATGTGCTTAAGTGTGCTTTTTGCGACAAAGGCTGCCACTCCTACCTACCTACCTACCTTCCCCCTTTCCCTTTTATGCCAAAAAAATTGCATTGTTGTCATACGTATGAACCCGGCAAAAGAATCTGAACGAGCGAAATGATCTTTCATATTTCTGCAACTGTTCCAGTGGTTTCAGAACATATTCTATACATTGATACAATTCAGTCCAGTCCCAGGTCGAATTTCGACAATGTGTGCATAGGAGTGAGTTTAACATCCTTTTAGCTCAGTCCATCAGCAATTATAGATACAGTCCTTAAGATTTCATTCATTGACTTACGCATACTCATTCCCATGCATGCAAAACTTTTAATTTCACTTGCATTCTGCTTGTATAAAGCTAGAGCCATCGTCATCACCATCATCATCATCAGCAGTAACAGAGGTATTAAGTATGGAATCAACTGCCGACCTCATGTGAACGTAATATCAGCAGATAAAGACCAGTGAGGCCCAACTGTTTATGCTGCAATAGATACTGGCACACTAAAAAATTTATTAATAAAAAATGAATTACTGCAGTACCCCAAAATGAGCAGTGGCAAGGTTGATAAGAATACAATGCAAACGCTTGAAGAAAACAAATAAGTGACGGCTCCTGGTCACTAGGTAGGTAGGTTAGGCAGCCGCATCACCAATAAACCAGTGATGCCACTTAGAACTTAAACTATGAATTATCCCCAAATAACTCCCATTGAAGTGTAGACCCCTCCGTAGGCTTGCTTACTAGTTTCATGTATTTTTGATGTTCAAGAGATCGCATTTGGCATCCGCCCAGCAATAGCATCTTTGTTTATCATTGATTGCTGACAGTCTATTTAAGTAACTCTCAGGCACTCGTTGGGAATCCCTGTTGTAGGCAAACGAACAGCGTTAGCTCTTTATAATCATCAAACACGCATCTTTGTTTTTGTTGTTTATATCAACGTTTTTTCTTTTGTACGACTAAGCGTGTTTTTCTTTATTATTACTTTTCTGTTGTAAGAAACTGGATAAAAACCTGTCATTCTTCTCCTTAGTCGATGTAATCGCTACAATATGTAAAGTATTTATAGGTACCGAGTGTATTGGTATCTGCATCATGGCATTTTGTTTGTTTGTCTGTATGTGTTTTATTCGCATTTGACTTGACGGGCGAGGACAGAAACACGCAAGCGAACGCGTCGGCTCTAACCAGCCAAACCAGCACAAACCAAATACAAATCGATACACGCACATTTGTAGAAGACAAACTGCACAAAACTTACACTCTTCAGAAATATATTAGCAGCAATGTTAGGCTAAAGATTGCGGAGAAACAGGAAATTGAAAGATGACCCCTATTTTTAACTAGTATTTTATGATGCACGTCTTTGTAATGAAAAGATTTCGGAAACCGTTTATATCACCTTCCAAAAGAATGCAAATTATAATTGAAATTTGACTAATTTCTTCACGCTTTTCTTCTTCAGACTTAGAGTTCATGTACAGTTCGCTGAGCGCGTATATTTCATACGCGTTTAAGACATATATTCCCATAATTGACAACATACGCCGAAGTAGCCACAATTGTAAAAAGTATGACAGACTACAAAATCTTTACACCTCTTTTCAAAGAGAAAGATGCAGGATGATCCTTTGTTTCCCTAATTTCGTAAGTCTGACCAGAACTGTGCTTTTAATTTGCTTACTTAGCCAAGACCCAGTTTTTTCAATAGCTTAGATATAGAAAATTAAGATATTTTGATTTGTGGATTTATTAAATAAGATTAATTATTGTACATATTTAGTGGTTAGATTCGAGGGTTATCGGTGGGCTCTTATTATACGGATAACATTGGCCTATAAATAAGAACCATAAAAGATTTCTAAACTAGGCTTGCCATGATTCCACATGAGGGTAGGTAGGTTATATGGCTGTAGTAAGACTCACTTAGGTCTGTTCAAGGCCCATTATGGCCACCAGAGCATTTTCCCATACACCTCCGGATCCTCCTTAACCATCCAGTGGATTTGATAAAACTAGTCACTTTCGTTAGGTTCATTCGGGAAATCTCCTCAATGCTGTCAAGAAATGCAAATCCAATAGTGGAGAACCTTTTTCTGTATAGAGCAATGCACCCACACAGGAGGTGTTCCACTGTTCCGTCTTCCTCGACATCTTGAACGGCCACAATTCCATTCCGGCCAAGTTTGTCGCCTTGTTAGGTATGATGATAACTGTCCTCATCTAACTTGCTAAAGGCAACTTTATCCTCCCTAGCCAGCTCATCAGCCCTGCAATTGCCCTCAATATCCCTATGGCCCGCACCCAGACCAGGTTTATATTAAAGTATTCTGATAATTGTACTACGGTTTTCGAGTGGCCGTAACAACGTGCAACTTTCTTTACTGGCTAATTATTATATTTACCCTATGTGGAGTAACAAACATTGTATTTATTTGATAATCAGCAACGAAATTATTACCCACCTAAACTCGTATATTTCAGTAGTACGTGATCAAGAATGATAAAATATCTATTTTATCATTCTTGGTACGTGATTGTATTTATTTCAATGTAATCAAAGATTCCAAGTCATTTTTCGTAAAATTGTCTCTTGACCATTGCAAAATGTTTATGTGTTTATAGTCTATTAATTCTCGAGTAGTAAATGAACTTCTGCTGTCCACTTTCATTTTCTTCTCGCAAATTAAATATTATCATCAGAATGATCATCATCATAAAACAATTAGAAAATGTAATTTTGTTAGTAATCGATATCCAGATTAAAGGTCTTAGGGATTGCTTTCTTGTATTATTATTGCTTTCAATTACTTTCATCAATTGCTTTTATTCTGAAAAGGCAGCATAAAATAAGTGACTCGCTTTTTACGTCCACCACTTGTGCAATTTTACCAGTTCGATATATTTTGATCTCCAAATCTAAGAGGCCTGAAATGTACTATTAAAGAGTATACGTACATAGAGATTGAATCACTAAAAATTTTGTGAAATGGAAGTGATGGCGACAAAAATCGGTGAACGGCAAGGGGAAGCGAGATGCAATGCGCGTATTTTTATTTATTTATTTATTTATTATAGTAATCACAATAATAAATTATTATGATTAAGAAGAAAAAAGGAGCGCTAGCTGCCAGGGCTTTCGGCTCGAATAATTATAAATTTGGAGTATATAATAATATGAAAATATTTAAAAATTTACAGATTAATATAAATTGTTATATAAGATTAATTATGTTACATTCTTCGAGGTATTTCTCGACTTTCATAATATTTTCCAAGTTAACAGTTTTGAGAGACTCAATAGGATTAGAGCTGCATCTTCCCATCAATGTTCCTCGTAAATTTGTACACATCTGTAACACCTTGAGGGCACAATTCCTCAATTATTTCCTTTTCGGATATATTCCTTAGAAAGGAGGCGAAAATGGTGCCTTTGACGGAATTCAAACTATTGTGATATTTAGCTAATATGGGGCAGATTCCGTGAAGCTGCTTTGCAGCTATGAGTTTTTGGGCAGCATTTTTATCTTTCACTAATAGGAGTAAATTACCATCACGAAGCTCAGAAATGGTGGGTATATCTTTGCTTATGAGATTCAGCGATTTGTGGACTTGGAAGCATGAATACTGTGATAGAGATTTATCAGTATCAGTGGAGCTAACCACTACAAATTTTGGGTTCTGTTGTTGGAGTTTAGGTAGGGTTGGAAAAAATTCAATGGGTTTATTTCTTGCTGTCTTTCGTTTTTTAACTGGGGAGTCGGATAGCGAGGCGAACCGATTCGCCTCAATGCCCGGCGGCCCTGGAGCCATCTGTACCTAACTAAACTTAAACAGAAAGGTTTTTTTTTATTTTTTAAGCTCTAGAAAAACAATAATTGAGAGAGTAAAAAAGGAAAAATGCGGAAAATAAGCGTAGGAAAAAAAAACACGTGTTCCAAACACAAGTGAAGTTGGTTGTGGTTATAAGCCCACAGAGAAAATTGACGACCGTACTCGATGGGAGATGACTGACAACTGGCGTGTATTTTTGTTCGAGGGGTTTACTAGAAAACCCCTGGAACAAAATATTTGCAACAATAATTTCGTTCGTCATGCGAGCTCTATTTATGTATACTCTTTGGTACTACATTATTCTTGGCAGTAGTTTTAAAATACCTGTTGGGTGCATACTTATACATGTATGTCCACACACACATACATAATATGGCAGATTGTTTACGCGTGGCAGGCTTTCGAAGTCCAAAGCACCTGTTGTGTTAGAAGCTTGTGCGCTTGCGCATATAACTAGCAGGTTTGCTTTATTTTTTCCTTTCTTCTTGTTTATTATTAAAAGAACACAGTTTACTGGATATGGTGGCAGGCACTGCGTAAAACTGTGGAGGGAAATCGCATGTCTATTGTTGAGACATCAACAATTAATATATTGATATTGTCGATATTATATTATATTTTGGGAATTTTTGAAAATTCATTAAAAAAAAACTGTCAAATGACACATGGTATGATTTATGAGTTTAATTTACATATATAAACGCTTTAACTATTTCAATATTCAAAACGCAAAACTCCCCAGAATTATTTTCCCGAGCGAAGAAGATCATGTTTTAATCACTTAATCTATAAGGAGAGACAATGAGTGAAGCGTTGACGACAATAGAAAGAATTAATTAAAGAGTTTCAGAATTTGCTCTTCTTCTTGAGCAGTGAATCAAATTCAAATTTAGTGCAAAAAAAAAAGTTGAAGGTATGTACCTCCGAAATTCATCTATCTAACCAACAATATGTGACAGAATAAGGCGATATAATTTATTTGGGTAGTAATCCCCATTACCAAAAACATTGAACAAACAAATAGTGAAGAATATTTTATGAAACTACTAAAATTCTACGATTTCCTGGGCCACGTCTACCTCCCATATATGCTTCTTTCGTCTTTTTTAAAGTGACGGTCGAATTGGTAGAATAGGGACGCAATTTGGTAAATGTACTAAACACTTTTCAAAATTTTAGCGTTATAATTAATTGCCACGCCCACTATTAACAAATATCCGTAACTTAAATAGAGTTGATAAGAGAAAGGATACGCCCACTTTCCATATACGGAACTTTCGAGACTGAAATTAAAATTAGCCTATCTATGATTGTATTGATGCTATGGGAAGAAAAATGGCAATAAGGTGTATTGAGTCCATAAAAGATTGTGCGCAAAATATGAATATCATACTACTACTGCCATGCCCACAATTAACCAAAATTCATTACTAGGTTTCTATAGAAGATTTATCAACGAAATTATTATTATTATTATTATTATTTCACAGGAAGGTTGCGGGTACTCACATTAAGCACCGCACAGCCACGCCTTTTATTAACACATTTGTATGTTTTACTACTTATACAATATTTGAAGGCCAATATTAGTAAGTGTATTGACTCTTCAAAGCCACACACAAGAAATGGGGTCGATAAAAAAAGCACATGCCTCCCTCCCACATAAATAATTTTGGGGACCCCACATAAAATTACACTATATATACTTTTAATGATGATATATGAATACAAAGTAATAGTATACATTAGGTCCTTACCAGCGTGCGTAGAAAATATGTGCAGTTTATTACTACGCCACGCCCACGATTAATCAACGAAACGGTTCAGAGTGCTAGTATAAAACACAAAACAAAAATTCGGCGGTACATTTGGAGAGCCACGCCCTCTATTGTTACATGTTTAAATGTTAATTTTAAATGAATAAGTATATTGACGCTGCAAAGCCTTTCTTCCATGCAAGAAATGGGGACGATCAGGTAAAGGCCTCGCCTTCCTCCATTATAATACTCCTAATGATAATAACTGAATAAAACATTGCCATTGTTTAACTGGTACACACAAATGAGGGGAAAAGGCCGGTCTTAGCCGACTTCAGACGTCCTTACTCGTTTTATAAAAGGTACAATTTTAGAAAGAACTGCTCGAAAACGAATAATTGTCCAAACTAGATTCTGGGTTGATTCAGTTGGGAAATAAATGCAATGCCGCCTAAATCCATCACGTAGTTAAACGTTATTTATTGACTTATTATAAAATAAAACGACCACAGCCTTAAAGCCCCATGAAACGATAAAATACATTTACATTCCATTGACTCTTTCTGTTTTGTTTGACTTTTTTCGATCTCTTTAAGCGTCGTTGATAAATTTCCTGCTCCGTCTGTACTGTCTTTGTCTTTTGTAATTTTACTTCTTTCTTCGTTGGCAGACTCTCTCTCTAAGGAGTTTGTTGAGATTTGTTTGTTGAGTATTTTCGAAACCAAATGCGGTTTGGTCATTTTGATTTGCGGAACGTTTTTCGTGAATGGGAAGCTAAAGAGGAGGATGCGGGATGTTGGCAATAAAAACAGCATCATCAGCAGCTGTGCCAAGCATTGCTATTCAGATAAAAGCAAACGCATTCGCAAAGAAGCACCTGAAATCTGCACCCCAAAGCAGTGTGACAAGTTTTAGCGATATGAGGAATCTACTATGACCCGCGTAACAAAATAAGCAAACAAGACAATTCACTTGGTGATCATAATTGAAGCTCCATACACATACTGAATTTCAAATTATACGCAACACGCCCGAAACGTGTGTTCCAGATACAGACTTTCTCTGCCCAATTGTCCTCTTCGCCTAAAGAAAAAACATTTCACGTACAATATTCATTATCAACCAATCGAACAGAAATCGATTAGTGTTAGTGAGTATGCAAGAGGAATTTACTCCACCAATGTATTCACTCACCTTATGAATCACTTCGATGACACGTGAACCTGAAATATGAAAACATTAAGTCTTTCGGCATCAAAAACACAAAAATATTTAGGAAGTTACAATTGCTCGACTAAGGGAAATAACTCATTAGCTAAATATGTTGATAAAATAATTAATTACAAACCACCGCAGTTTATATTGATGATAACTAATTGTACAAACCACCGCAGTTTATATTGATGATAACTAATTGTACAAGAGGTCTCAAGACAATATTTAATGTTACCTTAGACCCTTACCCCATTTGCCCATGTACCCATTTGCCCATGTGCCCTTTTACCCACTTACCCATACTCTCGCCATGGAGCAATACTGGCCAAAGAAGTACTTTCATAAAGTTTATTGAGTATTGTATGCGACATTGACATTATATGTGGACTAGGCCTGACTAAATGTTCTAAGCGGATCCAGAAGACTATGGAGCAAAAAATGATTTTGATTACCAAAAAAAAAAAAAAAAACTCGATGAAAATTCGTGGAAGCGGGCTACAGAACCTCCGGTTTATACAAAAGAAATTTTGTTATTGAAATGGCAACGCAAATTATCGCCGAACAACAATCAGTGCAGAAAGTGGCTCGAAACTTTGCAAAAGATTCTGCGAGTCGGAAGACTGATTCGTATTTTCAAGCACGCTTAGAGTCGTTGGGCATATTACACAAAGAATTTCGGAGAAAATCATCGATCGCTTATGCGGATGGGTGATGCTAACTACGTAATAAAAACTAATTACATTGCAGCCTCTTTAGCAAATAAATTTGAAGAGGAATATATCGCTGTGGTGTCCACTATTCGCAACGCACATGTCATTGCTTGGCCACCCCAATCAGTAGCATCTACTGCAACTTCGTCAGGGTCAAATTCTAGTGAATCCTTAACTGTCATCTCTTGTAAAGAGCTGCCATTACCTGAAGTGAAGCTTCCAATTTTAAACGGAAAATATATGGAAAGGCCTACCTTCAAGGAAGTGTTTCTGTCTCCATTATTTGAAAAGCTCTTTGTGAAGGTGCAGCACATGATATACAACATCTTAGTCTTGTCGAGAAAAACTATAAAACCACATGGGAAATGCTGAACTCCAACAGCATTAGTAACAACCAAGGCCGCTGACGGCAAAAACTTGAGCTCCGAGCATTTTTGGAACAGGGTTCACAAGCATCCTTCATCAACGAATGCGCGCCTAGTTGCTAAGACTACCGCGTGAGAACACATCCATCAACATAATCGGATTTGCAAACACGAAAGTCGCCAGCAGCCGGTCATATGTTAATATCATCATCGGATCCCGCTACGATGTCAACATTTCGCATCAGATGCTAGCGTATGTTCTGCCAAATGTCGGTCAAATTATGCCGCATCAACGTCTACCCGCAGAGCAGCGACCCTATCTAGCGGAGATTGACCTCGCTGATCCGCACTATTTTGAGCCGCGGTGCATCGATCTCCAGTTCGGCAACGACGTTTACGACGATCTCATTCGCAATGATATTCGGCGCACATCCCTCGAACAACCTATTGCTGAACGGACGACGCTGAGTTATATCATATATGGAAAATTTCAGCCGTCATGAACGCCAGCTATCACGGTAACGGCTACGCACACTCATGTTGAGACGGACAACTTGCTACGCAGGTTTTAGGAGCTGAAAGAGTTTCCCACCGATTCGTCAAGACACATGGTGCGAGAACTTTTACAAAGAAACTCATCAACGGCTGCAAAATTGCAAAGATGTTGTACGCCTACCAATCTTATCAAGCCTGAACCCATCCATTGTCATCGGCACATCGCGACATGTTGCCTTAAAACGGTTTCTTCATCTTGAATACCGATTGGTTCACACAGCTTACTTCAGAGTGCGAGATAGCCAAGGTGAATATCATACCAATCTACTCATAACGAAATGCAAGGAAACTCCATTGCAACCGAACCTAACTATCCCTCGTGCGGAGCTGTGTGCCGCACTGTTAGCCGCAAAGCTATTCAAATAGTTAAAGCAAATTCAAAATTATGACATTGATTATGCTAACTCATTTTTTTGGACAGACTCTATGATAGTAGTGGATTCGCGGTGATCCAAATTGGTTGAAAACTTTCGTGGCTACTGGATTAAACAAAATCCTGCAAATATCGAACAGCAAACAATGGCGTCACTTCGCTTCAGAAGATAATCCAGCGGATATCTCAAGTCGTGGTCTAAGTCCAATTGAAATTAGCTCAGGAGAACTGATGGTGGCAAGGTCCTGCATGGCTTCGAAAAGATTATCAGCAATTTGCCAACATAAAAGACGCCAACAATTTCGTTATCATTTTTAGTACAAGCAGAGGTAAAGTCTATGACTGTGCACCGAATCACCATCGAACGTAGCTATTTATCAACGGTCATCGAGAAAATATCTTCATATACCCGGCTTACCCGTATCATGGCATATTGTCAACATTTTATCTTCAACTGTAAACAGTCAGCGAGCAACCGACGCATGGGGGCAAATCTGGAAAACAATTTACTCAGCATAATACGGATTGTTCAATATGATGTATTTTATAGCGAGGTGGTAGCCCTTTCGTCCAATCAACAACTTCCAGAAAAGAGTGTGCCTACGCCTTTCAATCATCCATCAGCGTCATACGTCTAGGCGTTAGACTTCGTGATGCTCTTCTTCGCTTCGATGAAAAACATCCATTTATCTTGCCATCAAAATATCATTTTTCGAATTTAATAATCTCTCATAGCTATTTGTTTAGGCTACATGGAGGTGCAGGTTGAACGCTAAATCATACGCCGAGCCAATTTTTGATTATCAATGGGCGCAATGCGCTTCGAACAGTGATTCACTAATGTGTAACGTGCCACAAAACAAAGCCAAGCTTCACGAAACTCTGATGGGATGGCCTGCATTACGTATGCGGCCATCCCGAGTATTTTCTATTTCTTTCCACGCCAATTACCACATTCCACAGCATTTCATACCGCCATCCGCTCCACATTTCGGCGGATTATGGGAGTAGGCTTGGGTAGTGAACAACCTGATCTGTTTCACTGGACTGAACTAACTGAACTAGTTCAGATCTGTTAAACAAAATATTTCACTTGCTCACTTCACTAGCTCATTTGCTCACTTGTTCACTTGCTCACTTTCTCACTTCATCACTTATTCATATGGTTCGAACGTTTCTTCACTCATATGATCAGATACACGAATATATACACACAAACATTATCTCGAATTATGTAAACTTTATATTTACAAAATGGTTCCTCGAAAAAAATACAGTGCTATATGGAGACCTTTTGTTGAAAAAGGTGCTCTGTGCTTCCTTCCACTTCTTTCGGACGAACGAATGAACGAACGAAAGAGTAAATTGACTAGGTGAGCAACTGAATATGTTTTAACAATCATGACATACTGAGCGCAGCTGAATTAACTGAGCAACTGAACGATATGAACGACATAGTTCAATATGCTCAGTGAAGAAGAATGAGCGGATCAGTCACCTGAACGACGAAGTGCCACTCTATATGGGAGGCGGGGGTAAAATCGATTAAATACCACCTGAAGCGAACAACTAGAGAACAGGTGCTTACGTTCGAGAAGCTTGCAACTGTGAAGGCACAAATCGAATCAGGCCTCAATTCCCGCCCACTCTGCCCGCTGTCTAATGACACCCCCAATTCCGTTACCGCATGATACTCAAACTCAAAATCGTTGTATTACTTGTGGAGCGAAAGGAGATGGTTCATTCGGAAAACGGAAAAGTGAGCTGTATACATAAAGAAAATAATGAGTGTTACGGTAAAAATACAAACATAAGCGAAACGACTTGAATAAAATCGATACGGAGAAACTAATCGAACACTAAAATATATGAAACTATTGCTACGTATATCGGCTCATATAAGCCCCAAAAACCAAAAAAAACCTGTGTGTCGAAATGCAGATCGTACTGGACGACGCAAATCCAGTATTTTATCGTCCCAGAAGACTAGCGCCAAAAGAAAAAGGTATTGTATCCACTCAAATATCAGAGTGGCTAACGAAGGTATAATTTTGCCAAGTAATTCTAATTTCTAGACTAGACTCTACTTAGACTACCGAAAATTGAATACAAAAATTGTCAAAGCCCTAAATCCGTTACCCATTATCGAAGACATTTTAGAAAACTTGTCAAAAATAGTTGTTTCACATAGATATTTATAAACACAGTTTTTAAAGACTTCGTGTGTCAAACATTGTTGTTTACTTATATGGACGATATAATAATTCCATCGCAAAACGAAGGAGAAAATTTAAAAACTATATCCTTTGTGGTGAGCGTAGCTGAAAGGAATGGACTAATAAATAAATAGGAAAAATGCAGCTTTGCTACGGGAACTATTGCATTTCCTGGACATGTAATAGAAAAGGTCTCAATCAAACCCTCAGTTGAAAAAACAAAAGCAGTTATAATTTTTCCTGAGCCAAAAACTTTAAAAAAGAGTTCCTTGGGCTTAACTGGGTTTTTCAGCAAGTTTATACTGAATTATGCGAGAATTGCGAAGCCATTATCTGACATGTTAAGGAAACTTTCGCCAATTTTAATTTCGATTACGAAGAAAGAAACCCGTATCAGGAATTAAAAGAACTAATGTGCAAAGAGCCAGTCCTAAAACTTTTTAATGCATAATTATACACTGAGTTACATACAGGCGCAAGCAAAATTGGTCTTGCTGTTGTATTACTTCAACATCACGACAAATCACTGCATCCTATCATTTATCTAATTTCAAGACTACGCCTGTGGAAGAAAATTATAGATTCAGTCGCAAAATAACACAAAAATATGCAGTAAAGGATCTAGTCCCAATTCAACATACGCAATTTGGACCAGGACTCAAAATGCACCCAAAATTTCTAGGTACTTACGATGACACTAAAATAAAACGAAATGACCGTAATGGTATTCAGAAAGTGGGAAATCACGAAGGACCAAACAAAACATTTTCGCCAGCTGATCAAATGTAGCGATGGTTACAAGAAGACGACGAAAGTGATTTTGAAGCAGAACCAGGTGAAGAGTTTAGTTTGAGTAAATCGAGGAGAAGACTCGCAACGTGACACGAGATCCGATGAACTTCTAAAAGTCATATCCACACACACACACACACACACACATATATATATATATATATATATATATATATATATATATATATATATATATATATATATATATAAAATATCATGGTAGCCAAAACAGCAAGCAGCGAGTTACATTAATAATGGCAGCGAATATTGATGGTTCAGTAGAAACTTAAAATTCTTTGGATTGGAATAAGTAACAACCCTCGCTGCTTTTATGGTATCAAGTGGTTACCAGTTGATTATAAAACAAATTCCAAGGCATGGTTGACCGGACAACTTTTTAAATAATGGATTTTAAAACTGGATAAGTACTTCCAACTTGAAAACCGAAAGGTTTTAATGTTTGTCGATAATTGTCCGGCACACCCAAAAGGCATATAAAAAAAAACTAAAGGCCACTGAATTGGTGTTTTTTCCACCGAATATGACCTCCAAACCGCAACCACTTGATCAGGGAGTAATTCAAAATTTGAAGATTTCCTATCGCAGCAGGGCCCTAAAAGAAGCTCTAAAGCGTATAGAGGAAAACACTTATTGATTGCTTCAATCATATATCAAAGCCTGGGACATTGACGTTAGTAAACAAACAATTGCCAACTGATTTAAAAAAGGTGGTTTTGGTCAGTGTTCTGCATGGGACGAAGACGACGACATACCTTTAATTTCATTGATTGAATTTGATGAAGATCACGGTATGATGATTCCTGATTGTGAAGAATGGCTTAGAAAAAATGAAATAACTTCCAACGGTACTTGTCAAGATTACATAGAGGTGGATAATGAAGTTTGCATAGCAGGATTTCCTACAGACGACGACATTATTGAGCATTATAGCACTAACTCAGCAAATTCGAACGAAATGGCAAACGATCAGGAGAGTTCAGTGGAGTATACTATTCAAGAGCCTTCCAATAATGATGTAAAAGATTGCTTCAGAGCTTTGAATTTATACATCTTTGCAAACAAATGCCACTACCATTGACGATCACTACAAAGGTTTGAACAACTTAGAATCTCTTTTTACTAAAACCTTCAAAAGGAAAGTAGGTTTTCAGTCACTATTTTATGATTATTTTAATTAATTGCAACTTGAACATATGTATGTAGTATGAACTTGATTTAGAATTAATAAATGTGATCAAAATGTATGATGCATCGTACATAGTTGTGGTTTCTTAAAAAAAAAGTAACATAAATAAGTTAATATGTGATCTATAACTCGAAGTCGAATATTTTCATCGAATAATGGTGATTCGAATTATAGAAGTTTAAGTATATATATATATATATATATATATATATATATATATATATATATATATATATATATATATGCACCTTAAACCTCAAACATTTTTTATAGCTGAATAGATTTCTTTCTAATTTATATATATATATATGTATATATGTATATATATATATATATATATATATATATATATATATATATACATATATACATATATATATATATAAATTAGAAAGAAATCTATTCAGCTATAAAAAATGTTTGAGGTTTAAGGTGCACAGTGACAAAATGTAGAAACGGCAACAGAAACTGAATTCTGTAGATTTGTAACAGTAACTGCAAAATCTAATGACAGATAATGAGTGTCAGGCGACAGAACAGAAACAACACACATTAAGTTGTTTCTGTTCTGTCGCTAAATGCTAATTTTTTGTCTTTAAATATTTGTAGTTATTTTTCTTTTCCTTTGTTTCACGGCACAGAGATCAGCCGCTAGAATCAGGTTCTCTATTCATGGCAACACCAACCGTCTATACTAATAGCGTTTTCTTTTCTACGAAAAAATGTTTCACTTACCTTGCAGTGCAACCTGTTTCAGGGGCGTGATTTCTTTTGTGGAAATGTTACACTGTGTGCGTGCGAAAATGTAACAGTTTCTACCCTGTCATTCAGCGACAGGGTAGACAGTAAGGCGGAGTGAACTTGTATGGGGTAATTTTTTTTTCAGCATTTTAAAATGGAATAGTTACCAAAAGATGACCTGATAGTACATATAAACTTGTACAAAAGTATGAATTTCTAGCATAACGTTCTGAGGTGCCTCAACGGGGTCAAAGTTGAGGGTAAATGGGTAAAACTCTACAAAAAGTCACACAACTGCCACGAAGTCGCCCGTAGAAGAGTACAATGTAAGACTGACCCCCATTAATTTTCCTCAATAAACATTTTCCTAGAACATACCTATCCCATATCTCCACTCTATATGGGGGCTCCCATACAAATTTGAAGATTTTACGAAATTGTTAAAAATGGGCCGCCACAGTTTCCAGGTTGCAACTAGGGGTATAAAATGTATGACTCACTTCCATTATTTTTTCACCACAAATCTTTTTTCAGAACATACCTGCCCCTTATCTCCACTCCATATGGGGGCTCCCATACAAAATTTATATCACAGACTGAAAAATTATAGGATTAATATAATTAACGGAGTGAAAATTTCAAATTCAGATAATCCAAATGGAATACCTGGGGAAAGTTGACCAATGACTGTGCAAAATATTTCGTTTCTAGCTTTATGTTTTAAGGCGGCTCAAAACCATAGAAAATTACAAAAAAAATATTTTTTCCAAAAAGATGTGAAAATTTCTCTAAACGCTTTTGTTGTTATAGTTATATTGTTTACAAAATTAATTTAAATCTTTATGTATTAATTTTGAGAAGTAAATACTATTGGAAGAGGAATTTGAAAAACCCTTGCAGTGGTTTATATGTCAAATACACGCCAATGAGCTCCCGTTACGCCATTTGCTCCAACATTTGGATGGTCAAACGAAGAGTCCACGTGGGTTTTCAGGACCAATTGGCAAGCAATTACAAAATTGCGAATATTTACCATTAATTAATTTCGACCCTATTGAAACAACGCTGCCACAATGTACAAACATAAATGAGTTGAGCACAGATCAAAAGTATCTTTTGGAAATTATGACTGCGATCTCTTCGGGCTCGATTTGCACTGACTTAGCGAACAATAGTCCTGGTCAATTAAATCACTCTAGATGGCTCACAACAGCAAATAGAATTTTACGACTTTCTGTGTCAACGCAAGAAATGACAGAAGGTTTGCAAATACTGACAAATTTTATAATGAAAGTATACGACAGAATGTGGTTTGAAATAAAATCAAATACGTCATGTACCAAAGGATCATATCATCTTTGGTTGCAAATCAAATTGATTCGCGGTCTTAGGAAGATTTGAGAAAAATTGTAAGTCCTGTTATCCAAAGAAATGGATATTTTGGCCATGTGGAAAATATTATTTTATTGTGTATGCTTGCTGATGAAAGGAAGGAAATTCGTCAATTTGCCTGCTCAAAAATTTTAAAAGCTAGAACAGAAGCACGAGCTGGCATTCGAAGGATTATTTTACCTAAAATAAATATTGAAGCTGAAGACTACATTGGTCTTGTTAGCTGGGAAAGTGTAGAAGTGACTGAACCTCCTTTAACTAAAAATTTGTTGGAGGATAAATTCAAAGAAGTAGTTGAATCCGGTTCTGGTCTTAGTGAAACAATACTTAAATTGCCCTGTCACACGCAAGCAGTTGAACGTTGCGTTAAGTTGGTAACTGAAGCATCGCAGTCGGTATATGGAGAGGAGGCCAGAGATGGATTTATAAGAGCAAGGATTCAATCCAGAAAAAATATGCCAACATTTGAAACAAAATCTGACTTTTCCTTGTAAAATTTGAACTGAATTCATTTTGATATTTTTTTATTAATTTTAATAAAAATTAATTTATGCTATTTTTTTTAAAATCCTTTTAATAATTAATTTAATGGAATAACAATTTATTTAAAACAAACTTCATTTATGTTATTTTAGCTGACTGAAGACAAACGCTGTGTTTTCTAATATTATCTTAGTAGGGAGATAGGGGGTAGGTATGTGCTTATAAAATGTTTAATGGGGAAAATTAATATATTAATCCTATAATTTTTCAGTCTGTGATATAAATTTTGTATGAGAGCCCCCATATGGAGTGGAGATAAGGGGCAGGTATGTTCTGAAAAAAGATTTGTGGTGAAAAAATAATGAAAGTGATTCATACATTTTATAGCCCTAGTTGCAACCTGGAAACTGTGGCGGCCCATTTTTAACGATTTCGTAAAATCTTCAAATTTGTATGGGAGCCCCCATATGAAGTGGAGATAGGGGGTAGGTATGTCCTAGGAAAATCTTTATTGAGGAAAATTAATGGGGGTCAGTCTTACATTGTACTCCTCTACGGGCGACTCCGTGGCAGTTGTGTGTGTAGTGTACCACACAAGTGTACACTGACGACCACACATCGTCATAAACACAGCATATGCAAACAAACTGACAATAGCGCACAATAGTGTGCAATTGCACTCAATACCCAAATACGCTAGACTAGCATTTTGGTGGTGCAATAACACACGCTGCCTATATTGCAGCGTATGCATATTGGACAGTGCAGTGACTTTAGCCCTGAACTTGCACTCAAAATTATTAATATAAACAAAGACGATGATTCGTCAATGAATAATATCGGTAATCCGATACTTGAGACAAATTTCGGGAATATGATTTGTAACTAGTGGAAATAAGATAGATGTATTTTATGTTAGTTAGAATAAGAAAACAATAAGAATTCAATAATATAAAAGGGCCAGCGAGCCACCAAATAAACCAGAATTAATCTGAATTTCTAAAACTGCAATCCTGCATTAGATTTCTCAGTTCTTCTCTCGGTGCTCTTAACTAGGCTTAGTTACAGAACAGCACCAAACAATAGCGTAACCAACGGCAAACTCTGCCGGTTACAATCTCTACTGAGGGCGACATTCCGCTTCGCACTAGGTTTCTGTATATCATTGCATTCATACGTTGTGTGAAACCTGCAATCGATGCGTAAGCCGATCTTTGCAAGGCCAACGTAATTGATATTGATTCAACCCTCATCAACACACGTATATTACCCTACATGGCGCTCCTGCCAGCCTAACTTTATATTACCCTACATGTGACTTTTTGTAGAGTTTTACACCTATACCATCAACTTTGACCCCGTTGAGGCACCTCAAAAACTCAATATAGGTGATTCATTTTTTGCATGGTGTTTTATGAAGCCAGTGGTAATATTTTACCGGTATTCCATTTTATTTTTTATGATATGATATGATATTTAGAAAATCATATTTTGACTCCGCCCTAGTAGACAGTGTTACTCTCTGATTGAGCTGTTTGTATGAATGCAATGGCAGTTTATATACGTATGGTAGACAGAGATGACCAATATTTTTTTATAAATTAATTAAAATTGATTTGTTTAATTTTTTTGACACAAAACGAAACGGAACGGAATTTTCTGTTTTCTTTGTAACCTTCTGACAGTGTTCAGTGCAACTTTGAAAGAGTGTTGCCCATGCAAAAAATAAAATTAAGAGAAGTAGTGAAAACTGATTGCTTAAAGGTGTGCTTTCTTGAGATACTCTTAAATCGTAAAGGCAACGAATTCCACAACCTGATGGCGTTCACAAAAAGATTCTATTCGAGTTCAAATACTTGTAATTAGGGACTAAGAGGTTCATATTTCTCTTCGATTTACAAAACTTCAACTTTACAAACAAATAATTAGGTGTTCGTGTTTACATCAAATTGTGTAGAAATATGCAATTTCTAGCATCCAAATAATTAAAAATATTGCAACCAAGGACTTGATTGCAAAACTTACTGATGTGGTCAAACTTTCTTAAACCATACTCATATCTTGTAGCATTATTGAATGCAACTTGCAACTTGTGCCTGAAACCGCAGTCAAGTCTACCATAAAAAAACATCTGAGTAAGTTATGATCCGCACTATAAGCTGAAGCACCAACCTCCTTCTGGTCTCAGTTGGCTCAAATGATGCGGTCCTGCTCAGACTCCGTAGGGTAAAGTATACCTTACTCACCACAAAATTTATGTGATCCTCAGAGGATAGTGCAGAGTTAATGTGGTATCTAACAAATTTAAGTTTAGTATCGTTTAGTGAAATTGTTGGTATATCAGAGGGAGGGTAACCAGACGTGGAAATTAGGAGGACATATGATTTTTGGGACTTGAGCTTCAGCCTATTAGCTTTAGCCCATCCTGCTATTATCATAAAGTTTTCATTTACCCCAGCACATAAATCATCCATGAGACCAATAGGTCTGGATAAATACAATTTAAGGTCATCATCATACATGGTAACATGTATGCATGCATGGTAACATGACAACACTTACTGAAAATGTCATTTACGAACAGTGGACCAAGCACTGAACCCTGAGGCACCCCACAGGTTACCTTACTGAACGCAAACACATTCTTTCCCACCCTAACCCTTTGAAGCCTTCCAACCAAGTAACTATTTAACATACGGACCGCCGAGCTGGAAAATCCAAAATCCAACTGTAGCTTTTCACATAGTAATGAGTGATCCACAGAATCGAATTCTTTAGAAAAATTCTACAGACAAAGCAGGTTCAAGTGTCCCATATCAAATGACGCTCTAATGTCACCCAATATTTTAACAACAGCAGTGGAGCAGCTGTATCCAGGCCGAAACCCAGATTGGAGTGGGGAAATAAGGTCAAATGTTCTGACGTGTTCTGAGATTTTCTCAGCCATGAGACATTCACATACTTCTGATAAAGCAGACAACAAATTGACAGGACGGATATTAGACGGTGCATTAGATATGTACATGATCAATTGATAGCATTGGACTTTTTAACTATAGGGATAATCGTCGCTACTTTCCAAATATTGGGGAAGCAGGAACTCGTTAAACAATCGTTAATTGTATGGGACAAGGAATTTAGAATGAAAGGCAAAATAAGTTTAATAAATTTAATAGAAACTCCATCCTGCCCGACAGCATTTGACTTTATCTTGTTAACACAGCGAGCAACATCACCTTCACCCACAGAAATAAACTCAAACACAAATGGGCATTCAGAAACATAGTCCCTTGCAACTGCAGCAGACATATCATCAGCATACGCTGGACTAGTACTAAAATAGTTATTCAGAATACCCTGATCAATCCAACAATCATCAGATTTCCCATTGCATACCCCAGCTTGTCTAAAATGATTCCATAGTTCCTTGGAAGGTCGTGCTAAACATAGTTTGGACATAAAATATCTGTGTTTAGACAATTTAATAGTAGAGTTTGCATCATTTCTAGCTCTTTTGCGCTCTTCCCATCTAGATGCAGTTGGATTTCTTTTCCACTGATAGTATGTTCTATGCCGTTTCTTAAGAGCTAATTTGGTATTCTTCGTAAACCAGGGACAACTACTGTTAGTGACAGAGCGAGTAACAAGTGGAACATGCAAGTCAAACAATGCACCAATTCTTCTTACATTTATATATAATTTAAACCCAAAGTTGACTTAGACGAAATATTGAGTCAGCAGATGCCTCACTACAAGTACATAAAGATTCTGATTATTCATCTATAATACTAATTGAATGAATCCAAACATATGTTGAAATCTAAAATAACACTTTTTCTTTCAAACCGCGAGTAGTTCTCCTTGTATATCTTTATATATATGTTTAATACCCTTCCTAAATCGCTATCAGGCCTTTGAGGCTTAGCGAAACTATTAGGTTAGGGAGGTGGTTTTAGTGAGTAAAAATCTCACACTTTGGGTGACCCATACCCCTCGTGTCTTTTTGAAGATTTCCTCTCCCTCAGGAAACAAAATGGTTTGTTTTCTTATTTCTGCTCCTCTTATTCTTGCTTCAATTGAAAAGAGCATGAATAATTTGGCAAATCGCACAAGAACACATGCAAAACGCTTATCAACAATTTGAGTGTTAGTCAATATGAAAATTGCTCCTCGCAGCCTGCAAATTATTCACGGATTCTAGTAAATAATTATAATTTATAAAAACATGGAAAGAAGTAAAGGGCGCTTTCAAAATTTGAATATGTTCCAAAAAGTAAGCAGTAATATTCGAGATATTACAAATTTTATAAAATTTTACCATTAGATAAAAATGCTCCCTGATTCGATAACAAACAAAATTATTTCGATGGAAAGGCAATTTCTCTGCTTGAAGCCTGTTTATTTCAAATAATATTTTATTTATACATTAGATGAGAACTTTTCTCTTTTCTTTTTTCACACGACAAATTTATTCCAAGCACATTTTAATAAAATCTATTTCCAATCTTTCCGATAATGACGCCAGTTGGTATAAATTTAGGCAAATATTTCATACACATTTGCATGCGAATTTAACATGGAATGCAAATATATAATATATAAAATTAATTTACCTTAAATGTATTGATTAGTAATTTTCCACACATATTTTGATTTGCTTATCTTTCGGCTGTTTATTTTGCCTTCATTCCTTTTAGTTTTTATTTACTCCCTTTGACTAGTATCTGACATATTTTGTAATTATAATTTAAAATTTTTGTATTTTTTTTTTTGTTAATTTAAAATGCACAAATAGTTATTTTTCACTTTTTGTTGCACTTTTTATTGACTTTTATTCGAAACACTCATTTCCCTCTTTAATTTTTGTATCAGGTGCATTACACACTTCTGGTATGCTTTCCTGTGGGCAGCTCTTTCCAATACTACAAGAAGGATAATGACATATTTTTAGTCAACAACTTCCTGCAATTGGCATCACTTTTTTTCGCCACTATATTGACTCAATTGAAATATTAGATGCCCCGATCTACCTCATTGGTTAACACAGTCACGAAATTAAGATGTGATGCATGTACATATATATAAAAAAATTGGCTCTGAAAAATATTTTGTAGTAAATACTTCCATACATATACGACAAAACAATTCTCAACCTAATGGCCTTATATTCCGATTTTGTTCTAGGCGTTTCATTACTAACACGTCCAGTGACCTTCAACCGTAAAACACTTCAGACTTCGTTTAAACTATATATTGTTCGTGGGACGTTAGATGGCGCCAACAAGACTTCTGGCCATTAATCGCGGCACTGGCCAGTTGAAATTGGATCACTTGTTTTAAAGAGTTCTCATTCTGACTTGATTGGTTGGTCTTCAGAAAGTCAACTATCAATCTAACATTGATTTTGTTCTTTTGTTATTCGAACAAACACACATATAAACATACACATCAGGACTCACACACTTGCATATATACTTTTGAAAAATTTTCGGGTTCCCTTTCATTGAATTAACCGCACTGCACACAGATCACTACCAAAGCCCAAAGCACAGCACCAGCCAAAGTCACGCGTTGCTTAACCACACTGTAGCGACTCCACACACGTTTGCGGTTTTTAAATCTTAAGCATAATACGCGCTTTCGCTACCATTTCCTTTTCTTCCACCGCTTCTATGTTTCCACCTTTGCTCTGAGTATGTGCCTGTGGCTGGGCACAAAGTATGGAACGGTCCATACTAGATAGACACTTGTTCGCCTTTCTGCAAGCGTGAAGGAGCTGACTGGCACGTGTCGCGGAATATGCCAGCGTAACCCTTGAATGTGCGTCCGCGAGGACTATACTTCAATTGTGTTGTTTAATTCAACAGTACGGAAAAACTTAAAAGTGAATTCATAAAAAGTACAACCTTCCGTCTGCACACACACACACACCCACATACACACACACACACACAAATGGAAACACAAATGAACCCCACAGTGTTGTAGCAATTGCGTCAAGTGGCGATGTACTGCACAATGATTTTGCACACCCTTGTTCTCTTCTGACTTAGAGTAGACAACAGGCAGTGTACAGCTGATAAGCTACTACAGTGATATTTGTAGGTGTGCCTGTTAGAAACATATTGGCAGTATTGGCAATATTGTTGAAGTTACTGATTGACTACTTGCTACCCACTTCGTTCTTGCGTATATACATACGTACATGTGTATTACTATCAGCCGCAACAAGAACTTTGTGAACCGCTCCCGAACCGTGAAATCCGAAGTCTTTAAATATTCTCGTAATTTCGTCTGCAATTGATCACATACTCCACTTTCATTACTTAAACAGTTCTCTGGCTTATAAATGTTAAATTAATGAAAATGATTATACAAGAGCTGAATCCGCATTAGTAATAAATGATTATTAGGTTATCGTGGCAGCCGGTCTACAAACCAACTCACTCAGACCACCATTGGTCCATTGTGATACCACCGCGTAACAATGCACCTCTGATGTACTCGTCAAACCATTTCGAAACCCTAATAAAGCGCTGGATTTGTTTGACCTTCGCGCCAGACACTTCTATAAGAGAATTAATAGCGTAATTGCCTGAAAAACCCGCTCTGATTCTAGCCAAAGCGGGGCACCTACAGAAGAGATGTTCCACATGAGATGTTCTCCTCCTCCTCCTCATTCCCCACAGCCTCTGCAGTATTCATGAGAGAATACTCCCAGCCTGAGAGCATGCCTGCCGAATAGCCAATGACCGGTTATACAAGCCACGACCTTAGAGATATCGTCTCTCGTCAGGGCAAGCAAGTCTATAGATATCCTTCTATTAAGCTCCGGCCACAGTAGCCTAGTCGTTAAGCCCTCCTGTGCCCAAGACCCATTGGCCTCACGCACGACCCTATCCTTCAGCATCAGTTTACAGGTGGCAATTAGTTCACGTCGTCTCCAGTCCACCCTAAATGTCTTTTATCCCCCATAAATGTCTCTTTAAACCTACAGATGCTAATACGTTGAAAGAAAACCTGAATTAGCAATACTTTGTTGGGAGATCCGTTTATATTTTGAGTTCAACAGATAGAAAAAATGAGTTCTCATCAAACGCTAAATCATGAAAAACCCCCAAACTTACAGCCACCCATAGTTTCACCACACAAAAACTCAACTATACTTAAAAAAAATTCGCCTCTCTACCGATAGTGAAATTAGTTTACCCGTTGGTCCAAAAATGGAGAATAACAAAATTATGATTTATGACATTGAAAATTATAAAAAGGAAAGGAAAATTATAAAGAAGGAAGAATGGAAGGTAATCAATCGGCTCTATCATATAGAATAATACTACTGTAGTACCCACAATAACAAACCAATATATTATTGTTTGCTTAACTTTTCTACTTCTATGTTTTCGCATCCTGTTTGCTCTCATACAAGTTTTTATATTTCCTATTAACTGTCATTCAAGGGCACTATTGTGTTAGTTTTGCTACGATGTGTATCATGTTAGATTAGAGGAAAAATCCATAAGATTACGCTACTGGGCCTCACTACCAAAACTTAGACAATCCAAGCTCATGATTGGGGACTACAACTCAAAACGTGCTGCTCTATGTCTACAGTTAAGCAAAAACAATTTAAGAACTTAAACAGGTCACCTCACAGGCCACTGTCGTTCAAGAAGCCAGCTCGTGAAACTGGGACTCTCACCAGTAAATGCGTGCAGGTTCTGCACGGAAGCAGAAGAAACACCAGAGCACCTTCTAATGAACTGCGAAGCCTTAGCTCTCAGTAGGAAGAAATATCTGGGGCATTACTGGCCCGAGGGATCAATGAACCCCAACTCAGTGCTTAGTTTCCTTAGAACTGTTGGACTAATAGAAGACCTATAATAAGCACATGCAGGAGGAGTACAATAGATCAAATTGGTCGAGGTACATTTTCCCTCTTTATTTCATTCATTCATTCATTTATGTTAGATCTTCTCTCCCTAAAGTATTCAATTAGTTTATTTGAATTCTGAAAAATAGACAATTCTTTTAAATTTCTACAGAAATTAGAGAAACAGATATTCCCTTTCAAAGCAAAAGTGCAAAATTTCAATAATACCACAGGACTCAGGCAATAGTATAAATATTATGTATATATGCTAACATGTACATTCAGTTTGCTTTTACTCCCTTTACTTTTAGTAATATCAGCTCAAATTCACAATATAACTAAAAAAATTACTTTAGTGATAAAGTTTTGACCCCTTGTCTCAAATACTTCTAGTGTGCCCCCGAAACAAAACATCTACAATTCGAATAGTTGTGTTGAAAGCAATTCTGATAAAGCATACAGTGGTTCCCACTAAATACTACACACACACAAATTAAAGTACTGACACACAAAATTGCTCCAACCATTCAGAGGGTCGCTTTTGTAGATCACCTCCAACGGGAATTCTCCTCTCTGCTTATCTAAAATTTGCCCGGTATAAAGTTTAAATCAATTTGCGCAGCAATAAGTGGACCCAACAAAATAAGGAATCCTCTGCGTGAGCGGAAGTTACTATGAAGCAGAATTTCTGTTATTTTTCTTGGAAAGAAATGGCTATCGATTATCTAATCATAACTATAATGCCAATGAGCGAATATAATTAAAGTTTCAGTCAGTTAGCGAATATAATCAAAGTTTCACTCCTCATTTCTGTCAATTAATGTATAATTATCATTAATGTAATTGTATTTGTAAGAGATATACATTTCATAACTATGTTACCCAGTACAAAATACAACTCAGTAGTCACGAGTCATAAATATATTCTAATTAGATATGGCCTAAGCTAAATACAACATTGATATTTTTGGGTAAAACTGTATGAGACGATCCACTGGCCAAGTAGTATCGAACATTAGTAGCTCTTCAGAAATATCCCATGATGATTAAAGTCATAATTATAATTGTATTTTTTTGTGATTACTATTCCCATTGATATTGAATTCTAATTTTTGTCGAAAATATTTCTGATTGCAATTGTATTTATGATGAAAGCTTTTATGTAGATTTTAATTAGAATCGTAATTATGATTGCAATTATAGCTAATTGCATCCGTAAGTATTATTTTACTTGTTAACGAAATTCCAACTAACTGCCTCTCCTCATTGAAACAGCTGCTTTCGGAAACATTGTCTTGTGTTGTTATGGCAAATTTATACATATTTTATTTGTGTTTATAATAATACTCCACACTTGAAGTTCATTGAAGTATAACGAACAATTTATTAAAAAGTACAATCCGTTGGAATCGGATCATATATTGCTTTGCCACACCTTCTTCGTAGAAGCGTTTCAAATTTATGATTTATTTATATTTGTGGATGGTTTTGGCACACATTTGTATATAACTTTCTATCATTTCAGAAACAAAATAGAATGTGGAACTCAAAACTATTCCAAATCGAGTTGCTAGGACACGGACTATCGATAAGAGTATATATTTTTAACAAATTGCCGCGCAATAAGTATCTGCAGAAATACTTTCACACAAATATATGCATGTTAATATATAAGCACAGATGAATATATCTATATATGCATAAATACATGAAGAATTCACACTACCCCTCCACCTTTTCATTCAAATGGATCAGAAAATCGCGTTTCTTTTCATATAAAACTGAGCAACTATGCCAACTTCTCGTGAGCAGGTACAAATACAGAGGCCATGCGCATGCAATACGCATGCCGTATTGACTTCTCATGTATGAAGCTTACACCTTACATTACGTCAAATTGACACGCGATATCAACGCAACAATAATTTAACGCAACACAAAACGAACGTAGAACACGCGCACATCCGCTTCCTTTTGCGCAGGCAGCTCGCAATGTTCATCTGCTGCTACTAACAAACAACTGAAGCAAGAAGCAAGAAAGATCTTTACTGCATGCACACGCACATAAATAAACAGACTTATGCAGAGGCAGCAGCGGAGAACACACGCCAGGCTCAAAACCCAGCACCCAGCACACCACCCGGCATAGGCTGCAGAAGCGGCTAATGCACAGCAGGCGCAGATAAATAACAAATAAGAAAAAGCGAGTAAGCAAACAAATAAAACCAAATACGATATATATATATATTTGTTTTCGTTAGTTGAAGAAGAGAAAAATTGAATTAAAATTGCATAATAGATACAGTGTACCACAGAACCAAAAGCCAAATTCACACTTATCAGTAAAAAATTTGAATGGTTCTATATGTTTAGAAAGTGCCAAAGAAATCGGCTCGACACGGATGCCAGAGGCTGGGGAAACCAACATAACCAAAACCAAATACCGTCTATTTACTGTATTTGACCAAAACAAAAATAATTGACACATGTGTTTATTGTGCACTCTCACTTAATATATCTCAAAGAGTATTTACAAAAAAGTTAACAGTCTCCGCAGCTCTCCACTTTGTAACAACATTTGGATTCTCTTACGATTTGGAGTGCTCTTCCATTTCGCTCTTAATATTTGTTATGGTAACATGTGGCTTGTTGCGTCATACTAGTCATACAAGCGTGTTCAGAAAGTTCCTGAGTTCCTAGTAAGTAAGACAAAGAAGGAATAATCGAGTCTTCTGTTTAGTAGAAAATCATGAAATGTTGACTCAATCTGCAGCATCAGCAAAGTTGCTATGCAAAGTATATACATAAGTAACAATTTTTGGTGTGTATTTAAATTGCTTATATTTTGGTTTTTATTTAAATTTTTATTTATTTTCTTGTAGGTTTTCCATTCCACAAGAAGATTGAGTTTAAATATTTTCGTAAGCATTTGAGTCCCATCAACTTGGGATTGGTTCCATGCTAGCAATACATTTTAGTAAACAAGTGGTGGTTCACACATCAGCTTCATATACGAATATATCTATATATTATATTTTTTTGACCACTGTACATACATATGCAAAAATATCAACTTTATTTCTGGTCTGATCTGATGTAAACTTAAGATGAGCGACGAAAAATTTCTGTTGTGGAAATTAAAGCAACGAGAAATTGATCATTCCATACATAAGTAACAAAATTATCGTAAATCTTGTACTTTATGTAGAGTGAAAAGAAAATGGACACTGCTGTTCTAAACGTGTGTCTCGGAAACAACATGAACGAACGGCAAGTTTGTATTGGATTTATTTAGAAGTAATAATAATCGTAAATGTTGGCAATGCTGTTCCGCATTTTATTGGCATTGAAACTGCTCTTAAAATTGAGAGACGTACATTTAAAGGCACTCTCGCTCACTCGCTGACTCTTTTAACACTCCCTGTTTCTCACAAATACAAACCGATAGAAAGTCCAGCACCAATCAACGTACTTAATATTGTTTACCTTCTACTGGGCCACGTTTCGCCCCAACCAATCAGCATACTACTAGGCACAAATCCATAAAACACAACTCATCAGCTGTTGTGTTTCATTTTGGTTGTTTACACTACGCAAATACCGATGGATATGCTAGCAGAAGCGCCATTGTTTCTTTGCTCGTACGTGTTAAATCGGATATTTACAATAATTAAAAATACAAGTAATAATTTGCTTAAGTATTGAAACTTCGATTTATAGCAATCTTGAAGTCATACTAATAAATAACAAATATATGCATTATATTCCTCCAAACTATACGCAACTATACATTTAAATAAGCGGAAAATGTATAGTATACATTGATTTTGAGTTTGTATATGGTATTTAGGTCAGCAGCTGATTAGGGCATGTAGCTGGAGACGACTATCGAACCACATCGGAAAACGCAAATGCAAATTATTGTTTCAAAATAACGAATTTTTCCTCAAGAGTTACTCGTACTTCAATAACGGATTCGCATCCAAGGCTGTGGGTATTTTATTATATTTTGTTTGGAAACTCTTCAAACGAAGTTATCTTCTATTTGCATCCAATTGGCTGTTAAATAGAGAGCACAATTTAAAAATATATATTCAAATTAGAATCTGAAATTTATTTATACTTACAAGTATATAAAGTAGGCCTAATATTTATTACCGGAGGAAAAATACTATACTTAAATAAATTATATAAAATTTAGAGGAAAATATTTATAGAAACTTTGTGAAAACATAAATCAAATGAAGAGCTCAAGAATAAATATTTAGATAACAAATGTATTTTGGGTTATAACTGCGGCTCATAATCAGTTTTTCATGTACTCCATTTTATAGTTTGAACTGGAATTTCCCTGCTCATCCTACAATAACTCTATTTCATTTATTCTGCGCAGCTCTTTATATGTATATTATCCTGGCTCCGCCTCAAATGTTATTTAACACGAAATTCCAAATTCTGTGCTCAGGTTGCTAAAATTTACGCACAAACTGGGCATTAATACTTGCGGTTGGTTACCAGTATTTTTAGTACTGCTCTGTTCTGATATGATTAAAAACCCATAGTGAAAGTAAGGTGGCGGACATTAAAACTGAGTTGCCTTTATTAACTGAAATATTAACAAAAGTGCGCATACAAATTGCAACAATCCATTTTAATCTCGGTAATATACGGTGCACGAAGTCAATAAAGAGGAATACAGGTATTGTCCTTAGTTGAGGAGTTGTGATGTTTATTTGTTCATCTAAACATGTAAAGTAGATTTTGAAATTAGTTTCCAAGCCTTTTGGTACCGCTATATATCACTTTACAATTCTGTATTTTGTTTAGCGCAAATTTTATTAAATTATATTGAAACATAAATGCTTGCATACTTTTAGGGTCCCATTTAAAGTTGAGATTAAGTTCCGTTACTACGAGAGTGGTGTATATAAGTCAAGACACAATCTATTTGGAGAAAAAGCTTACTCAAGAATCTTCTTTCGAAATGTAGGTAAAATTCGGAAATGTTCTAGAATGTTCTACTTGAACCATTCAAAAGATATATAAGTGGAGACGCAGTTGAATTTTAATCGTAACAGTGTATACATCGTGCTTTTCACTTGTAGAAGTTACAGTAATTGAGAAGTAATAAAGTGATTAATAAAGTCCAAATTGTAATGAAGTAAATTTTAAGCCAATCTTACGTGTTTAAATATCAATAATTAAATAAAGCTAATTATTTTAATCTAACCAGATATTGTTTGATAACTACACAATCTAGTGGTACGAATCCGAGTATTGAGAGTTAAAGTTGTCAGGAGGGCAATTTCGTAACAATATTAAGAAAGGTTTTTTTTATATCTTTTATAGTTCATACCACTACTTATCGCCCCAATTTTTACATTTACAGAATATTGCGTCTTTCCTCACCACGTCCAAAAACTATTCAGCTTAGTCTGAATCTGTCTCATTTCCAATTCTATTTACCAATTAACTTTTCCTTTTCTATTTCATCACAGAAAAGCGCTATTTTTATTATTATTTTTTCGGGTATTAAATAGCAGACGCTGGAGGGTTGAAAATTAAAAACTTTTTGTTCACAAATTTTATAGCTTATGTTTCCTAAAACAACACCTCTTTTCGAAATTGTTCTCCAATTATTATTATTATTCCTTACACTTGATTATTGAATTATGTCTGCAAGGGTTTTGGGGTACTTGCTACTGAGTGTTTCAAAGAGAACAATGCTTAGGATCCCAGGACTTCAAGCATGCTTACTATTCACACAGAGGCCGGTGTACTCTTATACATCCGTTTATGATTAAAATAATTGTGTGCAAACATAATTATATACTGTATGAAAACGAAGTCTTAAATCAAAAGTGTTAGAAAGCAGTACTGAAACGTGATAGCACAGTGAAATGTGATTGCTTACTTTTAGTATCCAATCTGGAGATTGAGATTGGGTGCACCACCCTGTGTGTCAATTAGTCAAGACACAATCTATTCGAATAAAAGCTTCTTTCGTTGTAGAGATTGTGGTGTAAAGAATTTTCTCGAAAGTAGGAACTTCCTGTGGTGTGTATAAAATTATAGAAAGATCCAGAAACTTCTAATATATTGTAGAAGTTTCTACCTCACCCATTCGAAACTATAAACGCACAAGACTGTGCAAAGTCAAAGACATTCGAACAGAGATGTAACAGTGTGTACATCGTGCATTATAAATCGAAGCAGCAGTATTTTGTGATTGTGATTAAATAAAGTGATGAAATACATTATTAAAGAAAGTGATTAATGAATAGTGAAATAAAGTACAAATAGTAATAAAGTAAACTTTAAGCCTAATATTAAATGTGTAAATTGCAATAATTAAATAAAGTTAGTTATTTTAATTTAACCAGCGATTGATTTATTACTACACGATCCAGTGGTACGAATCCGAGTACAGAGAGTTAGAGTAAATTTTCAAGAGGGCAATTTCGTAACAGAATAAATTCTCAAGAGGGCAATTTCGTAACAATTGGTGTCAGAAGTGGGATTGTGTATCTGTGTTCAATGTGTGGGATTGTGTATCAAATGTGCAATGGTTAAGTTTGAAAAACTAAGATTGCTCCAATCTCCAAGAAGGAGCTTGAACGTTTAAATTTGCAAACACAAGGGCTTCAAGCGGAGCTGCAGCTGCGATTAAGAAGCGTTTTAGAGGAGCAGGGTATAGATGTCGGTGAGCATGAATTCCAATGTGAAGAGCCAACGACATCTCGACACGAAGAAGCACCTCAAGGAACTAATACTGGTAACTTCGACATGAGCGCACTCCTCGGGGCAATACAATCCGTAAAACAAGCTGTAAAAGAGGATGCCAAAGAACAGTTACAGCAAAATGCTCAAGCTATTGTCAAAGGACAATTACAGCAGAGTGAAACACGACTTGCTCAACTACTTGAACTGAACTCACAGCAGATGAAAGAAATGTCTGATATGGTAGACAGGAAGGTTTGTGAAATAGACACGGCAGGAATCGTTCGAAAAATTTGTAGAACAAAAATTCATTGCAAACGAGCAAAAGCAGAACGAATTAGAGCAAAGAATTCACCTACTACAGGAAGGTGCATTCAGCTTTAACTTCAACACTGAAGCCTCCTACCTATGATGGAACCACGACATTTAGCGTGTTGAGAATGCAGTTTGAGACTACCGCTAGCACAAATGGTTGGAGTGCTCGCGAAAAAGTGGCTGCATTAACCGTTTCGTTGAAAGGTGCTGCCGCTGCCGTGCTGCAAACTATCTCAGAAAGTCGGAACCTTCAACGTTCTAGATCACGCTCATCGGTAAGACCTCCAAAGCACGTCAGATTCCAAAATAGGGAATCAGAAAATGTTGATAAGCCATCGACAAACTAGATGGAGTCAGTCTCGAGGGGCATGATCTGACTCCCACAACATGTACCCCAGAATCTTCGTTTCTCAGATGGCACGGAAAATCAACGGCCTGACTGTCGACAGCGTAGTAAATGGAAGAAAAATCGTGGTGACATTGTATACGGGTGCATCACATTCCATAATTAGAAGGGATCTCGTTCGGGGAATCGAGCCGCTTCTCGGAATAAGATTGCGTACGGCAACTGGAGATGATGCACAGGTACTGGGAAAAGTTACACGGAAAATCACTATCGGCACCACAACCGTGACGCACGAGTTTGTAGTTGCGGATATTTTGGACGAATTAATCTTAGGTGTGGATTTTATGATTCGGAATGGATTCACCCTAGATTTGAAAAGCCGAATGTTGAAATATGCGAACACCGAAATACCGTTATCCGTTGGTGAGGATAAGTATAGAGGTATCCGACAAGCCATTGTATCGTGGCGAACAAAAATCCCAGCAAAGTCAGAGGCAGTTATATGGGCCGAAATGGAGGCAATTACTGCAAATGCCAGGCAATTACTGCAATTGTAAACTGTGAGACCCAGCCGGGAGAAACAAAAAGTAAGATACCAGCAGATAAAAAGGTACTCGACGATCTAACGAAAGAATGGCGTAAAGACTTATCCACCGAGCAGATGAAGACTGCCAGCCAACTTTTGGCAAAACATTGGTCAGTATTTGCTGAAAAGGGTAAAAGCAAAGGCAGAACAAAGATGGTGAAACACACAATCAACACTGGTGATGCCAAACACATTCGTCAAGCATCAAGAAGAGTACCTCTGACGAAGAGAGAAGAGGTGAATGTGTTGCTGAAGGAAATGCACCAAAACAATGTCATTGAGCCATCAGCAAGCCCCTAGAGCTATTAGTCAAGAAGAAGGATGGCTCCACACGTTACACAGAAACGTGTGGAGATTATCTAAATGAGGTAACGAAGAAAGATAGTTATCCATTACCTCGCATCGATGATATCTTGGACACACTTTCTGGTTCAAATTGGTTCTCAATGCTGGATCTACAAAGCGGATATTGGCAAGTGGCAGTAGACGAACAAGACAAGGAAACAACAGCATTCAGTGCCGGTGATGGACTATGGGAATTTTTGGTGATGCCATTCGGACTGTGTAATGCTCCATCTACATTTGAATGTTTAATGGAACAACAAGTATGTCAACAGAGACGGTCTGTCAGAAATTTTACCAAATCGCGAGTTAAAATTTCCTTCAAACCAACCGAATCTTCTACAATAGTGCAAAAGTGTAGTGATCGGTGAGAACCTAGTTCACGATTACTAGCTGGGACACATAATTTAAATATATTTTTAACAATAATTAGAAAACAAAAATACACAATTCAAATACAAACATCAAAAACAACAACATAACTAAAATGAGTGTCTGTGACACTCACCAGCAAAAAACAGTAACAAATAGAAATCCAAATTTCTCATTTGTGTCCACACAGGGTAACGGCGGCAGTTTGCCAGTCGAAGCAGCAGAGAGCAGAGCCAGGTCCTGCTCTCCCGCTCTCCTAAACGACACCACTACGAATGCTTCACTTCCTTGGAGTGTCTAATGCGCAACACCCTCTACTATTATGGAACATTATCCACCAAACACAACATCAGGAAGAATAACAATAACACAAAGCGCTTGTACTGTAACCATAGCCGCGACAGCGACAAGTAGAATGCAAAATTCGAGCGCAATGATCATGTCTACTGACACAACAACACCAATTACAGCAGCAACAATTAACACGCAAGTACAAAACTCAAATAATAGAAACACTAACAAAACTTCAGCGGAGAGTAGCCGAAAGCGAAACCGCGAAAAGCAATCGCCAAACAAATTAACGGACCAAAATAGCAACAACAAAAGACAAAACAAACC
The DNA here is from genome assembly GCA_920105625.2 of Clusia tigrina. Classification (NCBI taxonomy): domain Eukaryota; kingdom Metazoa; phylum Arthropoda; class Insecta; order Diptera; family Clusiidae; genus Clusia; species Clusia tigrina. The sequence continues at coordinate 656,017 of CAKKTE020000562.1, forward strand.
ACTGAGCGCGACACAAGCAACACTAAAAGAATATTGGCTGAGTAAGTCAATCGCTCCAAATACACCAAACAGGTTCGAACTACTTACAGTAAATAACAGAACTGATGAAGAAAATAACAAATTCAACCATACAGAAACAAATAACAAAGCATCCTCAAAAACCACCCCCCATATATATACAGAACGTAGAAAATATTAATGCACTAACTAAAGCTCTAAATCAGCTACCAAATACAAATTACGAGATGAAAGCTCTGAACAAAAACGAAGTCAAAATACAGTCGACTGAATCTGTGCATTACACAAGCATAATAAAATTGCTTAAGCAAAAAGAACAACGTGGACTTAAGGTAATTTTACGAAATATGCATTACTCAACGGAAAAAGACGACATTATAGCTGAACTGGCAGAGTTAGGACATGAAGGACTAAACATTCACAACTTGCAAAAAAATAGACAACCACTTCCTTTATTCTCTCTGGAACTTAAACCAAACGATAACAACAAAGACATCTATTCCTTAAACCATCTTCTACACTGCAAAGTAAATTTCGAACCACCACACCAAAAAAGAACTATTCCACAATGCACAAATTGCCAAAAATATGGACACACTAAAAACTATTGTACTAAAGACCCTGTGTGTGTCAAATGTGCAGGTAAACCACAGCACAATTAAATGTAATATCCAAAGCGATATGAAACAGCATATTAAATGCGCTCTCTGCAATGAAAACCACACAGCTAACTACAAAGGCTGTATGATTTACAAATCACTACAAATTAAAAAATATCCAACTTTACGTATAAAAGAAATCCCTCCAACTCAAGAACAAAATTTTGCTGAACATCTACCCACAGTACAAACACATAAAAACTACACACCTGGAATGTCATATGCTAAAGTAGCAGCGATAAATACAGCAGCAGACTTAACTCAAAACCTTAACGCAGCAGCAAACAGCATAAAAATATCCAACTTTACGTATAAAAGAAATCCCTCCAACTCAAGAACAAAATTTTGCTGAACATCTACCCACAGTACAAACACATAAAAACTACACACCTGGAATGTCATATGCTAAAGTAGCAGCGATAAATACAGCAGCAGACTTAACTCAAAACCTTAACGCAGCAGCAAACAGCATGACGACAACACAGAATAACGACGATCTATCAGATTTAAAAATAATGATGAAACAATTAATAACTCAAATGACAAGTATGATGAACATTGTGACACTGCTTTTATATATATGGGTTCCAGAAATAAAATTAAAAGAAACTTTTGCTGTTTGGAAAGCCAATGGCCTATCACGCCACTTACTAGAACTTAAAACGTTTATGTACGAAAATTCAATCGATATTATGCTAATATCTGAAACGCATACTACTGATAGAAGCTATAATGACATACCAAACTATAACATTTATTATACACATCATCCTGACAATCGAGCCCACGAAGAGAAAGCAATTATCATAAAAAAATCTATTAGGTGCCTAGAACTAGAAGGATATAAATCACATCATATCCAAGCAACCTCAATAGAGATAAGTGACTTCAGAGGGCCAATTACTGTGTCAGCTGTATATTGTCCACCCAAACATAACAACACAAAGGCTCAATACATACACTATTTAAAATCATTGGGTAGTCGTTACATAGCTGGAGGAGACTATAATGCAAAAAACTCCATATGGGGCTCAAGACTGACAAACGTGAAAGGCCGCCAACTACTAGACGCTATAAAAGAGAATAATAGTCGCTTTATTAGCACGGGAGAACCAACTTATTGGCCAACAGCCAACAAAAAATTACCTGATTTCTGTGTTACAAAAAATATATTGCACGACCACTTAACAATAAAAACATGTCTAGATTTATCATCAGACCATTCTCCAATTCTATTGACCCTTCAAAGCACACCGGATACAAAAATAGCTGCTGGCTTATATAACTACAAAACCGACTGAAACAAATTTCGCCAATTAATGGAAAATGACATGACAACAAACATTTCATTGAAATCTGATAAGGAAGTTGACACAGCAATAGCATACCTAAATGACAACATCGTCAAAGCAGCAACTCAATCAACCCCAATTCTAAGCCCATCCCAAATTACTACTGTCCCAACTCACATTAAGCATAAAATAAGACAAAAAAGGAAACTCAGGAAAAGATGGCAAAGCACTAGACACCCAGACGACAAAGCAAAATTCAACAAAGCGGCAAATGAACTGAAGATAATATTGAAACAATTTGAGGAGAAAAAATTTGAAAGTTACGTAAAGAACTTAGGAACGACAATATCAACGAACTACTCATTATGGATGGCAACCAAAAAACAAAACAGTGCAATACCACATAAAGCCCCCATAAAACACTAGATAATACTTGGGCAAAAACGAATAAACACAAAGCAAATACTCTTGCAAAACATTTTGAAACGGTATTCAGAAACGACATGGACAATCAAATTACCGAGCTTACCAATACCGAAAGTACCCGAAACACTACAATAAAAATGACAACGATATCAGAAATCAAGAATCAAATCAAGAATTTAAAAACAAAAAGGCACCTGGATATGATCTTATTAATGGAAAAATACTGAAAGAACTACCTGACATAACAATAGTCTGTATTAGAAATGTATTTAATGCTATAATAAGGCTTAATTATTTTCCAATCTTGTGGAAGGTAGCACAAATAACAGCTATCCCAAAGCCAAATAAGGACGCAACAAGAACCAGTTCATATCGACCTATCAGTCTCTTGCCAAATCTTTCAAAGATATTTGAACAAATATTATTTGACAGAATTGAGCCTATCTGGATACTACAAAAAGCTTTGCCATGCCATCAATTCGGCTTTAGAGGAAACCACTCAACTGTGCAACAAGTTCATAGAGTTGTGAACAAAATCATGGATGATATTGACAAAAAGAAGTACTGCGTAGCTGTATTCCTGGACATTGCGAAAGCGTTTGACAGAGTGTGGCACAAAGGACTAAACTAAATAATATTCTACCTTTAAACTATTATTACTTGCTAAGCAGTTATATCACCAACAGATACTTTTACATTAAATATGACGATGAATGCTCTGAGATCCTAACAATGACAGCGGGAGTGCCTCAAGGCAGTGTGCTGGATCCACTCCTATACCTAATATACACTGCAGACATTCCAACCCCAAAGACACAAGGTACCATGACAGCAACATTCGCAGATGACACGGTCCGCTTAGCATCCAATCAAGACGAAAAAGCGGCGACGTACATACTTCAACAAATAATAAAAAATATAGTCTCATGGTTCGAGAAATGGGGAATAGAAGTTAACAAAGAGAAAACTGTCCAAGTAATATATACGAATAGAAACTCTGCTAAACACCCACTCACAATAAAAGACGAAATTATAAAAATTTGCCCCAGCGCAAAATACCTTGGCATAGCAATCGACGCAAAACTTACATGGAGACAACATATATTAAATAGACGAAATGAAATAAAAACTGGATTCAAACAATTAAACTGGTTACTAGGACTTAGTTCAAAGTTATCACTGTATAATAAAATAATGATATATACATCAATGATAACACCCATCTGGAAATATAGGATCGAAGTATGGGGGAGACAGCAAGCAAAACGAATATACAACTGATTCAAAGAACACAATGCAAAATACTGCGGACAATAACAAAAGCCGACTGGTATATAAGATATGAAGACATACACCACGATCTCAACATTGACTCGGTGGAAGACACTATTAAAAAATGTAGCAGCAAATACACAGAGCGCCTAAAAATTCATCAAAACCGAGACGTGCGCCAATTGCCGGCAATGGAAAAAACAAAAAGAAGACTCAAACGAATTGGTCCCACAGAACTTCCACATAGAATATTTTTAACGACACTTTTCGTATATAAATTAATTATATATAATTAAATTAAATTATGTTCTGTGGTAATGACTAAAGAACATATTAAGGTCGATAGTAGCATTTAAAAATTACTTATTGTTCACGAACAGAATGTAATTAAAAATGGGGCAAAAATTTAAAAAAAAAAAAAATGGAACATGTGCTAAAGGGTCTCCAATGGAAAACATGTCTGGTGTACCTAGATGACATCATCGTTATGGGAAAGGACTCCGAGGACCATTTGAAGAATTTGGAAGAAATATTGATGCGATTAGGTGCTTCAGGGTTGAAGCTGAGCGTAAAGAAATGCTCATTCTTCAAGAAAGAAGTCAAGTACCTTGGACATAAAGTCACACCTGAAGGAGTACACACATATCCAGATAAGATAGACTCAGTAAGTGAGTGGCCAACACCAACTAGTTTGCATGAGCTACGCAGCTTCTTGGGTCTTTGCACATATTACAGACGCTTTGTTCCAAGCTTCGCAAACGTGGCTGGTAGTCTACATGCATTATCGAGGAAGAATTGTCCTTTTGAGTGGAAAAGCGAACAGGAGAAGGTATTCAACAGATTGAAAGAGCTATTGTGTACAGCTCCGATCCTTGCGTATCCAATTCCTGGGGAAAAATTTATTTTGGATACAGATGCAAGTGAATTCGGGATTGGAGGTGTACTGCCGCAAGTTATTGACGGACATGAAAGAGTAAAAACTGTTCTAAAACTGAAGGGAAAAAAGGAGTAGTCGATATGCGCTTAATGGCTGTTTTACCAGACGATGAATGGACAGCAGAAAAGATAAAAGAAGAATAACGAAAGATTTGGCAAAAATCGTATCAAGTAGGAATGAAGGAAAACGACCAGATTGGAATGAAATCTCGACTGAAAGTCCCATAACTAAAGCATATTGATTGTGGTACCCAAGGCAAGAATAAGCGAAATTCTCAAGGAATACCATAGTGGGGCAAGCGTAGGACACTTGGGAGTAACAAAAACAGTCGAGAAAATTAAAACACGATTTTATTGGGTTGGTTACCAGCAATCGGTAGTTGACGGGATTAGTGCTTGTGAAAAGTGTACAGCTGCCAAGGGACCGAGCCGTCGTAGTCAGGGGAAGATGCATTTATACAACGTGGAAGCGCCATTTGAGCGTATTGCAATGGATACTAGCAGGTCCGTTTCCAATTAGTGATTCTGGCAACAAATATGTTCTCGTCGTTATCGACTATTTTAGTAAATGGCCAGAAGTATATCCCATCCCCAATCAAGAAGCTAAGACCGTTGCAGATGCATTTATCGATAATTGGGTCTGCAGATTCGGAGTTGCACTCGGATCAAGGCAGAAATTTCGAGTCAACGATATTCAGGGAAATGAGTGAATTGATGGGCATACGCAAAATTCGCAAAACCCCTGTTTAACCATATGCCGAGCGTAGCGATCCCACTGCTCCACGAACGAATACATATGCCCTTCAAATTGCAGTTAGCTATATTTGCACATACGTATGCACAATTTTGCAAGTGTGTGAAAAGTTATTTTCAATTTCTTTAATTTTAAGTAACATGATATTTCCGTTTTATTTTGTAAGTAAGCATTAGTTAAATTTCTTAATTGTTATTGTCATTATATGTGTATCAATTAGTATATAAGTTCAAACCTTTATCAAATAAATCAGTCAGTTTTTAATAATTGACTCCATCAACCACACGAATTTGTGTTCTTTCTAAGTTATACTGGTTCATGCGCCATATAACAATCGCAACAGCTATATTGGTACAAGCACCGAAATAGCAACCCAACTAATCAATTTGTGATTAACCTACGTTATACTGGCACCGAACTGGCAACCATTTAAGGAAAAAGATCCTTAAACATTTTTGGTGACCCCGACGTGATCAGCAGGATACGGCATATCTACCATTCCTGAGGACATTAGCTGAATACAGCTCATCAATAATTCATCATGACTTCCAACAACATGTCAATGGAAGAGCTGGTTCGTCAACAAGACGACCGAGCATTGACCATTCAAACACTGATATCAAGCTATAAGAAAACAGGTCACGAACGAAAGACATTAGAATTCGTGGAAAAAAGGCTGCAAGAAGTTGAAAATCAATGGCAACAATTCAACCAATCTGACGTTGTGATCCGGAAAAGCTATGGGGATGACACTTCTCATCATACTTTGCGAAGGACATACACGCAATGGTGGTTGCCAAATATTATAATCTTCGCGAGGAAATGCAAGGCACTATCAATACGCTGAAGGCATCGAAGATACTCCCGAAGACAACAACAACAGTGTTAAGAGCATAATCACCTGGACTAATACGGCAACAACTACTAACTCAGGAAGGTGGGGCTATGCAACAACAGTCCCGTTCGCAACCCGTTCTGTCGCATGTTCAACGACAAGGACAACTCATCACTAATATCTTTAAGACGATTGATCAATTGCTTGCCAACCAGCCAATACACCCAGGCAGTTTCTACACGCGTCAGGCAAGCAATCTAGAGCAACATTGGGAGATAGTACAAGGTCTGCACAAACTACTGTGTGAAGCTGGAGATATCACGTATGACATTGAAGACTTCTTCCAACGCGAACAACAGTTTCACAACAAATTGGCCCTCCTCTTGGACATGGGCCAACAATCGAGCAGCTGCAATGTTGTGGATAGAAGCACGCCAGCAAATGCATCTCCAAAATTACAATTGCCAAAGGTAGAGTTACCAAAATTTGACGGTAATTATCTCCAGTGGCGACAATTCCGAGATTTATTCATGGAACTGGTGGACAAGCAGCCCATACCACAGTGACAAAAAATGTGGTACCTGAAATCCAGCCTTATAGGTGAAGCAGAAGCCCTCATTCGTCATCTCACATCGGCAGACAACTACGTGACCGCATGGCAAGTGATCAACGAACGGTACGAAAACTCGAGGCATTTAGTTAACGCAGCATTGTGTCGACTATTAACGCAAACTACATCAAATCTCGAGAGTGCTACGAACGTCAAATTACTGCATGATACAACGCGAGAGTGCATTTTAAGCCTTCAGAATTTGGGTCTTGACACTTCATCATGGGATCCAATTCTGCTATTCATCCTAGTTCAGCAGCTCAGCAAGTCAACGCACGTTTAATGGGAACAATCCATCCAGGACCCATCTAAAATGCCATCACTGGAGGAATTCCTGGCCTTTTTGAGGATACGTTTCCAAACCCTGGAAGCGCTGGGAATCAAGAGCAAAAAGCGTAACAGCGAAAGGGGCAAGCACCATGGCAACTACAGCGCCTTAAGTGCCACCACATCAGCTCAAGCGTGTGACATATGTAAGCAGTCACACGCACTCCACCTGTGCCCAAGGTTCCAGAAGATGACTCCAAGTCAACGGTTGAACACAATTCAACGCCTAAAACGATACGTCAACTTTTTGAAAACTGGTCATAGTTCAAAGAATTGTTCATCAAGAACATATACCAAGTGTCCAAAGAAACACAATACGCTTTTGCATTTGCAACTAGCATCAGACCAAGAAAAACAGGAAATCGCCAACACAACCAAGCCATCATCAGCAGCTGCGTTAGCAGCGTTGCCTATGCAACCAACTCTTCATGGACCAGCACTGTTGAGTGCCGTGTCCATAACGTTAAGCTCGCAGTTGAATTTCATAACACAAAGCCTAGCAAGGCAATCTACAACTACAACTACAACTACACTCTTCGGATGAGTAGTTGGTGGTGCATACAACAGGCAGGATACATCAAGTCCAATTGCAACTTGTGGAGTTTGCACGGACGATGAAAATCTTGAAGAATCATTGGAGAAATTCTGGCGCTTAGAAAAATGTGATGCAACCAAGTCTACTCTCACATTAGCTGAACTACAATGTGAAGAACACTACAGCCATCATACCCAACGAACAGATGGCCGCTTCATTGTAAAACTTCCTTTCCAAGGAGACCGTACGCATTTGGGTGAGTCAAGGGACATAGCCCTTCAACGGTTCTTCGCAGTCGAACGCAAATTAGAAAGAAATCCCAAGCTTAAGAACCAGTATGTCGCGTTTATGAGAGATTCCCTGGGACATATGGAGGAAGTATCAACTGATACCATCAGAGATCCGCACTATTTCCTGCCACACCATGCGGTGATGAAACCAGACAGTTCCACAAAAAAAATTACGGGTCGTATTTGATGCATCAGCCAAAACTTTAGCTAATATATCGCTCAACGACATTCTGTTAATTGGCCCCAGTATACTAGATGATGTGGTTCAAATACTACAATATGCCTTCACCGCTGACATTGAGAAAATGTATGTAAATTTGGGTTGCTAAGGAGGATCCGAAGTACCAGCTTATCTGGTGGAGAGAAGACTCGTCGCAGCCGTTAAAATGTTACCAACTAGCTACAGTCACATATGGCACATCAGCGGCTCTGTTAATTGCATTAACAGTTGATGTGCAAACCTCATTGAGAGGTATGTAACATTCACACTTTTAATGCATAACATCTTCTTTTGCATACAATTAGGCTTGTGTTAAGCAAACCTTGCCAGCTTAACGATGGAATTTGCATTGTTGACAAAAACTCCAATATGTACTACATCAGCGAAGGCATTGCACTGGATGAAACATGATATCAAGTGCAATACGCTGAGAAACTCAATTCAAGGCCAGCTTGCAAATTTGTCAATAATGCACATTTCATGGTTATGCTGTCAATTCAATAATACCTAATATGTATAGCCAAATTATATGTAATATATGTATATAGAAAATGAATAAATACCCACGATTGGCACATCCAAAAGTCAGTCAATCAGTAAGAGTTAACTGTGAGTCTTTTCATTTTAACTTAACATTGATTGATTCTCCTTCTCCGACACCAAGGTTTATGTGCCTGTTGTCAAACCCACCATCAACTCGGTACAAGCACCGCTGTTGACATTAGGTCCTTTTTCAACGATACCAAGGTTTACGTGTCTGGTATCAACTTTATAATCAACTCGGTACAAGAACCGTTGTTGAAATTCAGCTGTTAAATTTAGTTTAACATTTTGGTGATCATTGAAACATCTTTCAGTAGGCAGCAAACAGCTACCAGGAAGTATCCACATTCATCAATCAAGTCCTAAGCTAGTAACCTGCAGAAGACTTCAGACATCATATACATCATCAAACTATCAAGTGTCCTGTAACCAGCAGACGACAACAATCAAGTCAGCATTAGCCGGTAACCAGCAGACGACAACAACGAATCCTGCACATAGCATTCAAAAACACGATACGTCAGCATCATGGGAATGGATGAACTATCATTGAGGCAAGATGAACTTGCACTGGCTCTACAAAAAGCTATAGCCAATTACAAGAAGGCGCCACAAGAGCGCAGAACAATAGATATCATAACAACAAAAGCCAAGGAGCTGGATGAATTGTGGGTACAGTTTGACAAACTCGACAATACCATCCGCGACCAACATGGCAAGGAAGTCGACCACCCATATTTCGTGAAGGATTTACACACTGCCATTCGCACGAAATACCGAGAAGCACGCGATGAGATGGACAGAGCAGTACAGGCCATCAAACGTCTCCAGGTAGCATCAACCTCAAAGGCTGCACCGGAGGTACTCAAAACAGTACGGTCGCCGCAGCCAGCCACCAGACAAAGCGAATCAAGCACCGTGATAGCTGCCCTCAGAAGTCCGTCAAGTGAGCTATGCTCACTAATTGACAAACAAAAGAAGTCAATAGACACAGCTAGCAAACTACTTAGCCAAGTGCTTAATAGTGTGACACAATAAACGTCGCACTATTAGCAATGCAGGCGAAGACATTAGAAACGCATTGAAAATCTGCCCAGGACCTGCACCAAAGGATCTGGTTATCTGATGAGCCCAGCTCATACGACTACGACGGTTTTGCCCAGATTGAGCAAGCAATCTCTGCACAGATTTTGCAGCTTCAAGATATGGCTCGAGAATCAGCGGCATCAATTATGCAAGCCTCTCCAACAGCAGTCAACAGGCAAACAGCCAACATGACGACATCAGGTCTAAAACTTCCCAAGGTTGAACTACCAAAATTCGATGGCAGCTACCACAAGTGGAGGCAGTTCCACGATCTATTTATGGAGTTGGTCGACAAACAACCAATTCCAGCTTGCCAAAAGATGTGGTTCTTGAAGTCCAGCTTATCCGGTCAGGCGGAAGGACTAATTCGGCACTTCACAGCATCGGCAAATGATTACGAGGCTGCATGGGCGGTGGTGAAGGATCGATATGAAAACCCTCGGCTGCTGATAAACGCAACGTTAAGCAGACTGCTCTCCCAACCGACAATCAACAACGATCAGGCATCAGCGATTAAGTTCCTCCACGACACTACCAAGGAGTGCATCATGACACTACAAGGTCTAGGAGTGAGTACCGACAGCTGGGACTCCATTCTGCTGTACATAATAACCCAAAACCTGCACAAAACCACTCACGCATTATGGGAGCAATCCTTAAAACAGCCGAAGGAGATACCATCTGTAAACGAATTCCTGAAATTCATTGAACTTAGATTCCAGTCATTGGAAGCTTTAGGAGGAAGACTCAACAAGGACGCGGCAGAACAAGGGCGACCAAGGGCCTACCAGTCGTTAAGTGTTTCAGTGCCAACAGGTCCAGCATGCATCACATGCAACCAACATCATGCGCTATTTCAATGTCAAGATTTTCTCAAAATGACACCAAGTCAGCGGTTAAACACAGTCCAAAAAGCAAACTACTGTGTAAACTGTCTGAAAGGTGGGCACAATGCCAAATCTTGCTTGTCAGGCAACTGCACCAAATGCAATAGAAAACACAACACGTTGTTGCATCTAGAAGCACGGGAGCAGACCACAAGAGGAAGCCGATCAACAGCAATCAATTTAAAATCAACTACAACTCTGTGCAATACCGCAGTGGCATCAGCAGCCACCGACATCATGCCTACACATCGAAGCTGTTATGTCTTGTTGGGAACAGCTAAAATCAGAATAACAGCTGCGAATGGACGATCGGGTGAATTCAGATCCATTCTCGACTCAGGATCACAAATCAACATCATCTCCGAGCGTGTCATTAAAAGACTAGGCATATATCCAATCGAGGCTTCGTTGTGCAGTATTGGGAATGCCCAAAGAAGAGCTACGCACCGCGCTAACATGAAACTGGAATCTCGAACAAGCAACTTTGCAGCCGACTTCGAGGCATTTGTGCTGCCAAGCATTGTTCCTACTCAACCAGCTCAGCAGCTAAACGTTACAAAATGGCCGATTCCTCGGTCTCCAACTGGCTGATCCGGACTTTCATCAACCAGGAAAAATCGATGTTCTCTTGGGCGCAGAGCTGTATTACGACCTCATAGAAATGGGCCAAATCAAACTTTCCTCTGAGCTCCCAGTCATGCAAAACACAACGCTTGGTTGGGTGATAAGTGGAAAAATTGGCCAAAGCTCAACAAAAACAGCAACATGTGCAGTCTACACTGGTCAGGAGAATGGTTCCCTCAACGACACTCTTGAAAAATTCTGGCAACTTGAAGGATGTGATTCACCGAGCTGTAAGTTTACAACCGCCGAGCGTCGTTGTGAAGAACATTTTCTGCAAAATTATCAACGTGATATCAATGGGCGCTTCATAGTGAAATTTCCGTTCCCAACCACTCCAAACCAACTGGGAGAATCGCGGAAGTTAGCTCTGCAACGGTTCATGACAATTGAACGAAAAATTATAAAGATTCCTGAATTCAAGGCCCAATATGTAGCCTTCATGCGAGAATACGAGAAGCTTGGTCATATGGAAGAGATTGATATAACTAGCATCAAGAGTTCCCACAACTTTCTTCCACATCATGCCGTTTTGAAGCCAGACAGCTCAACGACAAAGCTAAGAGTCGTATTCGATGCTTCAGCCAAAACATCAACAAATGTCTCTTTAAACAATCTTCTGGCAACAGGACCAACTATCCAGGAAGATGTGTTCACTATTCTTTTGCGTTTCCGGCTCCCTCGATTTGTCTTTACAGCCGACATTGAAAAGATGTATCGACAAGTGCGAGAAGATAAAGACGATCAAAAGTTCCAACTTATCTGGTGGAGAGAGGATCCCTCACATCCCATGAAGTGTTATCAGCTCACGACAGTCACCTACGGTACAACATCTGCACCGTATTTGGCTATCCGCATACTTCAGGCTCTGGCTGACGATCAAGCCAACAAATACCAACTAGGAGCAGAAGTCGTAAAATCCAATTTTTACGTCGATGATTTGTTGAGCGGATCTGATCATCTCTCCACTGCATGTAAAATACAGCGGCAACTTCGACTCATGCTTAGTTCCGCGAGTTTCAATTTACGGAAATGGTGCGCGAATCACCCAAGGTTACTAGAAGAAATTCCAGTCAGGGACTGTGAAGTAAATATGGAATTCGGTGACACACTGGACGACAACATCAAAACAATGGGATTGATTTGGAGCCCTTCTAATGATGACTTTAAGGTCAAGGTTGGTGTAGTAGAATCCGGTAGGATAACAAAGCGTTCAGCCTTAGCAGATATTTCACGTATTTTCGATCCCCTTGGCTTCATCGCGCCAGTTACGACCACAGCAAAAGTGTTCCTTCAACAACTATGGAAACTTAAAATAGACTGGGACACAGAACTTCCAGCACCACTTCACAAAACATGGCTAACCTTCAAAAAGGACTTGCAGAAGTTAGAAACCATCAGCGTGCCACGCCACGTCTTCGGTCGCACAGTACCCAAGGACCCCCAAGTACACATTTTCGCTGACGCATTAGAACGTGCCTATGGAGCGGTAGCATACATGCGAACACAAGATTCCCAAAACCAGATAATCGTTCGCTTCCTATGCGCGAAATCACGAGTAGCTCCAACAAAGCAAGTAACATTACCAAGACTGGAATTGTGCGCTGCTAAGGTCGCCGTGGAATTGATGCAGAAGCTCCATGAAAGCCCATTCTTCAAAAGCGTTACAACGCATTTTTGGTCTGATTCCACAGCGGTGCTGGGATGGATAAATGCAGAATCAGCACACTACCACACATTCGTGGCAAACCGAATTTCGGCTATTCAGCAAGCAACTAATCCACAACAATGGCGTCACATGCCGTCCCAAGACAATCCCGCAGATCTGGTATCAAGAGGCGTGACAGCAGCTAAATAGGTAGACAACCTGTTTTGGCTATATGGACCTAAGTTCCTGCACGGATCTATGACAATTCGGCCACTTCAACCTCCACGAGAACAATGTGCCTTGGAACTCAGGCGGCAGACGAGTGCAGCTCTAACACTCAATTCGAAAGAGACAACAACTTTCTGGGAAGAAATCAATCACAGGAACTCATTTCGACGCCTGCAAACAATTGTAGCATATGTCATTCGTTATGTGAAAGCATTAAGAAACAAGGTGTCCCACCCTACAATAGCACCAACAGCTGAAGAAATGGTGGCATCATTGACATTGATTGTCAAGGGTACCCAAGGAAGAGCTTTTTACGATGACATTAAAAACTTAGAGCGTCACTCAACTGTCAATAACACTAGCGATATCAGTAATTTGTCACCGTTTATTGATGACCAAGGTATCCTACGAGTTGGAGGACGGCTAGAAGCATCTAACTTGAGCTATGACGCAAAACATCCCATGTTGCTGCCATACAATGACCATATCTCCAGGATGATTCTCGTCATGATGCATGAGAATAATTTGCATTGTGGTCCACAAGGTTTGCTTTTACCGTCAAGGCAACGATTTTGGATAATAAAAGGAAAAATAATGGCCCGAAACGTTGTGCAAAATTGCGTGCGCTGCACCAGATCCAAGCCTAAATTATTCACTCAAGTGATGGGAAATTTTCCAGCAACCAGAGTCACTCCAGCTCGCCCGTTTGTCCATAGTGGAGTGGATTATTGCGGACCATTTTGGGTGCACTATAAAATTCGTGGAAAGAAGCCACACAAGGCTTACATCGCAGTATTTTCCTGTTTCGCAACAAAGGCAGTTCACCTAGAGGTTGTAACCGAATTGACGACCGAAGCATTTATCGGAGCGCTGAAACGCTTCACGTCTCGCCGCGGACGGTGTGACACTATCTATTGTGACAACGCAACCAATTTCGTCGGCGCAAGTAACAATCTGAAGGAGCTAAATGATGTGATCTTCTCAAACACCTCACGAGAAAATATCACGAGATCATGCAGCGACCGTGGAATAAACTTCAAATTTATTCCTCCTAGAGCTCCACATTTTGGAGGCTTATGGGAAGCAGCTGTTAAATGCGCCAAGCATTTGCTACTACGAAGTGTATCGACGGCATCACTGACCTACGAAGAACTCGAAACCATCGTCGTGGAGATCGAGGGAATTTTGAATTCTCGACCGCTTACCCAATGTCAACAGATCCAGATGACCTAACAGCGCTAACTCCGGGACACTTCTTGATAGGCGAACCGTTAACTTCACAGATAGATAGGAACATGTCAGAATCCAAGGTATCCCTACAAACTAGATGGAAATTGGTGACACACCTTAAATACGAGTTCTGGAAACGTTGGTCACACGAGTACCTTCACCAACTTCAGCAACGACACAAATGGAAGGGTCCAACTAGCACCATAGAGCCAAATACTATGGTAATCGTCAAAGAAGATAACTTACAAGTGCTCCAATGGCCTCTAGGGCGAATTGTTAAGGTGTACAAGGGTGACGATGGCTTAGTAAGAGTGTGCGACGTAAAAACACAAAGGGGCATATTTAAAAGAGCAATTCAAAGACTGGCACCATTATTCTCGGCAGATCATGACGACATCGAAGTAGATCCAGAAGAGCAACCAGTGCCAAAAAGGAGAAGAATAATACCAGCAATCACTAATGGTTTGGCATTGCTAGTCACAATAATGATGTTACCAATAATATTGGGATCTCCAGTGCAAGTTAATCGTTTTGGTTCAAAACTTGGCATCCACTTCGAAAATATAGGATCAGTTGCTATTTCATCTACCGAATGGAACTTGCTCGTATACTACGATCTGAAACCATATTGGACAGAAGCATCAACGCTGTTCAACGGTACCAGCACCCTACGTCAACTTTGCCGAAAGATTAAACAAAACTACACTTGTAGTCATCTAACAGACAGCTTCGATCGACTTGAAGGAGAATTGCGTGTAGATAATAATCTGATAAGAAGCAGTCGCAACAGGAGAGGGGCAGTAAATCTCGTTGGAAACCTTGCACATACACTATTTGGCGTGTTAGATTCAGAGTATTCCAAAAGGATGTCAAGGACAATATTAAACGTCAAAGAAAACGAGTCCAATCTGCTACATCTGCTGAAGAATCAAACATCCATCATTGATTCCACCGTCAACATCATAAAGCAGGATCAGATAGCGGTTAAGACAAAATTTGATGACTTTGACCAACAAGTGAATCAAATGTGGAATCAATTGCAGAAAGAAGACGAAGAGCTACAACAATCGAAATTGTTGGAACTATTCAACGCTCTGGCAATTCAACTAACTCTAATCGCAACCGATTTACAACGTACACAGTCAGCTATACTGGATGTTCTCACAGACACTCACCATGGTAAATTCAATCCGCTACTTTTAACTCCCGAGCAGTTGCACACCGAAGTTGACAAAATTAAACTCCACCTGCCATCATCATTAGAACTACCTGCAAATCAAGAGGACTTAATACAACTGTATAGGATAATGAAGGTCAAGGGAGGACTCACTCAGGACCATGTTGTGTTTAAGATTACATTACCGTTGATGGAACATGACCGATTTGAACTCTTTCTGCTCATTTCGGTACCAAATTGGATCAACAACACTATGGTGGCAATTGATACATGCACCACCTTTCTAGCCACAAATGCTGCTCGCGATCAATACCTCCGAATTAGCTCCGACGACTTTGCATCATGTGAGCGAATCAATCAAATTGAATACGTATGTTCAAATGTTCCAATCCGGTACAGCTATGAGGCTGAGATGTGTTCCTGCGAAATCAATTTGTTTAACAACAACACTCAACCAAATTGTAAACTAAAACCTGTGGCCAATAACATTACCTGGCTACCATTGAAGAAAAAAAATCAATGGATTTATGCAATTCCGTCAACTTCACGAGCCACTGCAGTCTGCGGAAAGGAAATCATCCCGTTGACACTGAAAGGCTCAGGACTACTGACACTTCAGCCAGAATGTGTGCTGAAACACAATGCAATCTCAATACAAGGGCAAGAATCCGTGTCCAGTGCGTTAACAGCATCACGCCCAAGCCTAGGAAAAATTACAGAATTATCTAATAGTGAACAAATAACCCCACTATTGCAAAAAATCAACGCGATCACTTACACAACACAACTGAAGAATCTCACAGAATTACACAATGCTCTGGCCAAGGAAAAACTGATGACACTGCACAAAATTCAACCACCAGACTATTACCACCATGGGGTCAGTTATACCGCACTGTTCCTGTCCGTGATACTTTTAATTACTGGGCTCATATGGAAAATACGAAGTCAACGTGGCGTCAATGTACCAGAAATCATCAAGTCAACATATACGGTGCCTCAGCCTCGCCCTCGCCACCAACCAATAGAGAATATTATATAGGTTGAGCTGTGCTCAACGCGCGGGAGAAATGTTAATTGCATTAACAGTTGATGTGCAAACCTCATTGAGAGGTATGTAACATTCACACTTTTAATGCATAACATCTTCTTTTGCATACAATTAGGCTTGTGTTAAGCAAACCTTGCCAGCTTAACGATGGAATTTGCATTGTTGACAAAAACTCCAATATGTACTACATCAGCGAAGGCATTGCACTGGATGAAACATGATATCAAGTGCAATACGCTGAGAAACTCAATTCAAGGCCAGCTTGCAAATTTGTCAATAATGCACATTTCATGGTTATGCTGTCAATTCAATAATACCTAATATGTATAGCCAAATTATATGTAATATATGTATATAGAAAATGAATAAATACCCACGATTGGCACATCCAAAAGTCAGTCAATCAGTAAGAGTTAACTGTGAGTCTTTTCATTTTAACTTAACATTGATTGATTCTCCTTCTCCGACACCAAGGTTTATGTGCCTGTTGTCAAACCCACCATCAACTCGGTACAAGCACCGCTGTTGACATTAGGTCCTTTTTCAACGATACCAAGGTTTACGTGCCTGGTATCAACTTTATAATCAACTCGGTACAAGAACCGTTGTTGAAATTCAGCTGTTAAATTTAGTTTAACAGGCTCCATACCTGGCCATTAAAACATTGCGGACACTAGCAAACCAACAAGCTCACAAATTTCCCTTAGCAGCAGCAGCAATCAATTCTAATTTCTACGTAGACGATGCACTGAGTGCAGCCAATACATTATCTGCAGCAGTCGACATTCAAACACAGTTACAAAATATGCTTGGATCGGCCGGATTTAAGTTACGGAAGTGGTGCGCCAACCACCATCATCTGTTAAAAAATGTTCCACCTAGTCATCAAGAGACAGCGTTAAACTGTAGTCAACCCGGAAAGGACAGCATTAAGACAATGGGACTTATCTGGCAACCAATAAGTGATATATTCACTCTCAAGATAGTAATAGTATTTATTTATTTATTTTTTATTTTTTTTGTCGGAACTATCTAGTAAGCGCAGCACTCAGACAGAGTATATATCCATTGTACTGCACTTAAGGTTCTCTTTTACTCGGTTTTAAATCTACCCGACCTCCGAAGAAGTAGAAGTAGATCCTGTGGTGCCAAGGAGCCAAGTTGGTTACTCCTCTGCACATCAGTGCCAAAAATCCCAAACCTGATTCGAGCAAAGGCAGGGCAGACGCAAAGAAAATGGTCCGCCGTCTCGTCCTCCTCTCCACAGGCTGGGCACAGCGCACTGTCTGATATGCCAATCCTTTCCATGTGCCTAGCCCATAGAAAGTGCCCTGTCATCACGCCAACCAACAGCCTGCTGTCCCTCCTACCTAAAGATAGAAGGAACCGTGACAATCGGTCAGAGATAGCAGGTAGCATAATTTTCGTCCATCCGCAGCCTCTCTCAGCCCGCCATGCTCGCTTGTGGGTCGAAACAACCCACTTGTTTGCAGCGGCTTTGATGGCAGCGGAAGGGAGTGGCAGAACAGGCTCAGGGCCAATAAAAACAGCCTCAGAGCCCATCCTGGCCAGGGAGTCAGAGGTCTCGTTACCCGCAATGCCAGCGTGTCCCGGGACCCAAGTCAGCGTCAGACTATTATGTTTTCCAACACAATTTAGCCTGGATTTGCAGGACCTGACTATCGTGGAAGTGGTGGTCGGACTATCCAAGGCCATGAAGGCAGCTTGGCTGTCACTGCAGACACAACTAGATTTGCCTTTCCACCTGTTTTCCACAACAAAGTCCATCGCCTCAAGTATCGCATACACCTCCGCCTGAAACACAGACGCATGCAGACCAAGGGCAAAGAACCGACGGGTCCCACAAGATTCCACGAAGACACCAGAACCTGAACCTTCTTCAGTTCTGGAGCCATCAGTGAAAATACGGCAGCAGTGTTTGCCGGGCTCGTTCTCGGGATCTAACCATGAACGAGCTTCTGGCAGCAACACATTGTACCGCTTTTCTAGTATGATGGTTGACGACATGGAGTCCGTGGGCATAGACAGGATTGCAGAATCGATGACAGTGCCTGCGCCGTCGTCCAACATCGAGCACACCCCATACCAGTGGCCACTATGTTTCACTCTGCAGATGGCCTTAACGGCCTCTCCGCGGATGAAGACATCTAGTGGCGGGAGATTCACCAAAGCATCAAGTGCCGGGCCTGGAGTCGTCGGAAATGCTCCGGTACAACATATGGCCATAGCACGTTGTAGTTTTGATAGAGCTTTTTTGACCCCTACAAGAGAGAGGCTGCTCATCCAAACCATCGATGCATAGGTGATAATAGGTCTTACCATAGCTGTATAGATCCATAGGACCTTACTAGGGGAAAGACCCCATGTCTTACCAAAAACACCCTTACACTGCCAGAAAACTGACAGTGCTTTGGATGCCTTCAGTTCGACATGTGTTTTCCAAAGAATTTTGTTATCAAGTATGACTCCAAGATATTTTCCTTGGATAGCTGGATAGTGACTCCATTTAGTGTAGGCAGAATAAGTCCATCAAGCTTTCTCCTTCTGGTAAAGAGGGCAATACCAGTCTTGGCAGGATTAGCCGATAGACCATTCGCACTGCACCAAGTGTCAATCATATCCAGAGTTCTCTGCACCCTTCTGCAGACAATCATAAGGGATGGACCTGTCACAAGACAGCCAACATCATTCGCATATGCCTGACCGTATACACCCGAGTCATTAATAGCGTTAAGCAGGGGATCGATCACCACACACCAGAGCAATGGAGACAGTACACCACCCTTCGTATGCGAAGCTCCACCAGCCGTTCTAAACTCTTTAGCATGAACGAGGTCATACTAATAGGTCTGAAGCTCTTGGGATTGGTGTAGTCGTCTCTTCCAACCTTAGGAATGAAAGCAACCCTCACCATCCTCCAAGAGCGTGGTACATAGGCCAGTGCGAGACATGCAGTGAAGATCTTCTTCAGTGCTGCCATCACTAACTCAATGCCTTCCTTCAACACAATCGGATATATGACATCCAGTCAGGGCGACTTGAAGCTGTCAAAGGATTTGATAGCAAATCTAATAGCAGCCTCATTCGCCACAGTTCTGGCGACATACCAATCATGTCGAGAGGGTGCAGCTGCCCTGACAACAGTTCCGACCAAAGGTGGTTGTTGACGGGCTATGCTTACCTGATTTCCTGGAAAGTGTGACTCCAACAGCAAGCTGAGTGTCTCACTTTAACTCTCCGTATAGGAGCCATCACTTTTCCTGAGCGACCCCAGCTTAGGGTTTTGGTCCCTTTTCAGGACATTCACCAGTTTTGCCGTGTCACACAGGGATTCGATATCACTGCAGAAATCTCTAAAAGAAGTCCTTTTCGAGTCCCGAATTAGCTTCTTGTAGTCCCTCTGCACACGTCGATATCGTTCCCAGTCCTCATCAAGATTCGTCTTGAGGGCCCGGTTGAGGAGTTTTCTAGACTCACGCCTCAGCACCTGAAGCTCTCGGTTCCCCCATGGAACAGGAGTCCGGCTAAGAGGAGGTCTAGTTGGTCAGGCTAGCTCGAAGCTGTTTGTTGGAGCGGTGTTGAGATGTTCAACAGCCGCCTCAATGTTCTGCTCTTTGCGAAGTTTCAGTGGCGTCACGTGATTGCTACGCAGTTCCTCCCTGAACTTTGGCCAGTCTGTTTTTCTTGGGTTTCTGGTGGGCAATGGCATCTGCGCCCGCTCGCCACACTGAAACTCAATGTATCTGTGGTCCGAGCACGAGTCTTCGGTGAGGACCCTCCAGTTGTTGATCGACCACCCCAGTCTTGGATTTGACAGGGTGACGTCAATCTGCTGCCTGCCTACATTGTGGATGTTCAGGCTGGAGGAGGCAATATACTCGAAAAGTCGAGAGCCCCGCTCATTGCACTTGCTGCTGCCCCAGATCGTATGCTGGGCATTATCATCGCAGCAAAGAACCAGACCATGACTGCGCCGCTCACAGAACCCTACGAGAGTAGCGACCTTCCCAGGTGGTGGCGCCTCCAAAGCATCGTAAGGAAAGTAAGCAGATGCAATCACAAACCTCGACCATCCGTGCATACTCTTAAAACTAATCTCTGCCGCAACCAGATCCTGACAACAGAATGCCTCAAGGCAGGTCGCTGCGAGATGGGATAAGACCGGCTCTAGGTCTAATCGAGTTTCTGTCATATAATATCGTGGCCCGTTTCAACAAGCCAAGGCCACAGAGGCGACCCCTAAAGACCCAGGGCTCTTGTACTGTTGTTATGTGGGGTGATGTGTGCAGCTGGGTGAGTCGTCTACTTAGGAGTACAGTAGCGGCTTTAGAATGCTGCAAGTTGATCTGCGTTACCGTCAAAGGACGATAGCTATGAGAATCGTGCGAGCCATTCATCTGGGAAAGACATGAAAGGTTAGTCCCAAAGAAGAGACTCAGACGGCGCCGGTACCGAGAAACCATGACATCAACAGTGGCCTCATCCACTCGCACCACAAGACTAGCACCTTCTTTACCATCCCGGTTGCTACCCCTGGTGTGCGAAAGAACTCTCCAAAGCCTCGTGTTGATGCCAGGGTTCTGAGAACGCAGACAAGAAAGGACATCTGTGGTCGTCAGATCGGGATCCGGAATCCAGCAGATGGCCTTCCTGAGGGACACGCCTGCTTCGCTATAGACCGCGAAGCGAGTGGTCCCCATGGGGGGCACGTCATTGACTGCACCTCTGAGCCAATCAAAGTTGGCCTGAGACGCGCACGACACCTGTAGAGTGCCGTCCTTTGTCTCATAGCCCTTCGCATTAGCTTCAGGACCGGAGGCAATGACGCGACGCATCAGATGACCTTTGCAGTGTTTTATTTCTGCATCAGTTAGCTGATGGTCAGGCCCCAGCTTCCCAATCACCGCCATTGGTTGCGGGCCGTTAGCCTTCTCGCTGTACGATGGCTTGGCTGCACCTTTGGAAGTGCTTGGGCGAAAGTCCAAATCACCACCCCCCACTGGCAGAGATTTCGCCGGGCAGATGGTTTTGCTGGATACGAGGTGCTGGGCAACCTGCAGCTTATTGGCAACATTCTTCCCCGCCACATTAGCCGCCACCGAGGTTTCGCTCGTACCCTTTGGGGTCGTGGCGCCACCAGCAGTAACAGCTGCAGGGCAGGTGGGAATGCTGTTTTCAGCAACAATCTTCCGCCGCTTACCTCGCGAGCGAGCTTTCGGAGCGGTCAATCCCTCCGCAGGCTCGGTGACTTCCGTGGGTTTGGAGGGAGTCGACACAGAAGGGCCGGCAGAGCCACGTGAGGATTTCTCCTGCACGAGCCTATCAAGCCGCTTCTTTCTCTGTCTCCTCGCTTGAGTTCGCGTTGCCCTAGAACCACTGGTCGGTCGTTTCGCCACTGTGGTGACTTCCCGACGCAGGCCCTCTGGATCCAGGGTACGTTCCTCCGTCTCTGAAGAAGAAGAGATTGCGGTAACAATCCCCGTCTCCTCCAGGATGCGCTCTCGCTGATAAAGGCGAGAGACTTTAGCGATGGTTGGGGCCTCCAGAATCCGTGCCCCTGCCGCCGAAGCGGGTGGATTTCCACATGCGTGGGTTCCACCTGGAGTAATTAACCTATTGTTGTCCATCGCCAGACAGTAGTTTTTGTTCGGGACTCCTCCCTAGCCAGTTTGGTCCGCGGATGGTACCCATTCTCTATACCATCATTGTGATAGACAGACAGCCATAACTCCCGCCCCTCCTAAGAGGTTCAGAAGTAATGTCATTTGGCTACCAAGGGTCCCCCTATCCGCCACCTGGGGACGCGTCCGATGGGATGTCAGGCAAATCCAGCACGGAAAAGATAGTAACTACAGAAGCAAGAAAAATCACAAAACGCACTACGCTGTCTGACATATCTAGGCTTTTTGACCCTCTTGGATTCATTGCACCAGTCACCGTCACAGCCAAAATATTTCTTCAAACACTCTGGAAGCTCAACGTAGACTGGGATGCATCCTTGCCACAAAATCTTCATACAACGTGGCTACATTTTCGCACTGAATTAAGGGAACTACAAAAAATCAGTGTCCCACGATACATATTTAGTGGAGCATCACCCAAAAATCCCCAAATACATATCTTCGCAGATGCATCAGAGTGGGCCTCTGGTACAGTGGCATATATACGATGATCAGATGTCCACGATACCATCATAGCACGATTCATTTGCTCAAAATCTAGAGCAGCTCCTACAAAACAAATTACGCTGCCTAGACTAGAACTTTGCGCTGCTAAACTTGCGGTAGAATTAAAGCAGAAACTAAAACAAGGAGCAACATTCCTCGATGCTGAAGTGTTCTATTGGTCAGATTCCACAGCAGTCCTCGGCTGGATCAATGCTGACTCAGCACATTCTCATACATTTATCGCCAATCGAATGTCTTCAATTCAACGATGGTCATCTCCAAGACAATAGCGGCGGATCTAATATCAAGAAGCCTGACTCCAGGGAAGTTGATTAATAACAGTTTCTGATTCTACGGGCCCCGTTTTTTACATGGATCGACCACTTCAACCAGCTCTAGGAAAATGCGAATAAGAACTACGCCAGGCCAAGGAATCAATAGTATCGGGGTCTGCAGTAGCAACGATCAACAAAGAATCTAACATCTTGTCAAGCATCAATCATGGTAGCTCTTTCCGCCGCTTGCAAAGGATTGTAGCATACATACAACGCTTCAAAAGATTCAAAAGGGATGAAAGGT
Source organism: Clusia tigrina (assembly GCA_920105625.2). NCBI lineage: Eukaryota > Metazoa > Arthropoda > Insecta > Diptera > Clusiidae > Clusia > Clusia tigrina. Next base: position 679,429 of record CAKKTE020000562.1, read on the forward strand.
TCGATTCAACTTGCCCCACTGCAGATGAACAGGAAGGTGCTCTAATAGCAAGAATTTAACAAGGAATTCACACAATTAGCGGAATATTCGACAGTGAGTAACAATAGCTCATTCAGCTCTCTTTCCCCGTTCGTTGACACAAATGGAATTCTCAGAGTAGGTGGGCGGTTACAGTAATCTAGCCTTACCTACGAAGCCAAACACCCAATGCTCTTGCCTTACCGTCAACCGGAATATACTTCGAAAACATTGGCAAGGCAGATATTGTAACCAGTCAATGGACTATCATCACCTATGTGGACATACAATCATATTGGAAGGAGTTTGACAAACTCAAGGGTTATCAACAAATACTCCAGCGATCGTGTGAATCAACCCATCCGAAAGCATGCTCCACTACAATACCAATAATACAGCGATTGGCAAATGAATTGGATGCCAGAAATCAATTATTGCAGGCCAATCACAATACATGTACGAAACGAGGCGCAATTGACTTCATAGATAATGTTGCACACTCACTGTTTGGCGTTCTTGACTCAGAATGTGCAAAAAACGCCGCAGAAACCATTCCAAAAATTCAACAAAACGAGCAACATCTCAAGGACCTTTGGCAGAAGCAAACTTCTGTTATTGATAGAACAATCAACATTATGAAAAGAAGTCAGCAAGAAATAGAAGCTGAACTTCATCAGACAAATACAGCTCTGAACCAAATTGATAACCAACTCAGAGAGGGAGCAGCAACATTAACACTAACTGAGCTCTCGCTACGAACTGCCTTAGAGGCCATATATCCACTCTCTGTGTCGGCAAACTCGACCACTGTTCTCTAAAGGTTCTATGAGCGAAGGTTCCTGCGAATTAAATTTACTGAATCATGTCGCAGATGAATCATGTCTCATTATAATTATCGGCCCAGGACCACATTGGATACAACTGCACGATCCTAACAACTGGATCTATGCCATCAGCGGAGATCAACTGATAAATATAGTATGCAACAGCGAGCTGACTCAACTAACAATTCGACAATCGGGAATACTGACATTGAACGAAAAATGCAATGTCAAACAACCCCGACTTACAATCCAAGGATATGCAAACCTGAAGGCCATTCGAAGACAATCATACGTGCCAAACTTAAATGTCAGTGATTTCACGCGAATATCAAAGAACACACCCATCCCAAGCAGTGAGATCGCACACTACATTTCCCATCGGCTGGAGTTAGAGGCGTTACAACAGAACATGAGCCGTCTCCGAGGCGAACTATTCGACAACACGAGCCCTCACGACGTACATCAGTATGCGGTCAGGTATCTAGCCCTCTTAATAATCGTATTTCTCATAACAGTGTTAGTTGGGAAATACATATGAAAATCTACTAACAGCAACGATCACGATGCAGCTGAATCAGCAGACCTGGAGTTCGTTACGACTTGCGATAGATCGGGTAGAGCGACTGCCGCTCAAGGCCGGGAGGATGTTTAACCATATGCCGAGCGTAGCGATCCCACTGCTTCACGAATGAATATGCCCATCAAATTGCAGTTAGCTATATTTGCACATACGTATGCACAATTTTGCAAGCTATCATTTTTATGTGTGTGAAAAGTTATTTTCAATTTCTTTAATTTTAAGTAACATGATATTTCCGTTTTATTTTGTACGTAAGCATTAGTTAAATTCCTTAATTGTTATTGTAATTATATGTGTATCAATTAGTATATAAATTCACGTCTTTATCAAATAAATCAGTCAGTTTTTAATAATTGACTCCATCAATCACACGAATTTGTGTTCTTTCTAAGTTATACTGGTTCATGCGCCATATAACAATCACCGAAATTGCAACCTAACTAATCAATTTGTGATTAACCTACGTTATACTGGTACAAGCACCAATTCACCAGCCATTTTGGTATAAGCACCGAACTTGCAACCATTTAAGCAAAAATATCCTTAAACAACCCCTTTGCACCCGCAATCCGATGGAATTGTAGAAAGATTTAATCGTACGCTTGAGGAACACCTAAGGAAAGTCATGGGCAGAAACCAGAAAGATTGGGACCAGCACATACCCCTGTTCTTAATGGCATACCGATAGGCAACTCACGATACAACATCTACAACACCAGATAAGGCTATTTTCGGTTGTAACATAAGATTACCTGCAGATCTGAAATTCGGTGCCTACTCATCTACGGAACTTTCATGTAGCAGTTATGTAGCTGACAAACAAAGACAGTTGAATGAAATTCATGGAAACATTAGAAAGAGCACAAAACTGATACGTGATAAAATGAAAGCCAGATATGATGTGGCTTTCATTTTATATGTGGTTAAAAATGGTGTATTTATATTAGCTACAAAGAAAGGCAGCATTCACGTTATCAGCAGTACTGGCGTTGAAGGGATACTCGAGGATGTATTATATTGCCCAGATGTTCCATATAATTTATTATCAGTGCGCAGAATGCAAGAAGCTGGAATGACGCTTGTTTTTAGCAAAGATAATGTTGAAATTATCAAAAATGGTAAACTCATTATAAAAGGTAAACCTTTAAATAACTTATTTACGGTTTATTTTATAATAAACATTTCAGAAGAAGTTTCAGATGGACACTACTACTGTAGGTAGTAATTATCAACTGTGGCATCAGCGTTTGGGCCATATTGAAAAATCATTGAAAGCTATATTAGTTGGTCATGGACCAAACGGATATAAAGTTTGGGTAGTAGAAACTGAGAAGTTTCTTATGGTAAGAGATGTGGTTGTGGATGAGACAAATTTCTTGGTAACAAGGCCAGTGTTAACGCTAGAAGGTGTTAGTATTGAAAACACCAGTTCTGAAACTGATGCATCTGACGGTATGTCAAAATCAGTAGATAAATCTCATAAATCTGGAAATTGTAATTCAGATATGCGAAATTTAATTGAAAACGAAGTTATTCCTACTAAAATAACAAGATTAGATAACAAGCTAAATAAATCTGTAACTGAAACAGATGCGCAAAATATGTCTTCACCTCAAAGTAATAAAAATAATCCATCCGAAATACAAACAGTAGTTGAGCCAGGAAGAAGTGATAGAATTAAAAATAATCCTTCTGTTTCATATAAGATAGATGACATATCAGATGAGTATATGATGTGTGCTCAATCTCTAGTATGTAATGTCCCTACTTCATATCAGGAAATTAAAATTAGAGATGATAAAGTTCTTTGGGAACAAGCAATTAAAGATGAAATTGATTCATTATTAATGAACCATACATGGTCATTGGTATCAAGACCAGAAAATAAAAATATTGTGGATTGTAAATGGATATTTACAATTAAAAATGATGAGTTTGGAAATCCATTCAAATATAAAGCCCGTCTGGTTGCCCGGGGTTTTAGTCAAGAATATTTTATAGATTATAATGAAACATTTGCACCAGTTGCTAGAATTTCAAGTTTTAGATTATTTTAGCTTTTTCAAATCAGTTCAACTTATTAGTACATCATATGGATGTTAAGACTGCATTCTTGAATGGGATATTAAAAGAGGATATTTATATGAGAGTTCCGGAGGGTGTTCAATGTAAAGGTAATCAAGTTTGTAGGCTACATAAATAACTATATGGCTTAAAACAAGCTGCAAGATGTTGGTTTGAAATATTTGAAGAGGCTTTCAAAATTCTTCTGTAGACCGTTGTATTTATATCTTAGATAAGGGAGATGTATCTGGAAATATCTATGTAGTGCTTTATGTATGATCTAGTAATTGCCACAGCTAAAATTGAAACAATGATCAATTTTAAAAATTATTTAATGAATAAATTTCGGATGGTAGATTTAAGAGAAATTAAACAGTTTTTGGGAATTCGTATTCAAAGAAATAATGATACGATAACTTTAGATCAGAGTGCTTATATAAGAACGGTTTTAAACAAATTTGGAATGCAAGACTGTAAAGCTGTGAGTACGCCACTACAAAGTAAATTAGATTATGGAGCTTTGAATTCAGATACGGTTTGCGACGCTCCATGCCGAAATTTAGTTGGATGCTTAATGTATATAATGGTATGCACCCGACCTGATTTGTGCATATCGATTAATATTTTGAGTAGATACGTTAATAAAAATAACGAAGAACTTTGGAAATATTTGAAAAGAGTTTTGAGATATCTCAAAGGTTCAAGTAGTGTGAAATTAACTTACATCCGGGGTAACTATTGCGATATTTTAAGTGGCTACGTTGATTCTGATTGGGGAGGACATGATAATACAGATAGGAAAAGTACAACAGGTTATTTATTTAAACTTTTCAACCAATGCACAATAAGCTGGAATACTAAAAGGCTGGTGTCAGTAGCAGCTTCATCGACTGAAGCTGAATGTATGGCTCTCTTTGAAGCAGTTAGAGAGGCTTTGTGGATAAAATCTTTGGGAAATAGCATAAAATTAGATATGTCAAAACCAATCATAATATTTGAAGACAATAACGGTTGTATAAGCATAGCAAACAATCCAACTAGCCATAAGCGATCAAAGCATATTGATATAAAATATCATTTTTCTAGGGAACAAATTGAAAATAATGTTATTAAACTTAAATATATTCCTACAGGTGAACAAGTCGCAGATGTATTGAAGAAGCCATTACCAGAAGTTTCATTTTTAAAATTCAGATTCGAAATGGGAATCAAAGAATAATATTTTAACATATAATTATTATATTACTTATTATAGTTACTTATTTCATAGTCTGTTTAGGTCTTACTGGGTTTTTCCTAATCCACGCAACAAATGTTGGGCTATTTATGTAATCTCCCAGAAGACACAAAAGAAGGCATTTTATTTGTTTGTATTATTTATATATATGTATATATATATATATATATATATATATATATATATATATATATATATATATATATATATATACATATATATATATATATATATATATATATATATATATATATATAAATTTATTTAAATATACTGATGTAACAGAATGAAATTAATAATATTATTTAACACAGTATATACACAGTATATTTAACTTATGTATATGAAATATTTATGATTCTAAGTTTTTCTTTCCGATTTATTTTTGAGGCGGCGTGTTGGAAATAGTACTCTATTACAAAAACTAAATCTATTACAAATATAAAACAGTATACTTTATCTTTGTCTAAAATGAATTTATTATTAACTGTGAAAACGTGAGAGAGAATAGACGTGCCTTTGTGTGAGTAAAGAATAAAAGAAGAAGTAAATTAAAACTACAAAGAAAGTGTTATAATTAATATAGTAAAACCAATAAAGATCGCTTCGATTTAAGACACCTCCGTCGCTGACTTGACCATTACACCCAATATCAACAAAAATTAATTTGTATATATTCACCGTTAATTTAAATTTTTCAAAAAGTATTTATTTATTCATCAACAACTATCTTGTCCCCTTGAAAGTAATTCCCCTCAGATATAATACACTTATGCCAGCGTTTTTTCCAATCCTCGAAACACTTCTGAAACGCTTTTTTTGGTATCGCCAACAGCTCCTGTTTCGATTTTTCTTTTATCTCCTCAATCGTAGCAAAACGCTTTCCTTTCATCGGTGTCTTCAGTTTTGGAAAGAGGAAAAAGTCAGCGGGGGCCAAGTCCAGTGAATACGGTGGTTGAGGCATGATAACGATTTTGTTTTTGGCCAAAAAATTACGCACAAGTATCGGTGTGTGAGCTGGTGCGTTATCATGGTGCAAAATCCATTATTGGTTTTTCCACAATTCTGGGCGTTTCTGACGAATTGCTTCTCGCAAACGGCGTATAACTTCAACGTAGTATTCCTTGTTGACCGTACGAGCTTGTGGCAAGAATTCATGATGCACCACGCCATTGCAATCAAAGAAAACTGTCAGCAAAACCTTTAAGTTCGACCGAACGTGCTTTTTTCGGTCTTGGCTCATCTGGACGTTTCCATTGGGATGATTGGGCTTTGGTTGCAATGTCATAGCCATACACCCACGATTCGTACCAGTTATGATCTTTTTGAGGAAATCGGGATCGTCGTTGACGATGTTCAACAGCTCCTGAGCGATGTCCATGCGACGTTGTTTTTGCTCAAAATTTAGCAATTTTGGAACAATCTTCGCTGCCGCACGTTTCATGCCTAAAACATCCGTAAAAATTGCTTGGCATGAGCCGAACGATATGCCAACATCATCAACAACCTCTCTGATGGTGATTCGACGATTATCCAAAATCATTTTCTTCACTGCGTCAATGTTTTCATCGGTTGTTGACGTGCTCGGGCGACCAGGACGAGCATCGTCATTGACATCTTCTCGGCCTTCCTTAAACCGGTTATACCACAATTGAACTTGTGTTCTGCTCATAGTAGACTCGCCAAAGCCCACAGTCAACATTTCAAATATCCTTGCGCATTTAATTTCATTTTTTACACAAAACTGAATACAGTTTCTTTGATCCATTTTTTCGAATAGTACAAAATCGAAGAGAACACCAAAACACGACTAACCTTTTTATCTGTCAAAAACAAACTGACAATCCAAAATGGTTGGTATTGCCAACATATATAACAGACATGTGTACCAACATAACAGAAAAAAATGCGAACATCGAACATACGTAAATCACGAAATTTGAAAATAACGGTTGTTTTTTAATCACACCTCGTATATATATATATATATATATATATATATATATATATATATATATATATATATATAAGGTTACAATTGAAGTTCATCTGTTTTCAGATACTCCTTTGGCCAATTTGGGACTCAATCGATTAGGACTCGGTGATGAAGACGAGCCAAAGGAAAACCGAGATGTGGATGACTGTGGTATATCAGACATAGAAACTGACAGTGGATCATATTTATTTTGAGAAGTCCGGAGTCGAAAATGCTCTCTTTGTGTTTCTTGAATAATGCCTATTATTTTCCATTTTACTTCAAAAAACAGATTGCCTGGTATGCCTTCTAATTCGGTTTCCACTATTTTCCCTAAATTGTATTGCGGAGAGCGTTTTTCTTCCTCTTTTTGACTCTGTGACCTCCTCAAACAAATACTTTCCGTCAGTTCTTCCGCAATTTTAATTGAGTTGCCAATTTGCATCTCTAAGCTGTATCTATTACTATTTGCGAAGTTATAGTGTCGCAAAACATCATCCTCATCGAGCACGATTGTAGCATCCGAACTTTCCGAAGTAGTTCTAGTACTGGGCTAAAGCAAAATACATAACTATTGGCATAATTTATTTTATCTTCATTTTCTTCCATTCACCTGCGAAATATTTGAATAAGAAATAGGTAGGTAGGTAGGTAAAGCGGCCACCCGTAAAGGGCGCACTTAGGCCAACATTGACCCTTTGTGATACCGCATGGGACAGCAGGTCCCATCGCTTTCAAAGGTCCAGCCATTTGGAGCTTTTAATGAAGCTATTGATGGAGCTAATCTTTTTTTTTTAGATATCTGCCAAGGAGTCCAAAAAGTAGTCGCCTAGGAAAGTGCGCCTCCTTCTGGACAAAGCTGGACACGTGTACAACAGGTGAGCAGTAGACTCTTCCTCGTCCATGCAACTCCTGCAGAAGTCATTAGAGGCGATCCCCAGCCTACACCCGTGTGTGCCTAGAGTCCAGTGTCCCGTTAAGACGCTAATCACGGGACCTATGCTTTGTCTATTTAGAGCCAGTAGGTCCTTAGAGCGCTTGACATTTATCTCTGGCCAGGTTTGTCTAGCTATTTTACATCCTGAAAGTTCAGACCAGCGCCTGCCCGCTGTTCCTAAGGATATTGTATTTACTAAGAGCTTACATGTGGCAATAGGAATACCGAATTGCGACCTATCTGGTTCCATCGGTATGGTAGTACCCTCACGGGCAAGTTCATCCGCCGTGCAGTTCACTGGAATATCTCTGTGACCGAATCCAGGGAGCGCAAAGCAGCTTGGCTGTCGGACAGAATGCAAATATCAAGTCCAGATATCTTCTTCTTCCTTAGCCAAGACAGTGCTGCCTCTATAGCCGCGACCTCTGCCTGAAAAACACTGCAGTGGTCGGGCATCCTAAAGGACATGTTAATATCCAAATCTTCTGAGAATACACCACCTCCCACCCTACTCTGTAGTTTGGATCCATCTGTGTAGATGTGAACCCCTTCTACATGAGTGGGGATGCCATCCTTTCATTCGTCCCTGAAGGGAATGGAGATCTTGCACATACCATTGAAGGCGTACATTGGTGTGATGTAGTCGAAAGGTCAGGAATACCCTCAAAATGTCTTAAAATGGACGCATGACCTATATTCCTGGTATCCCATTGATGCGTAGCTTTTAGTCTGATAGCTGAGTTTGCAGCCATTTTTTCGCCAAAAAGCCTAACAGGCAGCAGATTGAGCATAATATCCAATGCTGCCGTTGGAGTCGTTCTAATGGCACTACTTATGAATACCTCTGCCGTTCTTTGTACCTTTGTTATCATCCTATTGTATGTGGACTTACTTAGGGCTGTCCACCAAGCAAGCACCCCATAGAAAAGGACTGGTCGTACTACAGCTGTATATATCCAATAGGCTACCTTAGGCTGTAACCCCCATTTTTTGCCTATGACTCTTTTTCAAGAGTACAGAGCTACCTGAGCCTTCCTAATGCGCTCGCTTATATTGGCCTTCCAATTCAGCTTCCTATCTAGGATCACGCCCAGATATTTAGCCTCCTCGACAAGGTCCATATCTACACCCATTAGTTTTGGAGCAATAAATTGAGGAATTTTATACTTCCTAGTGAAGAGTACCAGCTTAGTCTTGGTCGGATTAACCCCCAACCCACAGTCAGTAGTCCATTTAGAGAGAATGTTCAGCATGTTTTGCATCAAGTCCCTCAAAGTAGATATATATTTACCCGAGATACTAATAGCAACATCATCCGCATACGCAACCACCTTGCACCCTTCCCTCTCCAGTCGAACAAGCAGCTGATTTACCGCAAGATTCCAGAGTAGGGGTGAAAGAACTCCACCTTGAGGTGTGCCTCTGCACACGGACTTCTTGGCCGACGCCGCCCCTAGCTGTGAATTGATTATCCTGCTACTAAGCATGTTTTCAATCCACCTGCTAATGGCGGGTTCCACCTCCAAGTCTCGCATCGCACCGACTATTGCGTCTGATTTGATATTGTTAAAAGCTCCCTCAATGTCCAGGAAAGCCACTAGGGAGAACTCCTTGTTGTGCAGGGAGCACTCAATCCTAGAGACTAAGGAGTGTAAAGCGGTCTCCACCGATTTACCCTTAACGTAGGCATGCTGAGAGACTGACAGCTTCTGTCTGTCTATAGTGAGCCTCAGATGAATATCTAACAACCTTTCCAGGATTTTTAGACAGAAGGAGGACAGACTAATGGGTCTTAAGTCCCCTGGAGTTGTGTGCGAGCTTTTGCCGGCCTTGGGTATAAAAATTACCCTCACATGCTTCCATGAGTCTGGAATATACGCTAATTCAAGACAACTATTATAGATCTTTAACAGCCACTCTATTATAAGATTCTCTGACTGCTGAATTTCAATTGGACCTACACCATCTGGGCCAGATGCTTTAAATGGTTTGAAGCTATGGATAGCCCATTGCAATTTTGGCTTCGTGACTATGTCTGAGTTGACTTCTACTACATTCGCGCTGGGATTCGTTCTCCGCGGAATGGTACTCGAGCAACCAGGGAAGTGAGTCTCCAGAAGCAGCTCCAGAGTCTCATTACTATTAGAAGTCCAGGATCCATCCTCCCTTCTCAGGTAACCAGGTACCATTGGAGCAGTTGATAGGATTTTCCTCAACCTGGACGTCTCAGAGATATCTTCTACGTCACCGCAAAAGTTCCTCCACGATTCTCTCTGTGCTTATCTAAGCTTACTTTTGAAGGCTCTGAGTGCTGCCTTATATAAAGCCCAGTCTGCACTATCTCTAGACTTCTTTGCGCTGTTGAAAAGTCTCCTACAGTTTTGTCTGAGTCCCCTAATTTCCTCCCCCCACCATGTGGGTTTTGGTTTCCCCCTGGGTCTACTGAGGGGGCAATAGACCAAAAGACCAATAGAGCCTTATTAAGAGCAACCGTTAGAACCTCCACAGACCTATCAATTTCGTCACACGTGCTTGTGCTTGTGGGGTTCTGAGGTAGTAGTCTAGCTACAGTCACCTTGTAGAGGTCCCAGTTTACTTTCCTGATATTTCTAAAAGCCTTAGGGCTAGGTAGACTATCTAGAAGATCAAACTGAATTAACCTATGATCCGAAAAGAAATGTTCCTCTAGAACTCTCCAATTTGAGATACGATCAAAAATTGCTTCGGAGGCAAGGGTTAAGTCTAGGACTTCTTGCCTATTAGCAGTAATAAAAGTGGGTTCTGACCCCTTATTGCATACAGAAAGGCTAGTCGTTACAATATATTCATATAATGACTCACCTCGTTCATTGACATCCGTGCTTCCCCAGATATCATGGTGCGCATTGGCATCGCATCCAATAATAACAGCCACCCGTTGAGCCTTTGCATCCACAACAAGCTTCTGTAGGTTGGCTTCTGGAAGGATCTCATGGTCATGCGCCATATAGGCCGAGACCAACCAGTACCGTCCCTTGCCAGTTTCCAGGCAGACGGCCGTTAAATCCTTGTTGCTGTAATTGGGGAGAATAAATGAGCTAACATTATTCCTAATGAGGATACAAGACCTAGGTCTTCCTTCACTTACGGTATACAGCAAGCTATAATTTTCAGTCCTGAGACCACATACCAAGTCACCGTGTGTCCAGGGTTCCTGGATCAGGACAACGTCTACTCCGCCTTTTGCAAGACGGTGCTGAAGATTGGCAGACGCCGCCTTCGAGTGATGGAGGTTAATCTGCACTATTCGTAGCATCTCTGCTACTTGTAGCGCTGGTCACCTCCACCACCGTGACATCAGCCTCAGACTCCGAGTCTGACTCCAGAAGGACTTCCTCCTCACTGAGTGTGGTTGTCCCTAGGAAACTCTCCAAACCCCCCACAGTTGACATAGAGTCACTGCGTTTCGGGTGCATGGCGGAGTCCTCAGCAGGATCAGCAGTTACCCCTGAGGGATTCACTACCGCTTGATCCATGTCAGACGGTTGCCCGTCCTTTTTGTAGACCTTAAGGCTTGTGGATGAGAAGCCATAGCCCACGACCCAATTGGATTTCGATAGAGTAGCCAGAGATTCGGCGTTCACCACAAGGGTTATTGACCTGTAATCCCCTCTTGGTTCCTCTACCTTAGTAACCTTCCAATTATTAGTCGGCTGCTGGTTGCTCAACCTAAAAATCTCCAGGATAGCCTCAGGGTCAGACGGTTCGGCTGGGATCCACGCGCGCGCTCTAGGTCTACTAGGGATCAACTCCCTAGGTACGACTTCGAGCCTTGCGCCTGGCCATGCTTCCCCTATCCTGGAGATCGCAATCTTATAAAGGTCGACTGACCTTTGATCCGCGCAGGCAATCAGCTTCACGTGGCCCTGATGCCATCCGCTGTCGCGAAAAGAGGGAAAACCACCTGGGAATTCCTTCAAAATCTGGAGGTGGAGCCTTGAAAGGCTGACTTCTACCTTTTTCCAGCACTCAGGAGCGATACTGCCATCCGGGTCATTACGATCTATGACCGCCATGACCTGGTGTCCTTTCAGCACTTCGTTGGTGACAGTACCGCGCTTTTTAAACTTCTTTGGGTCCGGGTGGATGGTCTCTTCTAGGGACCGTTGACGTTTTGTAGTCTGTTGTGTTGGAGCTTGAGACTCCTTCACGACTTTCGTCGCCCACTCGAGGGAAGCCTTCTGCTTCACCGTCCTCTCCTTCTCTGGGATCCGCGACAAGCATTCCACCGTCCGGAGAGCACCCCTTTTTACCTTGTAGAACCTTTTGGTTCCTTGTTTAGCAACACTATCGCAGCACGCGGCTTTGCTTGTGCCAGGCTCGTCGTTTTAGCTACAATAGCCGCCGCAGAGTGTGCAGAGGATTTTGGATTTACATCCGAAATAGCGTTTAGAGACCGCACGTCAGTTTTTTTTATTTTTAAATTATACATCTGGTTCTTACGGCCACCCGCTCGATTAATCAAGCTAAGGCAGCCAAAAATTTTAAAGGGGAATGGGTTGGTCAACTGTGGCAGCGCCCCGTACCACAGCAAGGCCACCGTTACTACCTGAGGCGGCCTGGTGTCAGGAAGAGGAGCTCCGTTAGGATACAGCCTAATTAACCTCCTGGCTGCAAAACAACATCCAATGGGCACGATCCCAAGAACACCCTGGATTAGGAGGGAGACAGTTCTTAGTTGGATTACTCCGCAGTAGTCAGTCCGGCTAGGGTAATCCCATTAGAGCCGAAACTCCGCCATCCTAACCCATTGCGTCATTGCAATCCCTTAAGCCTTCGTACCCCGACAAGGTGACTGCTCTTCACGAAGGTGAATAAGAAATAGTAGCAGCAGTTAATTCGTCTAGGAATTTAAGATCCTCGAAAAATCATAATTTCGATTCTTGCACTTCTTCTATACCTGTGCCACTTTTTTTTATTTTAAAATGGTATTTTTTCCCGCATGTATTGGTTTCTTATGGTTTTAATTTTACCTTTCACATCTTATACGGTCTTTGTATTCTTCGGACTTCGTATTGTAGAGAAATGGATTTTGCTCATAAAGCGATATGAGCTCCATTGTTTGTGTCCTGTTCCAATTCATTACTTAAAAATTTATTTTCTTTTTCCGCGATGATACAAATACTACACCAGCAAATGTGAAATCAATAAATTTCACATTGACAAATGTCAAATCTGCAAACATGAAATCAGCAAATGTCAAAATGAGAGGGAGGAAGTTATTAACATCACTCTGGCCACTGGAATAAATACCATAAGAGTCGCCAATTGGAGAGATCTGTCGCTGGCTCCTTTTCGGATACTAGTCGGATATGCTTTTCAGTCTACTCAGAGGTAGAAACCCCACGGCCTTTTACGAACCCACAAAAAAAATGACTGGTCCAAATTCTCAAGACCAGCGACCCAAAAACTTACTTTGATGAAACTCAATTTCGGCGAAGGGAACGCTAACCTTGACAAGGCGGTAGTTCGTCTTACGGGAATACTGAAAAAATCATTTGAACTATCTTGTCCATTAACTAGGCCGCGAGCTGAAGCAAACCCGATTTGGTGGAATGCAGAATTAGGACTTTGAGGAAAAAATCAAGACGACTCTTCAACAAGATAGAATCGATTCATCACTTTTTCAATGTTTGGGGTCGCGCTTCTTCACAAGCTTAACAGAGATAACGAAGGTTGACTTATCTCCTCACTTTCATCTGGAAAACCAAATGGTTTGATAGGGATGATACTTCCAATGTGTACGGAAATCGAGGGTAAGGACGTATGCCTCCTCTTGGCATTTTTGAAGGCAGCCACAATATACATAGATATATCCGAGTGGAAGCTCGGCTACCGTATCCGCACAGGCCTTCGCAACCTAGCCTAACCTATAACTTTATAAAATGAATATGTATGGATGCACCTTAACCGCCCATTAACAAAGTTTTAGTTTCAAAAGCATGAACAATTGATTTTGATCTGTATATTTAAGTCCATTCCTGCCACACTCAGTTGAAATAAATAAGTTTCTTCAGTTATTTTTAGAAGGAGAAATCATATAATTTTTTTAAAAGTCATTAACTCTTCTACTCGTATACAATTAGGAAGAGTAAATAATAAATAAATTATATAAAGATATACATCTACCTATGTCATCCAGACCTAATGCATTCGCCTTAGAATTTTTGGTTTTACTCCTGCGGATGCAAGTTTCACCAGTATTTTTCCACCATTTATTGTATAGCATTTGTACATCGCCTTTCTCCTGTAGCTGCAAAATTGCAAGCGAGATTTTATCGCGCCATGGTGAACCTTTCGGCGTGTCTAATAATCCTCCAATTTGTGTTAAATTGCAATCACGTTGTACAATATAGTCCAGCATTGTAGATTCCATGAGAAATGCATAGTTGCCATCAATGACACGTTTAATGCCCTCCTCATAAGTGCTTGTAAAGGCATTTGGTTTTTTATTATCCATGCTTCGCCACATTTTGCTATATGTCTCAATCATCGAATCCCTGAAGAATGTCATTGTGGACCCGATCTCCAGTGTCCCATAGGATATCTCAGTTTGGCTAGCTAGGTCTTCGGCATTCTCTATTGGCGTAATCATTCGCTCCACCGTCAAAAATGCTGCCAAATTTGCGGTATAAGATGAAATAATTATCAGTGTAAAGAACCACCAAACGGCGCTCACAATTCGTGTGGATATAGCTTTTGGACTCAAGTCAGAACCCTGCTGCATGAGAGTCCCAATAGTAAATCAAAAACTATTTGACATCGAAAACTTATTGGATAGGTTGTGATTTCTCAGGTCGCACCGATGAGTGTCACGCCATTCGAACGGTGAAAACTTCGCTACCGTGAAAATGGTCAACGAGACAAGAAAATATGCTAAAACATAAATCCAAATTTCAACAGCCAAAGGATTCATAAATGAGAAGAGACGCGTTGGAGGTGTAGCAGACACCTGGACAAAGCGAGTAAAGATTTCGACAATTCCAAAATATTTCATCGTCTATTAAGTTTGGAACATACCTTAAATAAACTACTGATGCCCAGATTCATAAAAGGTTTGGTGAAGTCTACAACGCTTTCACGCGCATATGTGATCGTCATAGAACCAACAGCCAAATCAGCTTTCTGAAAAATTTTAATTAATCATAATTATATAGTTCCTCCAGCAACGTTAGCCTGGAGACTAAACGAATAATCGCTTGCTAATAGGTGTTACTGTGGGCTCAGTAAGCAAATGTGTAGTAGAGTCCTTTCCCGCCAGACCAAACTGACACTCTACAAGACACTCGTCCTACCCATGCTGCTCTATAGCACAGAAGCATGGGTCGTGTCGCAGACTGATGCAGCCGCGCTTGGGGTGTTCGAGAGGAAAATTCTTCGCAAAATCTTCGGTCCTGTTCGTGTCGGCGACGATTACCGTATTCGGATGAACCATGAACTGTACGAGCTCTACGTTGATATTGACACATTCAAACGCATCTCTATACAACGTCTGCGCTGGCTTGGACATGTCATTCCTATGGACAAAGAAGCTCCAGCGAAAAAGGTGTAGGGGAGGACCATGCCTCCGATGGAAGGACCAAGCCGAGGAAACCCTAACCACGCTTGGTATAATGGATTGAAGAAGATTCGCGAAAACAGAGGCGCCTGGCGAGCGCTGTTAAGTTCGGCGGTAACCCGATAGCGGGTTGTTTCGCAGATTCTGCGATTAGGCCACGAAAGTAAGTAAGTAAATATTAAAAAAAAAAATAATTTATGAGCCGTGACCAGAATACTTTTGAGAGATCTGCAAAAGTTCATTCATTCGTTCAATAAATCTAGTAATTCAAAATGTATTTCCCGACAAGTAGTCAGTGCTTCTCACTGGAAACTCAGTGAGTATCGTCCATATGGAAGGAGAGATAGAGGCCAAGAGACAGTAAATATACTAATCGTCTCATTTATCCATACACAAAATAATACATGTTTGGAGGGTGAGGAACGGTTATTATTGCATCTAATACAACACTTAGTTGAATGAATGAATCAATGAAATAAAGAGGGCAAATGTACCTGGACCAATTTGATCTATTGTACTCCTCCTGCATGTGCCTATTAAAGGTCTTCTATTAGTCCAACAGTTCTAAGGAAACTTATCACTGAGTTGGGATTCATTGCTCCAATGTCACTGCCCTCGGGCCAATAATGTCCCAGATATTTGTTTCTACTGCGAGCTAAGGCTGTGCAGTTCATTATAAGGTGCTCTGGTGTTTCTTCTGCCTCCGTACAGAACCTACTCGTGTTTACTGGTGAGAGTCCCAGTTTCATGAGCTGGCTTCTTAAACGACAGTGGTCTGTGAGGTGACCTGTCTGAGTTCTTAAATTGTTTTTGCTTAACTGTAGACATAGAGCTGCACGTTTTGAGTTGTAGTCCCCAATCATGAGCTTGGATTGTCTATGTTTTGGTAGTGAGGCCCAGTAGCGTGATTTTCTCATCTTAGTTATTGAGAGTATTATTCCCAACTAGCAAAAAGCAGAGCAAAACTATTTCGGAATAATTTTGTTAAAAATTACTAAAAAGTGACAAACGTATTTGTTAAATATGCTCCACTAAGTCGCGACGATGGTACAATTTTATTATTGGATCCACATACTGTGATGCGACTTTTTCAAATGAGTTTAAACAAAAATAATAATCAAGATTATTTCTCAGCGAATTTATAGAAAAAACAAATTGCACACGGCAGTTGCAATTATGTTTGTGTTACTCTCACATTTAAGGCGGAATACGGCCCAAAGATGATATCTAAAAGTCTAATGACGACCCTTCACAAGAAATTGTAAATTTTATAGAAAATACCCCAAAAAGTTAGTGTCGATCAGGCTTAATTAGCCTGTCCACTAAAAACGTAATGTACTGTGACATAACTGAAATATAATAAAAATAAGTGGGAGAGACTAAAGGGAACAAATGAGGGGTGATAATGAGACAGAGTTGCGTAGAGTGTGGTGGACAGTACATGGACAGAATTTGATCAGTCAGTTCACCACCTGCAGTTAGCGTAGTTGTCTGGATGGACAGATTACAACAGCTGAAGGCCCAGACTCGATTCCTGGGAGTGTTCATATTGGGTGTGCTGTTGATTTCTGAGACATAATAAATGGTTGGGGAAAAATTGCCTTTCATTGAAAGAGCTCTTATGAGGACAAATGGCGTATCCGAAATAGCTATAAGATCTGCCAAAATGTTTCAATATTTCTCTGTCTGAAAATTATTAAGGTGGCATAACCACACAAACACAATTGCAACTACTGTGTGCAACTTGTCTTGTCAATGAATTCGCTGAGAATTAATCTTAATTTCAAATTTATGTTTTAACTAGTGATGCACATGAAACGAGGCCATATCGATTTTTCTTAAAAGCCACAGATCTGTCGTAGGTATTAAAAATATAGATCCGCTAAATTTGCGCAAAATCCGCATTTATTAAAGTTGGAAATATTGATAAAATTACTTACATATGTCATTAGCTGAGCTACCATGCCATTCCATTGGCCGGTGATTGGGTTTTTGGCTCCATACTTGTGATCCGGGACCAAATCCAAAATATAATCGAAGCCTACGTCTCGCGCCACCAGTTCTAACACATCAACACAAAAGCCGAAAAAGCGCTCATTGCCCGTAAAATTCTTACCGTAGTGCATCATCACATACGGCGTTTCCTATTCTTAGGATTAAGTCAATACAAACACAGTATTATTAAAACAGTAAAAGTGAGATGAATCGATAATAATGATCCATTCATGAGAATTGTAGCAGAAAAAAGTAGTTCGACAACCCTCACAATTAAAAGCAAAGCTCGATAAGATTGTCTGTTTTATTACTACGAATGGGAAAAGTTTTACTTGAACAGGTTTCGAGCATCGAAAATGTATGTGGACGGAACCGTCTACCGTTTTATAAGGGAAATATTATTTTGTTCCATTTACTTTAGAATAGGAAGTTTTCAATTTTTGAATATTTTTCAATTGCTTGATTTCCAGCTTTTTTTTACTCCTAAACACTATTAGTTTCTAACAACATTTGACGGTTTTCACGGTCAGTGGTTAGATTGCTAGTCTCACAATAAGCTCGCTCTAGCTCAAGCACGGTCTCGAAATACTTCTTTAAAATATTTTTCTCTTCGAGTCTAAAATGACTAGCTAGTTAGTATTCATTCCTCAAAACTCTTGAAGACATATTAATTATTAGTTAATTATATTATTAGTTAAAATAAAAATAATACGGAAATAGCAAAAATCATTCAGAGACTTCAATCAAAACTATACAAATTTTATCATATTGTTACGAAATCGACACGCCATCTGATTGTTTGATGGTTTTAGGGTGAGCGTCGCGAAAAGGCATGCGAAGCTGCGTTCGGAAGCTGTTTGAGGTTCTCGAGTGCAAGAGGTATATAAGCGACTACACACGAAACATCAGTGATCAGTAAATAAGTGAAAGTGAACAAGTTAACAAGTAGTAGCAGCAGCAGTGAAACAGTGAGCGTCACCGAAAGTCAACATCGTAGTAGCAGATCAGTTAACCAGTGGCGGTGGCAAAAGGATCATGGCCGAATCCTGAGAGTTAACAAGTGATCATCGCAGAGCGAAGTAAATAGAAAAGTGTGGTGCAACAACTGACTAACTGAAGCACTCTATAAGCGAAGACGAAGTGTGAGAAGCGAGCAAACTTTTAACGCCAATAGTAAGTTAGACGAATACTAATAAAGGCAATTGTTTTAGCCGAAGAAGGAATTGGTTGCTTATTACACAATCCAGCGGTAGGAATAATATTCAGTTTGGTAAGAATTGTCCGCAAGGCAATTATGTCACAATATTGAAGTCAAGGAATTTTTAGAGATAATAACGGAGCATAACAAATAACATGCAAACTAAGCACACTCTAATAGATAGTCATGAGATTGACAAGGGTAACTTGTCGCTTAGCTAGAATGTCATCCAAAAAATCATTGCTTATAATTTAGGGTTTTCGTGAATGAAATGGTGGAATATAATGATATTGCACTCACGAAATCCATAAGTAATAGAGGTGGGTACCCGAAAAATTTACCGACGAAATTTACCGAATTAAAAACTATTTGAATAGTCTACTTTTAACTTGAGACTTTTTCTACTTTCTCAATAAATGTATATTAAATAATTTTTATAACTAAACAAAGAATGATAAAATTTCGATGTAAGTAAATCAAGAACTTTATTATATATATTTCTTCTTCATATAAAGAAAGGAATAAAACAATTCTAAATCACATGCTATTCTCAACTGAATATGAAAAGTAGACCAACAGTATCGCTTGTGTACAATCATATCAAAGTATATTCGACACCTATCTAATATTATAATTATAATGTGTGGAAGTTATCTAAAAAATACGAAAATACAAATACATTTGTATGTGAAAAGTCGATTATCGTTTTAAAGTTTAAAAGTTTTATGATCGATTAATTTCACTCTCGTTTGCTCATACTTATGTAAGCGCACGACACTGAGTGTTAGCGGGCAGCACGGAATGTTCACGGACGTGCGAATGAAGTAGAGAGTTCTCTCTCGGTGGTAAGGGCGAACGGACGTGCGTCATAAATGGACTAATATTAATTTACTAAACTCCATATTATTAAATAAAAACGTTTAGCTTGACTTTTCAAGAAATGTAGAATGCTTTTACACTTATTAAATAGAACTCACCAATATTGTTATAACCACTAAAGTTACATTCATCGATCCGGCATCAAAGAATAGCGAAGGATCAGTTATATTTAAACGATTCTGTGGTGACCATTCGCCCACCTTGACAATGGAATGTTGTTTTAGCTTAACTAGATCTAATTTAAATTGAATGCGGCGACCTTCTTTAAATTGCATGGGACCCGTGAGTCCTTTCCATTCCACCTTAAACAGTGTCACAATAAAAAAATGGATTCAATTAATGCTGTTTTCATTTTTACTCCGAGGGCTCATCATATAAAAATAAAACTTTATATCAACAAAAACCTTAATTAAACACCAGATGTTGAAATGTAAATCAATTATTTGAATAAATGCGGACGCATATTCATTTGTATTGTAAAAGTATTTATTTTTGATTCACCCTCGGTGAGCTTATATCACCGTTACCGAATTTATGTAATTAATTAAACTTAGACCTCCATCCCAGGGGTTCTCCTCGATACACGATATATTCGACAAGCGCAAAGTTTGTAGACCAATGGCGAATATATGAACGGAGTCATAAATTAAAGCTGGTTCCGTCTAAATCAAGTAAAATGCAATATACACAATTATATATTTTTTATTTTTTCTATAAGTAATATCAGATATTTTTACTGACAGAGGTTTGACCCTCATACTTTATAATAACCATATGTTCAAAAAATATATGCCTACGTTCAAATCATGTCAGCTTCTGGAATTTTCATATCAATCAGATCAATGGGCAGTATCCAAGTGCCAACAATATCTAAAAGTGTTCAATGCGCACCCACTATTGTGCTTTAACCTACAGATTGCCTTTAGGACCTCTCCTAATATAAAAACATATAGAAACATGGAGAAAGGATCCAGCACAACAAATAGCCACAGTTCTTTGCAGTCTAGATACGAGGTGTGATCAAAAAGAACCGTTATTGTGTGATCAAAAAATAAAGTATTTATTTATTCATCAACAACTATCTTGTCCCCTTTAAAGTAATTCCCCTCAGATATAATACACTTATGCCAGCATTTTTTTCAATCCTCGAAACGCTTTTTTTGGTATCGCCTACAGCTCCTGTTTCGATTTTTCTTTTATCTCCTCAATCGTAGCAAAACGCTTTCCTTTCATCGGTGTCTTCAGTTTTGGAAAAAGGAAAAAGTAAGCGGGGGCCAAGTCCGGTGAATACGGTGGTTGAGGCATGATAACGGTTTTGTTTTTGGCCAAAAACAGCTCCTGAGCGATGTCCATGCGACGTTGTTTTTGCTCAAAATTTAGCAATTTTGGAACAATCTTCGCTGCCGCACGTTTCATGCCTAAAACATCCGTCAAAATTGTTTGGCATGAGCCGAACGATATGCCAACATCATCAGCAACCTCTCTGATAGTGATTCGACGATTATCCAAAATCATTTTCTTCACTGCGTCAATGTTTTCATCGGTTGTTAACGTGCTCGGGCGACCAGGCCGAGCATCGTCATTGACATCTTCTCGGCCTTCCTTAAACCGGTTATATCACAATTGAACTTGTGTTCTGCTCATAGTAGACTCGCCAAAGGCCACAGTCAACATTTCAAATGTCCTTGCGTATTTAATTTCATTTTTTACACAAAACTGAATACAGTTTCTTTGATCAATTTTTCGAAAAGTAAAAAATCGAAGAGCACACCAAAACACGACTAACCTTTTTATCTGTCAAAAACAAACTGACAATCCAAAATGGTTGGTATTGCCAACATATATAACAGACATGTGTACCAACATGAAAAAAAAATGCGAACATCGAACATACGTAACTCACGAAAAGATGAAAATAACGGTTATCTTTTGATCACACCTCGTAGAGCAGACTTGAACTCCTTGAGAGACAATCTTTTCCCCCCAGACCACAGATGCGTAGGATATTATGTGACGTACCTTATAAATCCAAAGGACTTTCGACAGTGCTTTCGCTACCTTTAGTTCAAGCGTACCATCAAAGATAACCCCAATATATTTACCTCCCTGGCTCACTGAATAGTGAGTGACCCGTTTATTGTTGGCTGGACAAAACGTCCAACTTTCCTCTTTCTAGTAAAAATAGCTAAATTTGTTTGAGCTTGGTTTACCGAAAGTCCATTTGTCTCACACCATGTGTCAACCTTATTCCGGGTAAACTGCAGTTTCCTGCAGATGTGTATAAGAGAGCTTCCTGCAATTACGCAGGCTACATCATCTGCATATGTCTGAGCGTAGATATCAGAATCATTTAGCGATACAAGTAAAGAGTCGTGACCAAGCGCCAGAGTAGTAGAGACATCAGGCTACCCTGAGGGCAACCCTTCTTCACACCCGGCAATATCCACAGATCCCGCTCCCCTCGCAACACAATAACCCCGTTTGCTAGAATTGAATAAATCCAATTAACCACCACATTATGTACATAATGTCGACGAGCAGAGCTGCACATAAAGGTCAATATGTCTGTAATTCATAAGATTGTCATAGTCATCCTTTCCCAATTTTGTGATAAATAAAACTCTGACAAATCTCCAAGAGTATGGAATATAGGCTAGCGCTAAACTTGAAGTGAAGATTATCATCAATATTGTAATCACCAACTCTATATTCTGATTCAGCATAACATAAATGCCATCCAGACCAGGTGACTTGCAATTGTCAAAAGATGGAATCGCATATCTAATATCATCTTGATTCGCCACAGTCCTTGCTACAAACCAATCATGCCGAGAGACAGACGCCCTACGCAGTTCTGGCTCAATGGACGAAGTGGGACTCCAATAACAAAGAAATTGTCTCGCTCTGCTTTTCAGTAAAAGTATCATCAGGTTTCCTAAGCGATCCCAAAGCTAGAGAGCGATTCTTCTGACGAACCTTAACTAATCTAGCAGTGGCACCGAGTGATTCAATATTGCTGCAAAAATCTTTAAAAGAAGACTTCTTCCATGTCCGAATGGTTTTCGCAAATTCCCTCCGCCGTGTCCTATATCGGCCCCAGTCCCCTCTCGGTTTCTTACTCAACTCGAGAAGCTCTTGGTTCTACCAAGGTACTGGAGTCCGATTGAGAGGACGACGAGACGGACAGGGAGCAGCAAAGCTGACATCGAGCGATGTGTTGAGTTTCTCAACCGCCTCCTCATCATCTCGCTCATTGCGTAATTTTGCTGGTATTTCAACGTTTCCCCGCCATACTTACCTATACTTATTGCAGTTCATTATGTTCCTGGTGGGTAATGGCTGTCCCTGATCCTCTCACCACACCTGAACTCAATGTACTGTGGCCGGATAATGAGTCATCATTCAGGACCCTCCAGTTTTTGAACGACCATCACACCCAATTATTAAATAGAGTAATGTTTATTACCTCCAGCTGTGATAAAAGATAATTGACAGCCTTTATTTTGAATATTTAGCGCGGAGGAAACGAGATAGTTGAAAAGCAGGAGACCGCGCCTATTGCATTTACTGCTTCCCTAGATGGTATGCTAGGCGTTACCATCATAACAGACTACAAGCGTCAGATGTCTTTCTTCACAGAACTTCAATGCCCTAGGTGGGTGACGGCAGAAGGGCTTCATAGGGAAAATAAGCAGAAGCACTCATGAAGTCCGACCCTCCATGAATGCTTCCGTAGCTCACTCTAACGGATACCAGGTCTTGGCAACAAAATTGATTTAGCCCGGATACTTCTAGATAAGAAGACACTATAAGACTGGTTTTTGGCCTACTGGAACTCTAGTCATATAGTATCTTTAACCCCCCAAGTCTACATAGACGTCCAAGGTTCCTGCATAGTAATTATAAACGGAAATGTCTGCAGCCGGGAAATCAGTCTACTTAAGACAGCAGTAGTGGCTTTTGAATGCTGCAAGTTTACCTGTATTATAGTAACACCAATAGATGCACCTAGATTATTTGTTTTGGAAGATATGGAAAGTAAACCCCCCCTAGAATATGCTTAGGCGGTTTTCGTACCTAGACCCCAGAACATCCACAGACTTTTGATCCAATCGCACAACAAGAGCGAAGGAAGCAGAGCTGGAAGCACTTCCTCTGCCTTCAGGACAGAATCCTGAAGTTATCCGATCGCCTTCCTAGGGGGTTTATTCTCCTCCCTGTAAACAGCAAAGAGAGTTTTACCCAGAGGCGTGATATTAGCAACCATTGTCCGGATCATAAGGTTCTGTCCTTCGCCTAATAGCCCCCCGCTATTGCCTCCGGACCCGCGGCGATTACCCGTCATAAGATGATTTTGCATTGTTTGATCTTACGTCTTACGAACTAAGGGCTGATGGCCGCTAACCTTCTCCCTATAGGAGGGCATGGCCACAGAAACCCCAGATGTGCCTGGCCGTTTATACAATTTTTTACCCGCCACGAGAAATGTTATGTGAATATTTGTTTTTGAACTAAGCTAAAATTTACCTCAATGGTGCGTAGTTGACGGTAATTCTCTTTTGTCGCATTGTGTGCCTTACTAAATGCTTCCATGTCTTTTAATATCTCTTTAACGCCCACATCCCTAACATCCACCAGGCGAAATGATGTTATGTTGACAAAATTATATTTAAACTCTTCGAGATCGAACGTTTCGATATCGAAACTAGTGAAAAATAATGATACTTGTATTCGTTCATTTGCAACTGCATAAATTTTAAATTGAAATTTGATTTAAAAATGTAATTAAATGTTCCAATTACCATGATCCGATTGGGGCAGTTTACTTACGCCTTTCAGTAAGACCAAAATATTTGCCGTATTCGTCTCTATAATTAAGTTATGCACCTCTTTGTGTTTAAATGCTTGTAGGAATTTCAGATATGTAGTGATGTCCACTTGCCTTACATGCATCTCTAAATTGGGCGTGCGCACCAATTCGCGTAGCTGCAGTATACCTGTGAGGAATTACATAAAATATAAAATAATTCATTAAATGTCGCATGGCGAAGTGCATTCAATTACCATATTCACGTTCATACAATATTCCCAATTTCGTCCAATTCAAATAGCGTATAACGTCCAAAAATGCATGATTTATATAATATGTGGGTGCACATTTATGGAGAACTCGTTATTTATAATTTCCACATTGATGCGGGTTTCTAAATGGGGTATATCGAGGGCATCGGAAATGGAGTGTACATGTGTACCCAGAACTGGATCCGATGGTCCGAATAATGCTTGAACACCAGATTTGATTTGTGCGCAAACTATATGAAAATCAACCAATCACATAGGTATCAATTTGTATAACGAATACTCTAGATAGGCATGCCTGAAGTAGTTAAAGGGTCAACGACGTCATTAAAAGTCACTCACCCTTTTTATTGACGTGGAACGAATCCTGTTGTCCCACATGCTGGATATCATATATTAGTCTCGTCTTCGGTAAGATTCCTTCATCATGGTTTATGCTGTGGACGGCGTATTTAAATGCTTGCTCAGTAGAACTGCTTTCTTTATTTTCGAAATATATAGCACCTATTTTATAAAAGTTTAATTTTACAAATTGCTTTCATTCAATTTACTGTTTGAAAAAATTGTTACGAACATGTTCGACATGACATCTGATTGGTTGATGGTTTTAGGGTCAGTGTCGATTTCAACCCCTAAGAATGCACACGCTGCGTTCGAAGCCTGGTGGAAGTTCTCGTGTGCAAGATGTACGAGGTGTGATCAAAAAATAGCCGTTATTGTGTGATCAAAAAATATAGTATTTATTTATTCATCAACAACTATCTTGTCCCCTTTAAAGTAATTCCCCTCAGATATAATACACTTATGCCAGCGTTTTTTTCAATCCTCGAAACACTTCTGAAACGCTTTTTTTCGTATCGCCAACAGCTCCTGTTTCGATTTTTCTTTTATCTCCTCAATCGTAGCAAAACGCTTTCCTTTCATCGGTGTCTTCAGTTTTGGAAAGAGGAAAAAGTAAGCGGGGGCCAAGTCCGGTGAATACGGTGGTTGAGGCATGATAACAGTTTTGTTTTTGGCCAAAAACAGCTCCTGAGCGATGTCCATGCGACGTTGTTTTTGCTCAAAATTTAGCAATTTTGGAACAATCTTCGCTGTCGCACGTTTCATGCCTAAAACATCCGTAAAAATTACTTGGCATGAGCCGAACGATATGCCAACATCATCAGCAACCTCTCTGATAGTGATTCGACGATTATCCAAAATCATTTTCTTCACTGCGTCAATGTTTTCATCGGTTGTTGACGTGCTCGGGCGACCAAGATGAGCATCGTCATTGACATCTTCTCGGCCTTCCTTAAACCGGTTATACCACAATGTGTTCTGCTCATAGTAGACTCGCCAAAGGCCACAGTCAACATTTCAAATGTCCTTGCGCATTTAGTTTCATTTTTACACAAAACTGAATATAGTTTCTTTGATCCATTTTTTCGAATAGTACAAAATCGAAGAGCACACCAAAACACGACTAACCTTTTTATCTATCAAAAACAAACTGACAATCCAAAACGGTTGGTATTGCCAACATATATAACAGACATGTGTACCAACATGAAAAAAAAATGCGAACATCGAACATACGTAACTCACGAAAAGATGAAAATAACGGTTATCTTTTGATCACACCTCGTATATAAGCACACGAGACATCAGGATCAGTAAATAAGTGAAAGTGAACAAGTGAACAAGTAATAGCAGTAGCCGTGAAACAGTTAACCAGTGACAGTGGCAGAGTGATCATAGCCGAATCCTGAGAGTGGCAGCAAGTAGCGTGAGCGTCTTGCAAGAAACGAGAGTTAACAAGTGATCGTCGCAGAGCGGACGTCAGTGAGTTGGACGAATACTAATAAATCCAATTGTTCTAACTGAAGAGTGAATTGTTTGGTTATTACACAATTCAGCGATACGAATCCAAGTATTGAGCTAGGTAAAAATTGTCTGAAAGGCAATTACGTAACAATATCCCTTAATTGAGTTGTGCATCAAAGGAATTATATAAAGGGAACTAAATTTAGAAATAACTTCGTATTGTACAAAAATATTAGATTTTTCTTTTCACAATGCAAATTGTGAAATGCTGATAACATAAAAGGAGTCGAAACATATGTATAACACTACATGATCGAACTCAATGCAATTCCAAACTTCTAACACAATTAGGAATTGAAAATATATTGGAATCAGCTCAACCCAATGTTCCTGATAGCCTACAGATCAAATACACATGATACGACAGCACATTCTATATCTGTAATTTTTAGTAATATTTTTTGGTATTGGCCGAAACCAAATGTCAATAAAAATCATCAATACAAAGTCAATGAGAAACTCTTCGACTCAGCACGCGAGCCTATGATGCGAATGAAGGATATAGTGACCCGACTAAACTCGGTGGTGCATGAAGAAGTTAACAGTCAGTGGAATCAAGAAATGCTTAAGAAATCGATGATACTTAAAGATGAACTGGGCGAAATAGTGAGAGCTTGTCACATGGCTAAACAAGGAATCGTGAATATTAACTTATTTGATGTGGAAGAGGTCAACCGACTGGTGGTGGCTTCCCTCTCAAAATGCAATAGAGGCCATCTTTGCTGTATGTCTTATCCATGTAAAGCACCTGGAACGAGTAAATGAAAATTTTGATCTTTCTACGACAATAAATTTATTCATTATCATGCTGGGCACCTAGGCCTCCTTCATCCTCTGGAGTACAGGGGAAATCGCTGTTACGCTACGTTAGCATCCAATTCGCCGCCAATAGGCAACACTAGTGACCTGACCATCAGCCTCCCAATTCAAAAAGGGCATTTCCTGTCGTCCTCTCACACCATCCTGGTCAACAATTGATTTTAGGGGGGAGGAGTTATCACGGGCTACGAGCGCGCTACAGCTTAAAAGTGCTAACCGCATGCCTACAAAAGGTACACGCGCATCCAGTGCGTCGCAACGGCCTGCATTAAAGTGTTGGAACACTGATGCGGCCACTTTATGGCCGGGCATTATTGATAAGTTCTTATTAAAGAATATTCTGTAATTCTCGGTTAGAGTTAATTTGGTATCGAAGCTTGCAAGTTTAGTTACTTCTACCATTATATATATTTTCTGTTCTCTGGTTCTCCTGAAGTATCTTTTAACTCTCCTGTAACAACATACCAATTCCCTCTACGTCTGCCAATTCTCCACTTTTTCTTTTAATTTGATAATCTCATATCATAGGATGATACAAATACTTGCATAAACTACCGAGGGAGCAACAGCCACAGCAGTCGAAAAGTGACATATATGTCAATTACCTAAAACCGAAGATGAGCGCTATTGAAAGATGTGCCCAGATCAACATTGACAGGAAATATCGGGGAAAAAACATCGTGATACTATCCGATAGTCAACCAGCACTCAAGAGTTAGAGCTCATTACTGGTGAGGTTTAAACTTGTATGGGACTGTATTTGGAAACTGAACTCCTAGGCAGTATGAACTAATGTGGGTACTAGACCACATAGGAGTAGAGGGAAATGAGAAGGCTGATAGCTCAGCAAGAAAGGCTGCGGTCTCTCCTTTCAATGGCCATGAACCCTTCTGTGGACTATCATCCAAAACCATTGGAGGTCTGCAAAAGAAGTGTACAGATGCAAAGAGAAGTCAAACCTGGAAAACTCTTCCAGGATTAAGCTCTTCTGGGAGATTTTAATCCAAAAAGAGCTAAGGAGGTAATAAATATGCCTCGGAGTAAATTAAGAATCATCACATGCATTTGAAGCGGACACTGTAGACTCAACTATCATATGAATAAGTTGGGTATAACTTCAGATGCCATCTGTCAATTCTGTGGAGAAAGTGACGAAACCTCACTGCACCTGATTTCAGACTGCGGACCATTGGCACACAAAAGACTCAGGTGTTTTGGAATATATCTTATGTATGAGCAAGATGCCTCAACTTGATTCCACCAAAATATATGAATTCCTGTCGGAAATCAGCCTAACAGGAGATCTGTAGATAAGACTATCCTCATATTTCAAATAAATAGGGGCATCACAATAGATCTTTCAGGTCGCCGTGTATAACACCCTTAAATAAATCTAAATCTACCTGAACTTTATTCATCCGATATGTACAGCTGTGTTCATGAAAATAGTAGTGCCGTTGAGTTGAGAGTATTAAAGTGTGAAATAAAAAGAAATCTACAATTTACGCTTTTAAAATTGTGAAAATAGAATTTAACATATATTTTCTAGAATATTTACAGTTTTTTTAATTATATACATTTATTGACTTTCGTTACAAGGGCATTTTCAAATTAAAATTTGAAAATGGTGCTGTTCACGAAAATAGTAGTGTCTATTACAAAGTTAAAAAAAAACAACAAAGTTCAAGTTAAACAATATTTTAAATGTTCTCAACATGTTTTAATGACTAGTACTTAGTAGTAAATCCTTTATTTTTAATTACGGCGTCGCACCGGCGTGGCATAGAGTCAATAAGGTCCATGCAACGCTTTACGGGAATTTGAGCCCATGCCTCTTGAACCACCTGCCATAGTTGGGCTCTGTTGGAAGGACTTGCAGTAGATACTATTCGTTTAACATCTCCCCACAAATTTTCTATCGGATTAAGATCCGGAGACTGAGGGGGCCATGGCATAACTTCGATCTTTTCAGATGCAAACCAGTCCTTAGCTAGTTTGCTGGTATGTTTGGGGTCATTATCCTGCTGGAATGTCCATTTTACAGGCATTTCCCAACTGGCATATGGTAGCATTGTACATTTTAGTATGTCAACGTATACAGTTTTGTCCATGATGCCATTAATCATATGTGTTCAATTTGCTAGACTGAACATGTCAAAACAGTATTGTAAATATTATGAGCCGCTGCACTACTATTTTCTTGAACACAACTGTATATGACAGTTAACCATTATTTCAACAAGGCTCTGTGGGCTGACGTTCAATGTTGAACAAGCTGGTAAAATATTTAAGGAGCTGTTTACCTCTTTACTTTACATTGTATTAAAAGAATTGGGTGTGATTTAAAACTCTTACTAGATCATGTTTATATTGCTCCATCATCACCTTTCATTCTCCACTCTGAAAGTTTTCAAATGTATATAATAATTGCATTGTTGTCATATTATATTTATAAAATATAAAATAAATCGATTGACCTTCTAAGGGCCGCTTAAGAAATAAGCCATACAAATGTAAGTTGACGCAAACTCATTGGAAAATGTTCAACAATTCGACAGGAGAGTTATTTGAATTATGAGAGAACTCGACTCTTTGAAACAATAAGACAGGATGAAATCTGAAAGCTACAGACACTTTCGCCTTGTTAGGAAGTAGGTGAAATAATCAAAATATACAAATCAAAATATTAACGCACAATTAAACTCACCCAGTCGTATAACTGGTGGTAGGGTATTAGCTACCTCCAGTATCACGGTCCAAATTAGCAGCACAAGCCAACTATTCATTTTATATACTTTAAAACCCAATAATTATTTAATAAACGTGAACCACTTTAGTCCTAGTCACTAGAAAGTCATTTTAGTACTTGTATCTAAATTTCGTTCAATTGTATCTTAAGTACTTCCAAAGATGCCCGCACTGAAATCAAATTTAATAGAACTACAACGAGATAACAACTTAACTTCTCTACTAGATATGCAAACATGATTAAAAAATTTCGTATTTTAAAGCTCTCTATTTTAGTCTCTGAAGATATGTTCGAAGCACAAGTGCACTTGACTTCTAGTTCTGTGGACTACTGATTAACGAAGACATATAAAATTTTTCCCGAGAGAATTTAAAACGACTCCGAAATGACGCAAAATAGAAAATAAAAAAAACAGCATTGAATATGACTTGGTTTAATGCTGTCTCGTTTGTGTCTAGTTATTCTGTATGTGTGTTAAATGATACTGAATGTATCATAATGGGAAAAACATTCATAATGCGGTCTGTAATTACACTTCAAAAAATGTTGAGAAATAAAATTAATACATTTTCATCATGTATAACAAACCAATAGGTTTTCGTAGCCAAGACCAGAGAATACCGATAAATCACTCTTGCTTTGCGCACACTTACACATGTGCAAAACTATAGTAGTGTGGATGATTTTCTTCAGAGTCAATGATAAGCAAACCTATCCATATATTCAACTAATGATAACCAAATACATTGTTTTTTAAACGTCAGAAAACTTGAAATGGGGTCTGACTGCCCCAGTAATACCCCAAGCGTGTTTAAATATACATGGCCATAAACCAATGAAAGTGCACAGGGGACAGTTAAAAAATTAGAATTTGGTACAGAGGGAGGCGAAGATTAAAAAATTGTAAATTTTTACAGTATTCTCACATATAACAACAGTTTCAATAATCTCAGAAATCTTCAAAATACGTCAAAAATGCAGCTAAACGAATTAAGTTAACGGCTTTATGCTTTTAAGTAAACAGTGGTAGTGTTTCTTTATTTAATAATGAAGAAAACAATTTTTTATTTGTCGAATTGATTTTTTTACTTAAACGCAACTGGAATATTTCGACTTGTGGATCTTGAGGGTTCATTGACAATGAGAAATTATCAAAGAAATTGAATGTTTTCAGTTATTTTGAGAACTTTGAGGATTGACGATAGTTAGAGTTAAGGGGGGTTACCACTACATACATCAATTTTAAAATCTCCTCTCAGTAGTAGAACTCGCACAAATAGATTCATATCAACTGTCTATTCTTGAATGTTCTGTGCTACAGCCAAAGAAGACAAAGAAAAGACATTCAATTCCCTCCAAATTTATTTACCGTTCCGACCATTTTTTTGGTCACACGTATAGTGTATGTGAATTTATTGTGTTTGTTGTAACATATACCACATGCGGGTTGCCATGTTTGTGTAGTAAAGTGGTGAATAACAAACAGCTGGTTTACAATTTTTTGCTGGTCTAAAATCAAGAAAATATTTTATTGAATATATTATTTCGTATTGTAGAAAATATTATTAGTACTGTCACAAATAGTGGATGGTTTCAAATGGAACGCTGCATTATATTATTTCGAAGCATTGCGGCCCCTGGACTGAGAAAATATGCAAAAAATATAAAATCCAGTACATTAAAATACTTAAACTTTAATTATTCTTAATTTTTGCAAACTGTTTGCTAATTTGATGGCAGTTATGAAAGATGACGCTGGAAAAAAGCATGAGATGTATTCAGCCTATATAGAAAACCGAAAACTATTTGATATAAATAACTATTTAAATAAATAAATAAATAAATAATAAATAAGTTTTTGAAAAGTAAATAATTTTATTATTAATTTTGCACTACCACACCACCCAGGGGGTATGCAGTGGTGCGTTACCGAGTAAATTTTTCATTTGGATGCTCGGTTCCCCTGTCGGCCTATTTCACCCATTACAATTTATTAAATTACTATTAACATAAAAATAATAAAAACCAATTTGTATAAGTAGATTATAACTATATAATAATAATAAAATGTAACAAAAAAGAACAAAAAAAGATTAAAACTATATAATAATAATAAAATGTAACAAAAAAGAAAAATATATATCACAATGTTAAAATAAATTTATAACACACAAATTATTAATACATTATTTAAAATATAAATTATTTACATATATTCACACATGCTTGTACATTCAGTATTACATACTGCATATACTAATGATAAAGGAAATGACTGGAATAAGTTAGAATTGTTTTGGTGGGGTTTTGAAAAAACTGTTAATTACAGTAGAATGGTTTTATTAAAATAATTTATTAAGAGCAAAAATAATCGAAACACCTTGCAATCGCAAAAAAAATCCCTAGACGTTGCTTCAATAAATTCAATACAATGCTTAGATAATAGCCAACATTAAAAAATATAAGACAAATAAAAGAATGTGTACCGAAATTTATAATTTATAAGTGTTGAATACACAAAATTTTTGGTCTGAAATTTGGCTGTTTTGATTCTCTGTTATGATACTTTAACAGGAAATATATTCTGACCTTAATAAAAAAAGCTAACAGAACATCAGTATTGCAATTAATACAACACTTAATATCTGCAACTGATTGTTCAGGATCAGGAACTTCTACACTACTACACTCATGTGCGATGTGGAACTCCAATTCCCTAATTTTCCTGTCTCTACATTCTATTGTCTTCTCCTTTTCTTCTAGTTGTTTTTTCAATATATCTATCTGATATTTAAGACTGCTAATTTCGTCTTGCATACGATTTTTTCGGGGGGTCCTATCAGTAAGACCATTATCTGTTTGAACAAATCTACTTACAACTGATCAATATAATTGTCTGTCAGTTGCTCGTTACAAAAAAGGTGGTCAATACTTGGATCTGCATCATCGAGTAGTGAAAAAGGACTAACAGTATTTTTTCTAACTGAACACTGTGAAAAATTTGGAAGAAGGGTTCTTTTCCTATTCATAATAACTTTTTCAACACCTGCTACCTGTTCCTTTACTTTACATATTGAAGAAGTAATTTCAGGAACAAAGGTTTCTTCTCCTCAGGAACAAAGGTTTCTTAGCCTCAAAAAAAACCTTATTAATGGGTGTGGAAAGACTGAATGTACTCACATGCGATTCAGAAATTGAGATTTTCCTGTATGGAACAGCATCCTTCTTCATGAATGCCGTATTATGTTGGTTGAAAAGTGCTTATCACATAAATAAATATATTTTTGAGGAGAATCTTGAATGCCCATAATGCGTTTCCATTCGTCTCTCCTATGGAAAAAAAATATACATTAGAGGGAATAAAATTTACTAGGATGAGTAAAATTTGAAAAATATAAACAAATTGTTAAAAATGCGTTTTATTTCAAAAATAGCAACGAAGTGAAATGATAGGAATAGTTAAATAAATAAAATGATGAACAAAAAAACCAAAAAAGAAAATAAAAAGTTTACACATTAAGCGAATAGTGTTTCACACAAAATTTACTGATGAATATAAAAAATGTCAGGGAAAACATTTTTGTTTTATGACGACTTCCTTTTTGTTGATGGGATATCAGTCATATCACGGTCCAAAGTAAATTAAATTATTAATAAATCATTAAATTAGCATGCATATCAAAATGTATTTATTTCTCTTTTTAAATATATATTCTTGTTGAAATATCCATAATATGGCATCCCTGCTAATTCTGTAACCATATGGTAATTGTATTTTTTTAACACTTCTTATATTTCCTTTGTTATACTTGCTCTCTTCCTAGTTGTGTATAATTAAATATAGACGTAAGAGATTTAACTCTGTGTTTTTATTTTAATATAATCGGCACCAATTCAACAATTATTAATGCTGCAATACCTAACACCATGGGTTTAAACTTTAGTTTGGCCCCACTTTCATTATTATTCATTATGGAGAAGTGGGAGAAAAGGAAACTTTTACAGGACAGTTATTGAAAGTCTCTTTTTTAAGTTAGGAGTGTAAACTTTTTCAGAAGATTTTTACATCTTTCAACAATTTAATTATTATTTTTCGTTCAGACACACTGTTCTAAGTAAAATTCACAATGTCCTAAACCCATGTAGCGACCAGATTTTATTATTAACAAAATAATAAGGCACACGTATAATTTAATAAAAATGTTATTATTAAGTAAAAGTCGATTGATTGCTTTTAGCACAGTTTCCAAAAGTGTGCAAGTCAATTGGCAAACAATTGTAGAATGTGCAAAACCAAAGAGTAGGGCAATTAGAAATAATAATATTTAAATTTAAATTTAAATTTATTTTAAAGCGTTCACATATAAGACAGGGTCTTTTAAATGCGTCAAGAAGTATCCGAATAACAATGAATTATATATATAACAAAAATTACTTAAAATAAGACTAAGAATGTAAGTTAAATTAAACTAAATTATTAGATCAGACAAATAAATAAGTTAAGATCAGATAAATAAATAATTAAACATATAAATAATCGAATAAATACATAATTAACTTTAAAAATAAATAATTTTTCTGAAATAAGGAAAAGTCAGATCAGAAAAACAATGAATAAACAAAAAGGAAACAAAAATTAGAAAAGCAGAAAAAAGAAAAAAAAAAAAAAAAAATAGCATTAAGAGAAGTAGTGAAAAACTGCTTGCTTAAAGTTGTGCTTACTTGATATACTCCTAATTGCCAAAGGCAACGAATTCCACAACCTGATGTCGTTCACAAAAAATTGTCTATTCGAGTTTAAATACTTGTAATTAGGGACTAAGAGGTTCATATTTCTCCTCGATTTACAAAACTTCAACTTTACAAACAAATAATTAGGTGTTCGCGTGTATATTAAGTTATGTAGAAATATGCAATTTCTAGCATCCATATAATTAAAAATATTGCAACCAAGGACCTGATTGCAAAACTTACTGATATGGTCAAACTTTCTTAAACCATATACATATCTTGTAGCATTATTGAATGCCACCTGCAACTTATGCCTGGAACCCGAGTCAAGTTTACCATAAACAACCTCTGAGTAAGTCATGATCGGCACAATAAGCTGAAGCACCAACCTCCTTCTGGTCTCAACAGGCACAAATGATGCAGTCCTCCTCAAATTTCGTAAGGTATAGTATACCTTACTCACCACTGAATTTATGTGATCCTCACAGGATAGTACGGAGTTAATGTGGTATCCAAGGTTTTTTACTTTTCCAACAAATTTAAGTTTTGTATCATTTAGTGAAATTGTCGGTATATCAGAGGAAGGGTAACCAGACTTGGAAATCGGGAGGACATATGATTTTTGGGAGTTGAGCTTCAGCCTATTAGCTATAGCCCATTCTGCTATTATGATCAAGTCTTCGTTTACCCTAGCACATAAATCATCAATGAGACCAATAGGTCTGGACAAATACAATTGAAGGTCATCAGCATATGCATGCATGGTAACATGACGACACTTACTGAAAATATGGAGCAATTAGGAATAATAAAGTATCTCCCTCACAACTCTAAATCAATTAAGTTTCCTACAATTATTATGGTGTTTCGGATGCACATCAATATAAAATATATATAACCTACCACAATCTTATGTTGTTGGAAATTTGTAACATCTAGTGTATCCAATACATCCAACGGCGCACTTCCTTGTATGAGGCATTATTCTAATATATCTTAAAATGAAATATATTAATTTAAAAACAAAATATATATCAATATTTTAAAAAATTACCTTCGTTGTGAATCCAAGCTCCGTAAAACAAAAACTATTCCACACAATAAATGTAAATATTGAAAATGAAATTTGGTGAAATATTTGGAATTCACCTTTTCGGAAAAATGTCACAGGGTTGCATTAAAGTGGATTAAAGCATAAATATTAACAATGGTTTTACTTTATTACTGCTACCACCTTAAACCACACTAAAAATCAACTCTTATTGTTATTTAAAATAATTTATTAAATAAGTAAATTTAAAAAAATTTACTTAAGACTAAGCTACCATAGGCTTTCGACCTAAAATTGTGTTGTAACTTAAATTTGACATATCATGTCACAATTTTAAGATGTTCATAATAATGTAAATGTTTTCTTTTTGAAATTAGAGAGTACGTCTGATACTGCATAGATTGTCCATAGATTGAGACGCTTTTAGTTTGCATAATGGCATGTTTCTTCTATACTGGAAACTATGTCCCAGTCTTAATCGCGTCAATTTTGTATATATATATATATATATATATATATATATATATATATATATATATATATATATATATATTCCATGCTCTCTTTGGAAAATATTGTTCGTTTTCCGTCTTTGCTATACAACAAATAAAATACTTTAACATATGATTGTTTCATTTTTTACAACCAAAGTATAAGATTTTATAATCATAAGTTTTATTTGCCTGATAAAGCAATAATTTATTTACTTGCGTTAAATTGCTATGCATTGTATTAAGTTAATTTTTTTAAAAATAAAATGCAATATTTTGTGGTGTTTTTGACATTTAGTGCTATTGTTTTGTTTTGTTACAAATTCGAAATTTTATTTTATTTTTGCTGTTCATTTCAGTTTTATTAAGGACAAAATTATACGTCAACTGAATAGATTTTACTTAAGTACATAATTTTGTTATGAGAAATGAATCAATTGCTGCATTGTTCTATAAATCAACTTCATTAAATGTGGCCTGTTATTGTGTAGAGTAACGCTTCTCAGTAATTTCATTTTTTTACGTATATACACAATGGTTCTGAAATAAATTTCAGAACACATTACCTCATATCAAGAGAAAGAAATTGTTTAAAAATAAGCATTTAGTTTACAATTGTAGAAACAATAGTAATTGAAATGGTTTATACAAGAAAAATAGAGTAATGCAAAATAATATATATTTTTGTTCTGAATGTACAATTATAATTATCAATAAGCAATGTGTTAAAAATATTTGATTGGATTGTTCTCATAAGACTTTCTTAAAAATTTACCATATACAAATAGCTGATCAATCCAAATGTTGAAAATAATGTTTGTAAAAAACAGAAAATAGAATCGAGAAATTTCCTTATTTTCCTGTTGTCTTTTACTTTTGTGTATTTTCTTAATGAATTGTTTACGATACAGAGTGTATATTAATTTATTTCATTTCATTTAAACACTTAAATCCGCTGTGAAGACAAATCTAACTTATTTACTTCGGCTTTGGCCATGACGATAGGCAATGAGAATGGCTATTTGAATGGGCATAGCCACTGCGACAACGTGGAGATAAGAAAACTGCGGACAACTCGATTATTTTATATTTGTATATATAAAACATATTTTATGTATATATAGATATAACTTTATGTAAGAATAAACTCAGCTCAAGGGGCGTTCACAATACATTAAACTATTAAACCAGCTAAATTTGCGCATATTTCTTAAAATTCCGCGAAATTGATTATTTCGCAACAAATAATGTGCAATAATTTTGCATTTCTCATTGTTAAAACTTAAACTTAATTTGTGAGCATTAATGAGACCTTATTCTTATGTAATTAATTCTTCACGATATAAAAGAAAAAATAAATTATTAAAAACTAAGAACTTTGAAAAGTACCAATTTTTGCATCTCTGATGTGGTGAAATATGGAGAGTTGACTCGACGAATGAATCTGTAAAAGAGACACTAACGAATTAGAATGTGGAACAGAGAGAGACGAAAATTAAGAAATTGCCGGTCAAAAGAGAATTCCACGTTTTTACAGTATTCTTACATATAACAACAGTTTCAATAATCTCAGAAAAATCTTCAAAATACGTCAAAAATGCAGCTAAACGAATTAATTTAACCGCTTTATGCTTTTAATTAAACAGAGGTAGTGTTTCTTTCTTTAATAACGACGAAAACAATTTTTTATTTTGTCGAATTAATTTTTTTACTTAAACACAACTGGAATATTTCGACTTGTGGATCTTGTGGGTTCATTGACAATGAGAAATTATCAAAGAAATTATATGATTTCAGTTATTTTGGGAACTTAAGTGAATTGAGGAATGACGCTAGTTAGAGTTAAGGGGGGTGTACTGTATGTTTACCACTTCACACATCAATTTAAAAAACTCCTCTCAGTAGTAGAACTTGCACAAATCCAAGGTGAATTTATTTACATTTATATAATAGTTAAATAGGCTTATAATTTCTTTTACTTTCAGTATGTGAGTGAGAAATTATTCATATTTGTATATATGAAAGAGAAGTTTATACTAATATATTTATAAAGTGGTGCAGTGTTTGAATATTTAAATGAAGAATATTTATTGGAAGTTAATATTCCGGAATCTAAATAGTTGTTTCTCATGAGCTTCAGCAGATGTGGAGCGTCAGCAAACACAAATACTTTGTCACCCATATTGCATGGGATTTGGAACCAAGGCTTATCTATTGTATTTAAAATATGTTTGTATTATATACCTACTCATTATTATAAAGCAACTCACCAATAAACACACCAAGTTCTTTCCACAACGATTGATTTGTTGTACCCAAGTCGGAAACAATGGCAACGACGGGGAAGCTCACATTGTGAAGAGCTTCTATAATATTATATATTATAGATTTAGTCATTTTACAGTCAAAACTATAAAAGACAGGTTGCTTCCAGGAGGCCTTTAAACCTCGCACCATTGCAACTTGAACATAATTTGTGGGCTTTCTTACTATATCTTTTGATGAGTCGTACTCGTATACAGCAACAATTTTCATCTCATCAAAAGAGACCACACAAATTTTGTCATCTTCAATAGCCTAGCCTTTTTATTTGACCCATAGTAAATAGTTCGTGTACTGCTGTGGTCAGAGATTTATTGCTCTCCAATTGTAGTTTTAGCTCAGTGATCTCTGCCTCCAGCTTCTTCACTTTTTCCCTAAGAGCTTTGTTTTACTTTGATTATTGCTGTCTTAGTAAAACCACTTAAACATTAATATTTCATAAATAATCATATCAACTCTTAATATGAAATATTCTTTAAATATTTAAACTTACTCAGTTTGCGTGGAGGAATTAACAACACCAGTACCGTCAACTATCCATGAACAGCTATCCTGCAAATTCACACTGGGAATGGAGTAAGAAGGCACAGCACTTGGCAGCAACCGTTTTATGGCACACCCATCTCCAGGACCATTTATGAAATCACTTGGCAAAAAATGGTCTTCACAAATAACTGCAGTTTTTTTAAAATTAACACCACATACATCCTCCTACTGTTTTTGGGTACACGGAAAAACGATCCATTTCCTTTACCCGAGTATTTACTACACATCACACATTTGCTTCGCATATTGTTTATTTTTTAATATTTTAATGTTCAAATTTCATAAAAAATTACAATTAAAAAACTTATTCACACAAATCAAAACTCAATTTGCAATTTTTTCATATTTGCTTTGGTCGCATTTTTCTAAACATTCAATTTTGACAGCTACTGAGGGAAAATCGATTCAAAAAAATTTGCTCTTGCATCCACCTTGTAAATAAATTCACCTTGTACTGTATATGTTATTTTTTCATACGGTAAAACATTTGACGTTTAAGTTACAGCCCTATGCACAACAATGCTGTCATGACATAATTTTTAATTTTCTTGGTATGACATTAACATACGGGGTCTCCACTTGACATTTCGATGTTAAGGCATGAACATTGCCATGAACTATAGCTAGTCGAGACACTATGTAACAGAACAGAACACTGACCAGGGCCGCACCGCTCTTGGTAAAGCTATTTATAAATAAAAGCGCGATGGATTCAGCAAAGAGTATTTACGTATATTACGTATGAAATAGTGTGTTACCGCCGAACGGAGTATTTTAAATTATTTGATTTCTAATTTTTCCTACTGGCTGTTTTGATTTCATAGAATTTTTGATATGTTTCTCATTACATATGTATATAGTTTTTCCCCCCCTTTTGTCTAAATATTCTATTATACGCATTTATATTTGATAGCCTTGGAATAACTGTTAAATACCGTTTTTAAAAAAATAGCTTACGCGTTTAGAGACTTGGAAGAGTACAGTCAGTTCGCGTTTGTATATGGGGAAATAAACAAGAATTTTTAAAGTCGTGGCAAAAACGGTTTAAAACCTTATTTAAATTTTATGTAATGTATAGTTTTACGAATAAAATCTTATTCACTTGAAAATCGACCCTTCTTTTAAAAACTTGTCGAGCGCGGACTCGGGATTGTGAAACCTCCTTTCACAAATCTTTAAAAATTCTTTTAAATTGTAAAAACACGGTTCGTGATAATTAAAGTGAACTTTACGCGTTTCGCGAAAAATAAAACAAAAAACTAAAGAAGTGTTATAAACAGATCCGTTCGAAAACGCAAATATGTTCGCCACGGATGGCCTAAACCAGTCGGACAGCGTACACCACTGCAACAAGTGTGACCAAGCGGATGATTCCCGTATGGTGCAGTGTGATAAGTGCGACATGTGGTACCACTATGATTGCGTCGGAGTAAATCATGACATAGCTGATATAAGT
Organism: Clusia tigrina; assembly: GCA_920105625.2. NCBI lineage: Eukaryota > Metazoa > Arthropoda > Insecta > Diptera > Clusiidae > Clusia > Clusia tigrina. The sequence goes on from CAKKTE020000562.1 coordinate 719,843, forward strand.
TGGAGCTGCGGATGCGGTAATCCCTTGTCAGTAGCAGTCACATCGAGTTCGAATGCTCCTCCGACAAATAATAATGTTCCACCAAAAGTCCAACAAATTCAGCCACAGGCGACGTCCTCCCCCCAAACCGTGTGCAGCCAATTACATCAAACAAAAAATACATCGGATCCATCCGAAGTAATTAAAACGATCGTATGGAACAATGGACAAGTTGCCGAACAGACAGTTGGAAACATTGGAAAAGTTGCCGTCCAAGTTGAAGCAGAAGCACAACATGAAGTAATGGAGAAAAACGCACAGCAGCCGCAGTCGGCGCCAATGGTTAGTTTTCGCTCTGCAACTCGAACGCAGCCAATGTATACAAATGAGCCGAACTTTTATAATGTTGCGCCAAGAGAATATAATGTTGCGCCAAGCGGATGTAATGCTGCGACAAACATATATAATGTTGAGAAACACGCAGAGTTTGCTAAGAATACTCAGCAACATTCGTTGTTTACGTTTGACAGCCAGCCACATTTTCTATCAAATTCGCATCTAGCTTCTCAAAAAGAAGAAAGTGCAAAAGCATGTGAATTGCGTTTAGCTATGCTGGAAGAAGAGACAAAACCGCATTTTCATGGTGATCCTGAGGAGTGGCCTCTGTTCATAAGCAGCTTCGATACCAGCACAGAGGTCGCCGGGTACACGAATGTCGAAAATTTAATGCGATTACAGGCCTGTCTTAAAGGAAAAGTACGGGAAATGGTGAGGAGCAAATTGCTACTACCGGCAATGGTTCCAGAGATAATTCACTCTCTAAGGTTGTGCTTTGGTAGGCCAGAGTATATAATTGAAAATCTCATCGACAAGGTAAGAAAAGTGCCACCATTAAAGGACAGATTAGATACACTTATTGATTTCGCTCTTTCTGTGCGCAACGTTTACTCAACGATGGAGGCTTGCCACATGGACGCCTACATGAACAACCCTATGCTGGTAAGAGAACTAGTAGAGAAGCTTTCGAACCAGTACAAAATGTCTTGGGCTATGCATCCTAAACAAAAGGAAGTGCCATTGGTGAAGGTGTTTAGTGATTGGCTTTATGCGCTCGCGGAAGCTGCCAGTCAAGTGGTTTCGCCTACAACAACAAAACGCAACGGCCATGTCAACACGCACATGCAAGCACTCCATGTTCAGCAGAAATATGACTGCGGGAACTGCAAAAGCAACGGGCATAAAATTGCTCAATGTGAGGAATTCAAGAAGCTGAATATTGATCGCAAGTGGGACGTGATACGATCACTGAAACTATGCCGTCAGTGCCTCAACACACATCGTAGGCGCTGCCTAGTCAATCGGGTCTGCGGAATCGAAGGCTGCAATGCGAAACACCATCAACTCCTGCATAGAAGCAAAGTCACCAGTCAACCGACCACAACGAGCGAAGGCGCTGCGTCCATCGCGACCCTGAATTCGCACCACAAGGCTCGCGAAGAGGATAGCTCATTTTTCCGCATACTTCTGGTTCGTATCCATGCTGCGAACAAATTTTTTGATACCTTTGCATTTCTAGATGAAGGGTCATCAGTCACGTTGACTGACGAAGAGGTTTTCAAGTATCTCAACTTGAAAGGCGTGTTGGATCCCTTGTGTTTGCGCTGGACCGGGGATAAAACTCGTTCTGAAGAATTTTCCATGCGAACCACATTGAAGGTGGCCAACCCCCAAAACGATGATCGCTTCACGATGCAAGGGGTTCACACAGTCAAGAACTTGGGCCTTCCAATGCAAACTGTCCACATGGAGAAAATCATCACGCAATTTCCCTACTTGGCGGGGTTGCCAATGAAGTCCTACGTAGATGCAAAGCCAACAATTCTCATCGGGTCCAACAACTGGCATCTAGCTGTGCCGCTCAAGATTCGTGAAGGTGCTTGGAACCAGCCCATAGCCACCAAAACGAGGCTAGGTTGGGCGCTACAAGGTCGTTGCTCAAGTCAGTCAGCAAATTCGTACTTAAACATACACACGTGTGGCTGCAGCGAGAAGTACGAGCAACTCCACGATCTTGTCAAGGAGCACTATAAGCTAGATGCACCATCACCCACACAGCTGTTGTCGCACCAAGATAAGCGAGCTATGGAGATCCTCGATACAACTTGTAAGAGGGTGGGCAGCCGATTCGAAACTGGGCTACTCTGGCGCTACGAGCACATCGATATGCCGGAAAGCTACGATACTGCATTGAAACGTATGATTTGCTTGGATAGACAATTTCGTAAGGACCCATCGCTGAAGGCAGCAATGCAAATACAAATCGGCAACTTGCTGAATAAAGGCTACGCAAGACGACTAAGTGCCGAGGAGTTGCATGCAAGCACAGATCGCGTCTGGTATCTGCCAATTTTCACCACTAGGAATCCGAATAAGCCCGACAGAGTGCGACTAGTATGGGACGCAGCCACGAAAACCAAAGGCGTATCATTGAACGACATGCTCATCAGCGGGCCTGATTTGCTGACTCCACTAGTGGAAGTTCTTCTTGGCTTTCGACTTGGGCGAGTGGCGATTTGTGGAGATATCGCCGAAATGTTCCACCAGATAAGCGTGCGTAGCAGTGACATGCATGCTCAAAGATTTTTATGGTGTGAAAAAGAGGATACGATCGACAGAAAAAGAGTGTACGTCATGCGCGCGCTGACGTTTGGTATAAGCTGCGCCCCATGCATTGCTCATTACGTGCGCAATAAAAATGCTGATGAGTTTGCGCAGCAGTTTTCCCGTGCCGTAGACGCGATTAAGAAGCATCACTATGTAGACGACTTTATTGATAGCGAGTACAGTGAGCAGGCAGCGTTGCAATTGGCAGAAACTGTAAGAAAAATACACGCAGCAGCAGGTTTTCATATACGCAACTGGTCTTCAAACTCCACATTCGTGCTAACGCATTTAAGCACCGACCACGCGGTAAGCCAGGAACCGGTCGAGCTGAGCACAAACGAGAAGATACTTGGAGTATTTTGGGACCCAAAAAAGGACGTGTTCAAGTACGCGCTGAGGTTTGCCAGGCTGAAAAGGAACGTTTTATCAGACAATGCGATACCCACGAAGCGTGAGCTCCTTCAAATTTTGATGTCTATATTTGATCCGTTAGGATTCATAGCACAATATACTATTTCACTAAAGATTCTTCTTCAGGAAATCTGGCGATCGAGCATCGATTGGGATGAAACCCTTCCTGACGAACTGGCTCGGAAGTGGTGCCAGTGGAAGACGATGCTAAAGCAAATAGCAGCGGTTGAAATTCCACGATGCTTCTCACATTCTTTAAATGAAGCTGATGACGTCGAACTGCATACCTTTGTGGATGCAGGGGAGTATGGCTATGCAGCGGTATGCTACCTGCGAGTTCGATGTGGCAGCAGCATGAATATTTCATTGGTGGAAGCAAAGTCCAAGGTAACACCACTTAAGCCTGTATCAATTCCACGGCTCGAGCTACAGGCAGCAATCACAGGTGTGCGCCTGGGAATCCAAATACAAAGCGTTCCTCGATTACGTATTTGCAGAAAAGTGTTTTGGACTGACTCAGCTACGGTTTTAAAATGGCTCCGCATGGATCCCAGGCAGTTCCAGCAATTCGTCATGTATAGAGTCGCTGAAATTCTCGAGCACACCAACCCAGACCAGTGGAAGTGGGTCCCATCAACATCTAACCCGGCAGATCTTGCAACAAAATCTGAACCCAAAACGTCAGATCATTTGTGGTACAATGGACCTGCTTTTTTAATGAATGCTGAAAACGAGTGGCCATATCGCGACGACTTCGGACCCACGAACACCGCGGAAATTAGACATCACCTGCTTCACATTTAAAAGATGGATAAACATAAGCTGCCCATCAACGTTGAATATTTTTCATCCTGGCGCCGCTTGTAACGCGCATTAGGGATGTTCATTCTTTACGTGGAGAAGCTGAGAGCAAGAATCAGATCAGTGAGTGCTCTCCCCGAAAAGCCCACGTTCGAAATGATCCAAGCAGCGAAGACGATCCTCATCAAGCAAGCGCAACTCAGCGAATATTCCCAAGAAATAATTGTCTTGAAAAGTGGTAAGAGTATTGAGAAGAACAGCAAATTAATTTCCTTTAATATCTTTCTAGACGATCATGATGTCATTCGTGTTAAAGGGCGCACAGAATTTCTAAATCCACACGACGTGATCGTGCTACCCAGCAACAGTAACATCACCTATCTGATCGTCAAGGAGATGCATGGGAAATATCATCACCTTGCCCATGAGACCATTATTAATGATATTAAGGGTCAATATTTCATACCACGGCTGCGCGTGCTGTATCGTTCTGTTCGAAGCAGCTGCCAACACTGCAAAAATAAAAATGCGATGACGATGACACCTCAAATGGCCGCATTGCCAGCTGCCAGACTTGCGAGTTTCGAGCGCCCATTCACTTACGTCGGGATTGATTACTTCGGCCCAATGTTTGCTACGGTTGGAAGAAGGCGTGAAAAACGATTGGGCGTTATATTTACCTGCCTCACGGTTCGAGCGGTGCATATTGAGGTAGCCCACACCTTGGACACTAGCTCCTGCATACTGTGTATTCGTAATTTCGTAGCGCGTCGAGGTGTACCAAAAGAAATTTATACGGATAATGGTACAAATTTCAAAGCATCTGCGAAGATTCTGCAAGAAGAGGCCGGGCACGTTGATTATGCGGAAATCGAAGCCAAGTTCGATGACATCCAATGGAAGTTCAACCCACCTGCCGCCCCCCACATGGGTGGCGCTTGGGAGCGGGTAATCAGATCGATAAAAAACGTTCTAGCAGCAATGTATCCTGAGCCCAACTTCAACGACGAGACGCTGCGAAGTGCACTGTTCGAGGTCGAATATATAATAAATTCAAGACCGTTGACTTTCGTTTCACTGGAGTCGTGTGATGATGAAGCTATCACTCCTAACCATTTATTGCTAGGCTCAACCAACGGTTATAAGCCGATTGGACACGGTGGCGATCTACGACATCGTTATCATCAAACCCGGATATACGTCGACCGATTTTGGCAAAGGTGGCTAAAGGAGTACACGCGGCGGTCGAAATGGTATACGAAGCAACCACCTCTAAAGGTCGGCGACGTCGTGGTCATCGTGGACGACAACCAACCGAGAAACAAGTTGCCAAAAGGTATAGTTCAGGAAGTTGTCATCGCAAAGGATGGCCAGGTACGACGAGCTACAGTGAAGACGCAACATGGCTTGCTAGAGCGCCCTGCAATCAAGATAGCTGTCCTAGACGTTAGTAATCAACTGGAGTAAGCGCGTTTGGACTCGCTTACGAGGGGGAGAATGTTACCGCCGAACGGAGTATTTTAAATTATTTGATTTCTATTCTATATTTCCTACTGGGTGTTTTGATTATCATAGAATTTTTTATATGTTTCTCATTACATATGTATATAGTTTTTTCCCCCTTTTTTTCTATATATTCTATTATACGCATTTATATTTGATAGCCTTGGAATAACTGTTAAATACCGTTAATAAAAAAAAATAGCTTACACGTTTAGAGACTTGGAAGAGTACAGTCAGTTCGCGTTTGTATATGGAGAAATAAACAAGAATTTTTAAAGTCGTGGCAAAAACGGTTTAAAACCTTATTTAAATTTTATGTAATGTATAGTTTTACGAATAAAATCTTATTCACTTGAAATCGACCCTTCTTTTAAAAACTTGTCGAGCGCGGACTCGGGATTGTGAAACCTCCTTTCACATAGTGATTGTCATTTATTTCAGACTTTCGATTTTATCAGAATGCATACCTGTGACTATTCTATTTATTTATTCTATAAGTTTTACGAATATTTTCAACAACGTACTATATCAAATAATATATCAAAATCTTGTAGCTGTCAAAGAGAATTTAATATATATATATATATATATATATATATATATATATATAAATATATCTATATATATATATATATATATATATATATATATATATAAATATATATATATATATATATATATATATATATATATATATATATATATATATATATTTATATTGTAAGGAGAGGAAATTGAGGGCAATCCCCCTCACAAATTGATTGTTACGCCTCTGGACGCTGCTCATATACATATAAATATGTACATATTTCTTCTAAACACATACACGTATGTATATACAGCATTAATATGTATATGGGCAGCTAAATGCCGTACAGACCCATGACGCCAAACCACTTTCCATCAGCAGCCAACATGCCACGTGGATAGCATGAAAACCGGTTTCTTCAGCAAAATCACGCCACTTTGCGGACACGGTTAGCAACATCACCCAACATGCCACGTGGATACAGCGAAAACCGGTTTCTTGCTTGGGATCACGCGACTTTGCCTGTTTAGACACACACAGGGAAAGTTGTCCTGGTATGCGTGCGCATGGGAACCTATAAAAGCGGCAACAGGGATCAAATCGATCTCTTTGGACAACAGCTCTCGTTGGATAAGCAGCTTTTGGAACAACAGCTCTCGTTGGATAAGCAGCTTTTGGAACAACAGCTCTCGTTGGACAAGCATCAGCGCTGCGGAAAGTAACTCTCGTCGTAGAAGAAATCGCGGAGACCCACGTACAAAGGATATTACGTTAGTGATTAGACAAATCTTTACAATAACGACTAAGCGAATCTATCATTCGCGAAGAACGAACCTGAGCGGGCCAACACCCCGCGACGTACACGTTAACTGACGACTAAGCGAATCAATCATTCGCGCCGAACGCACCTGAGCGGGCCAACACCCCGCGTTGACGGACACTACTGGACTCGCGACATCGAGCACGCCTTTGAAAGGAGTACCATTTTCTTATCTTAAAAGTTTTGTTCTAAAGATTAAAATAAATAAAAATTAAATCATTTAAACAAAATAGATATCTTAGTAACGAACCCTGGTAAGCCGCTGAGTATACCTCAGCCTTAGAATCGAAAAGACTCCGTGTCGTTACAATAAATATATATATATATGTACATACAATATATATATATATATATATATATATATATATATATATTGTTACCTCACCACTAGAATGATGCAGTGTGGTGACCACGGCTAGCTCACCGCACTGGTCGTGGTCCTTAACCCGCCACACTGCATCGGGTGGGGCAACACTACAAAAAAAAAACTCCAACTCACCATGTTTCCCAGCATCCTCCGCTACGTCGACAAGCGAGCCCGCCCCATATTGACCGCCTTAGCCTAACATTTTTAACATAAAATTAAACATAACTACACATTTTACTTAAATAAATAACATACATATACTCGAGTACTTAATAACTTAAATAAATATTTACTTATCTCTAGGGGCGGGCGGCAGCCTCCTTTTTCCTTCCCGACCTCTGCTACACGACCTTTAAATATGAGCGAGCTCAACTCGAAAAAGCAGCTTAATTACGATTATAACTCATGGAGCATATAATTTATACCACAAATAACGATTCTGTGCAATTTGCGTGGCGAATTATAACTCAAAGAAACGATATTATTCGAGGCCAACGAAATTTGACCTACACTGACCGTGCCACTAATACAGAGGACGTCCACGTTCTGCTCTGCTTTGAATCTTTATTTTTGAAAATAACTTTCACTTCATTTATTATAAGAATAGAAACACTATTTTTACACTATTGTAGTTATGCTGCGACAATTTTTCTATTGATTCAACTAAAATACGCTACTAACAAACAATCACCGGACCACGGACGAGACGACTCTTTCTGCCAATACCACCGACACGAACTCAAAAACATCCTATCTTCATTTTCCTCGGCCTCTTCCGCTATTCCATCAGTGACCGCTCCAGCGGTCGAGGCGGTCAGTCACCTTTTTTTCAAATTTCTACCATTCTGAGGCAGCGCCATCTGTACCTCAGAATCTGGTAGGTTTCAGCCTGGCCGCATTCACCAGCAAAGCGGACAAGTGGAAGGCACAAAAGAAGGATGGGAGCAAAACAAACATATAGACGGTAGACGCCAAAACACCGATCGCAACAAAACACACGGGTTGCCAGGAGCACTATAAACTCCGCCGGAACACGGATGGAAGCGTCGATTAGCACTTAATGCTCTACCCTGAGCTAGCCGGGCAACTATACCTACATAAACCTAAACATATAAACTAATAATACTTCCTTTACAGAACCACCACACTGAGGAAGATTACGGATCCCAACACCTAATTGCACGGTACTTATCCACAACACAAAATTTCCTAATCTAACTCTATACTTATTTTGTCTTCCCAGCCATTCGACTCGAAGAATCACCTTCACCACTCTACTCACTAATAAACGCTAACCTACACACCTATACTCTATCGTATAAACAGGAACATTTTTATTTATTTTACCTAAAAAAAAACACATAGTAATCAATTCTAATTTCAGATTTTTAACTCAGATTACCTCTAGACCAACGAAGCTGATTTGGGAGTAAGTTCTTTTATATGTATTATATAATCCATAATTCCCTATGATTAACTTTCCTCCACCTCCTTACTAACTATTGCTACTTCACGTACCACAGGCGCCAACGTGAGCTACGCCCACAACCCCGAGATTAAGAGTCGCGTGCTCTTACCGGTTTAGATTCTTAGCGTGGAATAATCCCAACATCTCCCCACGCAAATTTTCCAGTAGGTACTAGAAGTGCCACAAGGCCTTCACCAATTTAACCTATGGTTTTAACCCTTTCTAACCACTTCCCCCTATCGAACACAAGATTCTGCAACCCACAAACGCGATCTACTGCTCCTCGCAATTTCTTAATAATTCGAATATAATTTAAGTTTTTGCCAGTACAATTGCTTCTGTCGAAGTATGTCGGCTGATCTGTAAGTAGTACAGTTGGACAAACAGTTGCAATCAATTTAGGTTCAGTCACTATATTCACATCATTTCTATATGATGCCCCTTCTGAATGCTTTGTCTTTGATCCATTCGATGGTATACTGCTTTTATCTCCTGCAACAGCAGCATTACTGTCTGAAACTAAAGATAAAGATTTATCAGCTGATTTTATGGAGTCACGTTGACTAGTGGTTTCTGTACTCTGTTCACTATGGTCACTAAGGCTCATATTTTGTGAGAGGGGAGCTCCTACTAAATCGTTAACAAACATATCTATTGAGTCCAAAGAAGATAAATTTTCGCAACTATTTCTTAATTTTGCGTTACACGCTTCAGACATAATACTACCATCAACAGAATTATCGTCTAACAATATCTCAAAAATATCTTGATCTATTGAGGCCAAATCCTCATCGTCCTGACTTGTTGGTATATTGTCCAAAGCTTCCTCTTCACAACTTAAATTATAAATGGTAGTACTTTCCTCTTCAAAACTAACATGTGAGTTGCCACTTCCCCTAACTTCTTCCCAGTTTTCAACTACTTTATTTTGGGGCACCTTATCCAACTCTGCAGCTGCTAGGCTACTTTCCTGCGCCGGTGATTGCTGCATGGGTCTCATTGCATCACTAATGAGCTTCATCAGCTCTAAATGGTTCGCACGGACCGTTTCCCTTATCTTTCCAAACTCCACCTTCATCGCCGCCCGATAACTATTTTCACTCTCTAATATCAATAAGTTCACGGCTGACCGGTATTGACTTGGTAGTTCTGATGGCCTAGCGCCGTATTCCCCGTATTCCGCTGACATGTTTACTTTAAAAAAACCAACTAACTTCTAACAACAAAAAAATAACATAATACCTATACCTATGCCTGGAGATCTACCAATGCCACCCTATACCCCAAAAGATTAAGACATATATACATATTTATATAAAAATTTTTCCATATTAAATATAGCCAAACTAAAAATATTCCAATCTTAATATTTACTAACAAAAAAAACTATAATATTTTTTTAATACAAATTAATGTTCAAATGGGGGGGCTCCCTTGTCTTCAATCCATCGGAGGACTGTTTCTTTTACCTGGTGAGTTGTCATTTTTCTTTTACTAAAATGTTCCTTTACTTCTACTGAGACTCCGCCTCTCAGCTATCTCATCAGTGCTACGATGATCTGTTCAACAGACCACGGCCACGATGAGGTAGCCGGCTTCATCTCACATTTAGCCTCCCCCTCTTGTCGCTGCAGTTGGCGTTACGCATTGGCACGTCAAGTCAGCGGCAAGAGTGGAGCACATTAACTACACATCAAAACTAAACTACACAATGCTTCAGTACAACGTCACAATACATTAAAAGGAAAATTTTAATTTATATTTCTATTATTTTTAAGTTGGGCGCCATTAATGTTACCTCACCACTAGAATGATGCAGTGTGGTGACCACGGCTAGCTCACCGCACTGGTCGTGGTCCTTAACCCGCCACACTGCATCGGGTGGGGCAACACTACAAAAAAAAAACTCCAACTCACCATGTTTCCCAGCATCCTCCGCTACGTCGACAAGCGAGCCCGCCCCATATTGACCGCCTTAGCCTAACATTTTTAACATAAAATTAAACATAACTACACATTTTACTTAAATAAATAACATACATATACTCGAGTACTTAATAACTTAAATAAATATTTACTTATCTCTAGGGGCGGGCGGCAGCCTCCTTTTTCCTTCCCGACCTCTGCTACACGACCTTTAAATATGAGCGAGCTCAACTCGAAAAAGCAGCTTAATTACGATTATAACTCATGGAGCATATAATTTATACCACAAATAACGATTCTGTGCAATTTGCGTGGCGAATTATAACTCAAAGAAACGATATTATTCGAGGCCAACGAAATTTGACCTACACTGACCGTGCCACTAATACAGAGGACGTCCACGTTCTGCTCTGCTTTGAATCTTTATTTTTGAAAATAACTTTCACTTCATTTATTATAAGAATAGAAACACTATTTTTACACTATTGTAGTTATGCTGCGACAATTTTTCTATTGATTCAACTAAAATACGCTACTAACAAACAATCACCGGACCACGGACGAGACGACTCTTTCTGCCAATACCACCGACACGAACTCAAAAACATCCTATCTTCATTTTCCTCGGCCTCTTCCGCTATTCCATCAGTGACCGCTCCAGCGGTCGAGGCGGTCAGTCACCTTTTTTTCAAATTTCTACCATTCTGAGGCAGCGCCATCTGTACCTCAGAATCTGGTAGGTTTCAGCCTGGCCGCATTCACCAGCAAAGCGGACAAGTGGAAGGCACAAAAGAAGGATGGGAGCAAAACAAACATATAGACGGTAGACGCCAAAACACCGATCGCAACAATATATATATATATATATATATATATATATATATATATATATATGTGTATATATATATATATATATATATATATATATATATATATATATATTTATATATATATATATATATATATATATATATATATATCGTTGTCAGATTAAATTTCATCGTCTTGCATAAAACAATATTAATCCAAGTAAAGTTATATTTTTCCACGACAAAAATTCCACGTTAATGAAAATTCAATAAGAGCATTTCATATTCATTCGTTAGTTTTCTATAAATTTTGATTTTTTCTTGTGTTTGTTGTAATTTTGACATATAGGCACAAAATTATTTTGAGTTACACTACGGCCACACGTGCCTGTAACTGGCTGCCAGTTGAGAATACATATTATTTTCGAAATTTCGAAATTTTGCTGCCAGTGGCCACGGTGGCCACACGTGCCAGTGCAAGTTCATTTATAAAATATCATCGTACGGAAAGGTTCTCCCTACAGTAGCGTTTTTCTAAGTTAGAACCCGTTTTGCAACTGTTTTTTTAAGGTGCGCCCATACATTTTCAATGGGGTTCATATCAGGGCTTTATGCTGGTGTGTCTATGACTATATATATGCAATTATATAGTAGTTTTATTTAAACATTATTTATTTTTAGTTTATTAGTTTCTTCTTTCGTACCATTTAGGGTGCCTTTTTGTATGGCGCATACGAAGCACAGTTATTTTGGTATTAGTACTTTTTTATTGTTTTCAAACTATTCTACACTTTTTTCTTAATTGTAGTACCAAAATGTCCAACTCTTACATTACAACAAAAAATTGTGCGAAAATAATTTTTGTAGTTGGTGTTTTTGTAGCATTTTTTAAATTCAAGAGTACTTTTTTATTTCTCTCTTGTGCATCAATGATTCAGAGTATGAATTTGACATTTACTGGCCGCATGTGTCAAAAAGTTACTGTCTCTGAAATTTCGTTGCCAGTAGCGCCGCCAGTAGCAAATGTGTGAGAATTTTGGTGAAAATCTTTGAAGGTATTGAGTTTTTCGAACATGCGATGGCGCGTGTAGCGTCGGGGTTAGGCGTTTGCCGGATCTTACCCGTTAATTATTTCACCATGATTAAATTGTGGTTTTTGTTCGGCTCAGTTCGTTAGTCGTATATCTGGTTGGTCGCGGTAGACATTTTGCAGTTAGTCAGTTTTTAATAAAGATGTTCGCATTACGGGCTGCTGCTAAAACTGATAAAAATATTTTGCCATTTTTGTGCAATTTAAGTGAGTAAATTCGCACAAATTGTTGCAACACTTAAGTAATAATTTCTATTACTATACTTGACATGGTATCTTAAAATTTAACGCAATGATATAACTTAACTACTCGTCACATAACCTTAAAACATGCCATGGCTGTCCGGGAAGAACTGTTACATAATTGGGAAAATTTGGTCAACTGTGCCCAGTTTAATTAACCAATTAACATTAATTTTAAAATGATGACTGAAATTTATAAAATAAATCCTTGGCTTAAATGTTGATTGTGCTTTTACTCTTTAGGCCGTGGTCATGCAGCTAAGGCGGCGGCTAAAACGGCCATTGCTAATGGCAAGGTATTTTATAATTTTATGTTGCTTGAAATTAATATTTTATTTTATAATTATGTAATCTTGTTAGATCGTTGCTGTCATTGGAGCCGTTGTAGACGTACAATTTGATGATAATTTGCCACCAATTTTGAATGCTTTGGAGGTTGACAACCGTTCACCACGTTTGGTGCTTGAAGTTGCTCAACATTTGGGTGAGAATACCGTGCGCACTATCGCTATGGACGGAACAGAGGGTTTGGTTCGAGGACAAAAAGTTCTTGACACTGGATACCCAATACGTATTCCTGTAGGCGCTGAAACTTTGGGTCGCATTATCAACGTTATTGGTAGGTAGTATTTTGCATAATACAATATAAATTATTGCATAATACAATATAAATAATTAAATAATTAAAAATAATTAGTTGTCTACTCAAGTACTTTTTAAAGAAGGTATCTTCTAATTTTAATGTTGTTTCATTAAAGGTGAACCTATTGATGAACGTGGTCCGATTCCAACCGATAAAGTCGCTTCCATTCATGCCGAAGCTCCAGAATTCGTTGATATGTCCGTAGAACAGGAAATCCTTGTAACAGGCATAAAAGTCGTTGATTTGTTAGCACCTTATGCCAAAGGTGGTAAAATCGGTCTTTTCGGTGGCGCCGGAGTTGGTAAAACTGTACTAATTATGGAATTGATCAACAATGTCGCCAAAGCTCATGGTGGTTACTCAGTTTTTGCTGGAGTTGGTGAACGTACACGTGAAGGAAACGATCTGTACAATGAAATGATAGAATCCGGTGTCATTTCTTTAAAAGATAAGACTTCGAAAGTCGCTCTTGTCTATGGCCAGATGAACGAACCCCCAGGAGCACGCGCTCGTGTTGCATTAACTGGTTTAACTGTTGCTGAATATTTCCGTGATCAAGAGGGTCAAGATGTTTTACTTTTCATAGATAACATCTTCCGTTTTACTCAGGCTGGCTCTGAAGTGTCTGCTCTGTTAGGTCGTATTCCTTCCGCTGTCGGTTACCAACCCACTTTGGCCACTGATATGGGTACTATGCAAGAGCGTATTACGACGACCAAAAAAGGTTCAATCACTTCAGTACAGGCTATTTACGTGCCAGCTGACGATTTAACAGATCCAGCACCAGCCACCACATTTGCTCACTTGGACGCAACTACTGTATTGTCTCGTGCTATCGCTGAGTTGGGTATTTACCCAGCGGTTGATCCATTGGATTCCACATCTCGTATTATGGATCCCAATATCATTGGTCAAGAACATTACAATGTTGCGCGTGGTGTGCAGAAAATATTACAAGATTACAAGTCGTTACAAGATATTATTGCCATCTTGGGAATGGATGAATTATCCGAAGAAGATAAACTGACCGTAGCACGCGCACGTAAGATTCAACGTTTTTTGTCACAGCCATTCCAAGTTGCTGAAGTATTTACTGGGCATGCTGGAAAATTAGTACCATTAGAAGAAACTATCAAAGGATTCACCAAAATTTTGGGCGGTGAATATGATCACTTGCCTGAAGTGGCATTCTACATGGTCGGCCCTATTGAAGAGGTTGTAGAAAAAGCCGAACGTTTAGCTAAAGAAGCTGCCTAAAATTACTACATTCATGTGTATGAAGAAAATCTTTCGTGTCTAGAAAAGAGAATCTTTCGTGTCTAGAAAAGAGAATCTTTCGTGTCTAGAACTGAATTAAATAAAAAATAAAAGTTGAACAAGTCATGTGATATGCCAATTTTATTTCTCGGTAGATATGCAGGTACGGGTTGAGCTGGCAAAAAGCACTTGTGCATTTCTAAATCGATCGATAGGGCTACGATTAGTTAGTTTAAGTCAGAACTGGAAACTTGCAAGAGAGTTACAAATTTCCTTCTGACATTACGAAGGAAAGATCTTCGAGCATTGTTTGGAGTAATCACAGGGCATACTCCAAGGTGTCATCATTTGGCGACCATAGCTATCGAGAATCCGAACTGCATCTGACTGGAGGGGGAACAGGTCTTCACAGAGCATTTTCTCGCTTGTCCTGCCTTTGCCAGAATGAGGAGGCGCATATTGGGGTCAGATGTTTTGGGAATGGATAATATACATTACTTATCCCTGGACAGACTTCTGCGGTTCATAAAAGAGTCAAAGAAGTTTAAAAAGGTGTAATTTCCTTTCCAAAATTCTCTATATCCCCCCTTTCCCTAAATATTTTTCCAGGTTTAGTACAATGGGCATCAATGCCTGAGTGCTTGGAGGCCTCCTTCTTCGGTGGTTCTCGGGCCTACCACACTTCTATCTATCTAAGCGCTGCATGTCCTTTCTTTTCAATCGGATGTAACCTTGATTTAACAGTAGTTGTCTCGCTGAAGCATTGGGATACTTTTCTAGTTTAGTTAAGTAGCTTTTAACAAATTTTGAGATCTCTTCATTTACACTCGGGATGTGTAAATCTTTTATGTAGCAAGGTGCGGCAGCAATCATTCACAGGATGCTGTGCTCTTTGGAGGTTCTTCACATTTGATGGTGATGCGATACCCCAAAGTTGGATAACATACATATATCCATATGGGTTTAATTATTGCCTTATAGAGCAGTACTTGATGGTCTAGTTTAAGCCTGGGAGTTCATTTACTTTGAGTCTGATTTGGGAGGCTTTGGCGTTTGTGTTAGTCTGCGATCGTGGTACATACATTCCAAGACTTGGAGTTGATCTTCACAGGGGACAAGTGCTTCTGCACAGAGTGAATGTGAAGTGTGCACAATTGATCTCATTGACTTTCATTCTCCAGGAGTCAAGCCATTCTTGTAGGGTGTTTACATGTTCTTGGAGGAGCTTTGATGCCATTTTCGGATCTAAGTGGGAACATAGTATGGGTGTATCATCGACTGCAGGTGGCAGTATTGTCAGCAATGTACATATGTATAGTGTGCAGAGCAATGAGGCAGTAAAATAAAGAGAAATTACTTGTTTTGTGAAAATATCGAGGACTACTGCCGAACAATATTGCTTTTACTCTTATGTATTTTGAATGGTGCTTGCAAAACGGTGCACTTGTTCCACAGTACTATGTTTGCCATGAATGCCAAACCGATGGTCTGGTTTGAGATTTTTTTGCTCAATGGCATTTCTTACACGCATTGCTATCAATTTCTCAAAGGGCATTGAGAAAATAGATAGTAAGCTGATGGGTATGTAAGAAGAGACATTTGTAGGATCCTTACCTGGTTTGGGAATCATGGTATTTTGAGAAAATTTCGATGATTGAGGAAAATAGCCAGTGCGAATTATCGCATTAAATATATGCAGGAGATGCTTTTCAGGTGTTGGGAGTTCTTTTAACATTCAACGTGTAATCAAATCGCATCCTGGAGATTTTTAGTATTAAGGTTCTTGATAACGTTTGTAAGTAATTTTTTTTTGATCGATATATCTGTAATACCCGGAAAAACATTAACTGGTGACAACGGGTTGAAACCAGCAACATTAGGGATAAACACTTGCTTTAAGTGATTTGCAAATGCACTTACATTTTCTGCATCGCTTCTTGCCCATTCGCCGTGGGGAAGGCGTATTTTTCGTTAGTGATGATCTCTTTAAGTTCTTTGCTGCACGTCATAGTTAATAACTTGAGGATTCTGTACGACTGATTGTCTCTGCATATTGATTAAACTCAGGCTTTCTTCTCTAACAATAATCTGAGAGTTCCTTTTACAGAGATGGGGAACTCTATTTCTGCCATTCTCGACTGAAATATCTTTTTTTGGAGAGAAGTACTTCTTGGGAGGTACATTCTTTTCGAGTTGCAGCTTTATTCCTTATATTTGAACCAGTCAGTACGGTTATAGTCGAGACGACCGTCCTGACATTCTCCTGAGACTTTTCGGACATAAGTATTACTATCTTGGGTCAGAGGATAACTAGAGTGAATATTGCAAAAGAGAAAGTCTATTTTATGGTACAACAATAAAATGTTCTCTTTTCTACATCGCTACCTCATCCGTAGCCTCACTCAACTTTTTAAATCGCCGTCTCCTGACATCCTCTCGATATCTTCGTCAAGCGAGCCCGCCCCATCTCCTCCGCCTTAGCCTAACATTTCTTTTTTATATCATCCTATACAAATATTTTTACTTCTTACAAATTTTAATATAATTACGAACACTTAGCTTTAGTTACAATTCACAGATGGAACGGGAGGCACTCTCCTGCGTCCTTTTTTTCTTGTGTTCTTCTCAAAGCACACTAGTTAACACCCATGCCAAATTCTTTAAGTGAAATTTATACTACACTATGTTTAATATTTCACTATTTCGAACCAAATTCTCCCGCCCGCCTCAACAATACTCAAACAATTTCTCTACCCTCGCTGGGGGTAAATATGGAGAACAAAATCTTTTCTTAGTTTTGAGAATGCTCTGGCTATTTAATGAATTCAGTTTTTTGAAAAAGCACTAATCTTTAGAAAATTACAGCTTGGTATAAAATCTACTTTGCACATAGAAAACACCGACTCATTGCGTTAAAATACTTTTTCCGATTTTCACTTTTTCTTCACGTCCTCAATCGTGCGTGACTAAAACTTATCCTCTCAGACGGTCAACACTTAACTGACCTCTATCACCTTCAAAAATTCTCCTTTCCTTTTCTTCTACAGTTTCTTCCCTGGATAGCTGAATAGTGACCCCGTTTAGTGTTGGCTGAATAAAACCCTCGGCTTTCCTCTTTCTGGTAAAAAGGACTAAATTCGGTTTAGCTGGGTTAACCGAAAGTCCATATGATTACACCAAGTGTCAATCTTATTCAGAGAAAACTGCACTTTCCTGCAGATGTGCATAAGAGAGCTTTCTGCAACTACGCAGGCTACATCATCTGCATATGCCAGAGCGTAGATATTAGAATCATTTACATTATGTATACAATGTCGACGAGCAGAGCTGCACATAATGTCAAACGTAACATGATCAAAAGGTCAATATGTCTGTAATTCCTAGGATTGTCATAGTCATCCTTTCCCAATTTTGTGATAAATAAAACTCTGACAAATCTCCAGGAGTATTGACTATAGGCTAGCGCCAAACTTCAAGTGAAGATTATCATCAATGTTGTAATCACCAACTCTATATTCTGATTCAGCATGACTGGATAAATGCCATCCAGACCAGGTGACTTGAAGTTGTCAAAAGATGTAATCGCATATCTAATATCATCTTCATTCGCCACAGTCCTTGCTACAAACCAATCATGCAGAGAGAGACGCCCTATGCAGTTCTGGCTCAATATTTGGTTTCTGCTGGGCGACTGTAACCTGATTTCCAGGAAAGTGGGACTCCAAGAATAAGCAAAGTGTCTCACTCCGCTTTTCGGAAAAAGTACTATCAGGTTTCCTAAGCGACCCCAAATATAGAGATCGATCCTTCTGAAGAACCTTAACTAATCTTTATAAGAAGGCCTCTTCGATGTCCGAAGGGTTTTCTTAAATTCCGTCTGCATTATTCGAATGCAGGAATGAAATCGGTTCTGCAGTTTTATTCAATTAGTTATTGAAATTTAAAGTGATTTAGTTAGATAAAGACTTTACCATAATCCATCAATCAATTAAAACATACGAATTTTAAAGTAACTCAGCACAGTAAGCTCATACAATTTCACTTTTAAAAATTAGGTACAAAACGTCAGTGAATAAAGTCGCCAAATGCTTATTTGCTGACCTCCTGGGCACCGCTGAAAGCACTGAATGCAAGTTTGTCTAATATGGACACAGCTTATGTCATCTAGTAATTGAGTCAAAATATTGAAACAAATGATTGCATACTTTTAGGATACCTCTATTAAGTTCAGTTACTACGTGAGAGGTGTATATAAGTCATGACACAATCTGTTCGGAAAAAAGCTTACTGAAGAACCCTCTTTCGAACTGTAGATAAAATTCGAGAAAATTCTCGATTTTCTATCGAAGTATAAAGTCGAGACGCAGTTGAATAGCAATCGTAAGTGTGTACATCGTGCATTTCACTTGTAGCAGTTACTAAGAAGTAATAAAGTGATTAATGAATTATTAAAAAAAGTGCAAATTGTAAAAAAGTAAACTTTAAGCCTAGTAGCAATAATTAAATAAAGTTAATTATTTTGATTTAACCAGAAACTGTTTGATTACTACATAATCTAGTGGTACGAATCCGAGTATTGAAAGTTAGAGTAAATTGTCAGGAGGGCAATTTCGTAACAATTTTTATCTATTGACTTTAAACAGGATGAATGATCAAGTCTTATTGTTTTATGTAAGTTGTGAAATAATTACAAATAATTAAAAATTTGTAGTATTACTTTGGTTTTTAATAGTTTTTATGTTAATGTTAAAATTTAATTTTTTAATGCTACGCGATCACATTGAATAGTTGTATTTTGAATTTCTTAAATATTTTTTTAAAAGCTGCAACTTTTCTATAGTAAAATTTAATTAAACAGGCTTTTTAAATATTATTTAATAAAATATATTTGTTTCATATAGACCTTAATTAAATATATATAATTATTTTTTATAAAGTGTACACAATACTTTTTTACAATTCAACTATAACCAACAAATTTGTTACTTATTTCAAAGATTTTCCTTTTATTTTGCAAGAGCTATTCTATTTAAAATAAAAAAGAAGAAACATTCGTATTGTGGAATTTACACAAACAATGTGTTTATCATCAAGTATTCCCCAACCTGCTGTTGCTCCTGAACTTGGTACTTTTGGACTAACATATTGGATACCTTTCTTTGATTATTTGGTCATTCTCGTCGCCTTTCCTCGATAAACTGAAAACACAGTTTAAAACATATTTAAGACCAACAAACGAATGAATCTGTCGGTTTAAGAACCAAAAACAAAAAAAATTTGATATAAGAAATAAGTTGAATTTCATTACTTTCTATCATAATAAAATATGTGTGAAAGTCTTTGTTACTAGCAAAGAGTCACAAGCACTGGAAGGCGTACCTAAAAAATAATATTTCCAAATCGGAATCACCGGAACAAACTGTGGATTTCAAAAGAATTAGAAAAACTAAGAAACTGCATGTTTTCAACACAAAAAGTATTGAAATTTTGTTCTGTCTACATCAGGAAAATTAGAAACTATTTGAACCAAACTGATGTATATTCTATGCTCCGACTGGGAGCGATATTTGACTCTTTTATAATTATGTCTTTTAGTTAACTTTGTTAGCATAAGTATAGTTTTATTGTGTCAAATGTCATGGAATTAATAATAATAATAATAATGTATATTCTTTAAATAGAATATTGGCATACATCTAAACACACATATTTGTTCATTTTAAACAAATGAAAGGCAAAATGTTTTCGACCAAAATCAATTTAAAAAAGTACCTTTATGTTAAGATTATAATGGCTTCATCTACCTGGTTAAGGTTCCACATACGTTTTAAAACTATTGTAACAAATGTTCTGTATGAATAATCAGTGTCTCTTATATGCCCAGGACTCAAATATTCGTTTTTCTTATGAAGCGTGCATTGAGTGTGTGTAGAGTGAGATTCTCGGAAATTGTGGCGTAGATTGAAATGGATTAAAGAACAATGTCATTCACACTGGATTCAAAGATTATTATATATTTTTGTATGTGTGCCAATCCTCAGACATAATCACGATTGTGGTTGAAGAGCAGGAATGTCCTAAGGTTGGGCTTGGTTGGTGATTAATTGAATCCATATATTAATAGTGTTATATTCTTCTTAATTTGCGAACACATTTCAATAAGAAGTAGTGAAGCAATTGAGTACTTTAACTAAACATGAAAAGTGTTAGTTACGAATCGACGATGTCAAAAGTATACAGCTCTTATTGTAATATTAGTTCAAGTTAAACAAAATTAGTGAAAGATATATATAATCGATTAGAATATTACGAGCGAGAAGTAACATTTAATAATCGTAACAGTCATAGGTGGGTAGTGATAAGTAGTTTCTAATTTCGTTTTACTAGTTTCTTCTATTTTTAAATATTGCTATTAAATAGAAACATAACTGAGATTTTAGTAATATAATTTGTATCTACATGCTTGTACGCTCAATTCTGTTTCCATAATTTGTAACCTGTCTCATGGGAAAAAAATGTCAACACGATTTGTTGTTGATTTTATTTATCGACCATCAATCCATGCATATAATTTTATTTCAAAAATACAGCTTGTATGACATGTTTTCAACATTTAGTATAGACGCATATATATATATATATATATATATATATATATATATATATATATAAATATATATATATATATATATATATATATATATATATATATATATATATATATATATATATATATATAAATATATATATATATATATATAAATAATAGAAAAGAATTACTAATTCTCAACCAATAGAAAAATGCGTAGTGACATTAACCAAAAAATCCAAAAATCATCACATTTTTATGTTCAGTTATGTTGTTAATTGTATTCACTAATCAGATTCACGATTGCTATTTGAATACAAATCCGGGTGTGTTTTCTTCTTGTAGTAAGGCATGAATGTGTATGAATGTGTATGAATGGTGAGTAAGGCATGAATGTGAATAAGGCATGAATGTGTATGAATATGAATAAGGCATGAATTTGTATGAATGTGCATGTGTTTTAATAGTTTTGTACTGATATACGAACGAAATACATTTGCGCTTATACTCTTGATAATGGAGGTCGAACCTTTACTTCAGAAGCTACAAACATAAACTAGGGAAGCATTCTTTATTTGAGATTCCATATACAATTAATAAGTTTGTAACTATGATAAAGTCAATTTCAGTTTGTTCTAATAGATTGTCGCACAGACATTGACGTTGTTTGAATTCTTCGCACCTGGTTGGTTGGTTGGTTGGTTATAGTGGTTGATACGCATCTGCCAGATAGGTATCACAATTGGCGCTGCAGCGCCACTTCCTCACCGAGTAACGGAATTAATGCACCAAATATAATGTAAACAAAAAACAGAACTGAATGTACTTTTTTAACAAAATTTATAACACCACGCAGCAATTAAATTTAAAATTTAATCTAAATTGTATACACTGAAAATTCATTTGGTGTTTTTTTTTTGGCGAAAATAATAATAGTTTTGCAAATCAATAAACAGAAAATATATAAATTTATACACCTTCAGATAAAATTTATATATATAATATTTTTTAAACATGTTTATTTTTGTTAATGGGGAATTTTTTAGCTGAAAGCCTTGTAAGTTATTTTATATACGGATAATTTAAAATATTTTATTTTATACATATTTTTTAATACACTTTTGCTTCAGTTATAGTTTAAATTTATTTCATCTAGCAACAAACAAAACGACTTTTTAACAAATTATATATATATATATATATATATATATATATATATATATATATATATATATATATATATATATATGTATATATACACATTCCCATTATAATATACTATTATATAGATCTAGGGTGCAGCATTCACAGATTAATATAATATTCTAGTTAACAATTATATTAATACTTAAAATAGTAGTTATAAAGATTTTGTATACACATTTAGAATATAATTGAATTTCTTTTTTTAACAAACAAATTTTCATGTAACTTCTTAACACGAACTCAATATTTATTTTTACTTTATTCACACTAAAATAAAAACTATTTCTGTTTTTTCAATTATATTTCTTGAATGTATTTCTATTAAATAGATAGGTAATACATATTAAATTATATTTAATATATCTGCTTTAAGAATTATAACATTAACATTGTCAGTTAGAAGCCGAGAAGCAACTCCGTGCGAATCTAGTGTTTGCTAGAGAAATAAATGTTTAGCTACCAAGTGGCAGATTACGTTTATTTGGGCATAGCTCGTCACTTCTTTTGTTTTAAAATTATGGAATACAATATTAAAAATTTTTACTATCAATTTAGAAAAAAAGCCATTTTTGAAGTCATGAATGCAGCTGCTGCTGTATTGATGCATGTATGTCTCTTTTCGTTTACATATTTGTCAAGTTTATCTCCAAGAACACCTATTTAATTGTAATTATAATTAATCTTTGATTTTTTGAAATTTCCCTAAGAAAATTTCTAATTTTTTAAATATGTGGTTTTGTAGCCCTCGTTTAAATAAACTGATCAGTTTTACTTAAGACTGTTATTTGTTGGTATTTGTGGATTATTATCGGCAGTGATTGAAGATGTTGAATCGGACGACTTTTTCATTTTATCGCAGTAATCATTGAAAATGTCACGGAAACGTGTCCAACATTTTTCCGGCACGGTTATAGCTGTGCGAAAATTGCTTTTCACCTAAAAAATTTTCTAAGTAAATAGCAGGTTTTGTTTTGATATTCAATTTGGTTATACCTCGCTTATTCGCATGTAAACACCGCGATTATTTTGTCCAATATCAAAATAAAAGTTTTTATTGTCAACTTTCATGTGACGTTCTTCTGGCAGATCTCCTTTAAATCTAGTGAATAGAAAATATATTTATATTTATAAATATATGCAATTATTTAAAAAAAAAATTATGTTAAAAACATATCACACGACTGTGCTAAATCACACATAATTGCAGCAACTGAAATGCATCGTTTAGAGCATATCATTCGCTTCATACACTTTCAATTGAGGCTATTAGTAGTAGGCTTGGGTAGTGAACGACCGAACGAAGTAACTGAGCTATTTCACTGAATTGAACTAACTGAACTAGTTCAGATCTGTTTAAAAAAAATAGTTCAATTGCTCACTTGCTCCCATGCTCATTTGCTCACTTATTTACGTGCTCACTTTCTCACATGCTCAGTTATTCATATAGTTGATTGATGATATATGTGTGTATGTTGGTTCCAAATAGAACATCAAGGCACATAGGGATTTCCAAAATTTGGATACTCTTATTTATAATTTAGAATTGTTTACAGTGAATGTGAAATAGGTGAAATATTTTAATAATGGCTCCTCGAAAGAAATAGTGCTATATGGGGATATTTTGATGCGAACGCAGACAAAAAAGCGCCAAGAGCTTCTCTACTTCTTATGAACGAATGAAAGAGTAAATTAAGTAGGTGAGCAAGTGACATGTTTTAACAATCATGACATACTGAGCGCGCGCAACTGAACTATGTGAACGACCTAGTTCAATATGCTCAGTGAACGAGAATGAGCGGATCAGTCAGCTGAACGACCAAGTCCAACTCTAATTAGTAGGTAACTTAGAGTGTGGGACTAAATCACATTATTACTTCAATCATCAACTGATCAAATTTTATTACATCTATTTAGTCAAATATGAAATGCTTTTTCACACATACCCGCCATCATTGATACCAAACTCTTCCAACAAATCTGTGAGGGCATCACGAAATTCTATCATGCCTTGGGCTGGTATTGCAATTTGGGATCTAGGTCCACCCCTTGTGATAGTCTGTGACACCTTGTGTAAATAGAATAGCAAATCCGAATAAGTATTAATATAATAAAAAATATTTTATGAGCATTTAACGTACACGCAAAAAACGTCCACGAACATTCTCCTTTAAATCTAAATAGTATCGTCGATTGTCCTTCATCATCATTTCTGATTTAAGTTTCCCATCTTCCGGTAGATTATCTGGATTTGGTGGTCCTGTGAATTTCACTGTTTTCCATTAAAATGTAGATATGAAGCATATATGTAAAACTTTTATTAAAGTCAATTTCGAAAGTGCCACGAAAAGTTCTCAAATTCATTGTGAAACTTAATTCGAAGGCATGGATTTCTGAGCATACGAACTTGAAACTCTTTGAGGCACTCTTTTAAATATTTATGTATAATTTGTTAATACTGTGGCCCTACCTAGTGAAGCATAATAATCACTAAATGTTGATAGATAATCACGAAACTCAGCAGCAGTTGATAAGGCCAAATAGACTTGACTACGTCTGCCATCAGCTCCAATCTGTACATTTGGTGGTTTCAGAATTAATTTAAAATTTCATTACTTTTTCAATCGCTTTAATTCTTATTTTATTACTTACTTCTGCAACTTTAATGAATCGTCCGCGGCGATTCTGTTTAACATCTAAATAGAAGCGCTTCGATTGGATTTGTAGCATTTTTGTTGCTAACTCTTGCTCAGCTTGGCCTTGTTGAGCTTGTGATTGGAATTAATTTAAATTGAAACAGTATTAAATTGGTAATCATTAAAGATTCTAATATTAAAAGTTAACTTATAAAACCCACCTTTACCTGACACTTCAAAATCGCCTCTTGAGGTAGTACCCTCCATGCTCGCATTGTACTCTACAAAGAACAAACAGTTATAAATGTTTACAACCTAATATTGTCGGAAAACTATTTTTGAGCAAAAACAATGCAAATTTCTTGAGGTTACATTCACTCTCAAACGAGACACCTGGCCACCCGTTAAACTCAACGAAATAAATATATCCCAATGTGATGAGGCTAGAGACCTTGGGATGCACCCCTCGACGGAAGATTAACTTGGAGAACACATATATTTACAAAACGAAAAGCACTCAGTATAAAGCTCAGAAATCTGCACTGGCTCTTGAATCGAAACTCCAAAGTCTCAATCGATAGCAAATTTGCTCTTGTACTGAGCAATTTTAAAGCCAGTTTGGACAAACGGTATTCAGTTGTGGGGCACTGCGGCAACTTCCAATGTTGAAATACTGCAAAGATTTCAATCAAAGACCTTAAGATTCATTGTAAACGCACCTTATTATGCCATAAACAACCAAATCAATCGTGACCTCAAACTCCTCACAGTCGCTCAAGAAACAAATAAGCTTCCTACTTCGCACAATCTGAGACTCCAAGTCCACCCGAACCCACTAATATAGGAACTGACTTCCAACCCCTTCACTTTCAGCCGACTGAAGAGAAAATCCACAACAGATCTCCTGTGCTATTACGCAATGGCTGTACCACTAGGTGTAGTACATAAATGACAGTAAACTCAAACATTAGTTTAAAGTTATTAAATATTGCTGAATGTTAAGCGACAGATTGCAATAAAAATTTGAATAAAAAAAATATATACATATATATATATTTCTTGAAAATAATCCCGATAATAAAGTTGTAGTAAATTCATGCGACGACCTTGACATGGTTAATGGTTAGTTTCAATACTGCCTTTTGTTAAATGAACTACATGAAAAGTTGTTTCTCCTATCAGTTGTGAAATCGGTAACTCATCTCGCGTACGTTTTGTGATGGTTTTAATTCCCGTATGGCCGCAATTTTATCCGGATCCGTGTGTATACTCTGTTCACTCACTAATTGGCCTAGGTAATTCAATTCTTTCCGAAAGAACTGGCACTTTCCAAGATTAAATTTCAGGTTAGCCTACCGCAGTGGTCGGAAGACCTAACTCACCTTCTTCAGATCGAGGTTGGTGATATATTTGGCTTTACGTAAGCGGTCCAGAATGTGGTGAATGCATGTTAGGGCGTACGCGTCGGGGATAGACCTCGGATTCAATTGTCGGTAATCCCCGCATAGTCGCAACCTGCCGTCTTTCTTCCGCACCAACACGATTGGTGCTCTATGGGGGCTGTATGAAGGCTCTATACAGCCTTTTGTTCAAAGTTCATCTATTTCGGCACTGTTGAGCTCTTCCTGTACTGGGTTCCTGGGGTAGTATCTCTGTTTGAAGGGCCTGTCCTCCTTCATGATGATTTTATGGCTCGTAAGGTTAGACACGCCTGGGATTTCGTCGAACTTACCCAGTTCAGCAGTCAGAAATGAGTCGATAAGAGCCTCCTCAGTGAAAGCCTCTTCACGTACAGTCATGCACGATGTAAGGTCCGGAGTTTACACGCCACCAGTCTGGGATCCCAATGTCACTTGTTGGTCCCCGCACCTAATTGTTGTCTCCTGCTTAACCAAGAAATCCAGGCCCAACAGTAGATCGTCGGTGGAGTCGGGCATCGTGAGTAGTTCCTTGTTACATGCCCGCTCTCCAAGCTTTACTTCTACTGTCTCTGAAACATTCTACAGTCTTGATGCCTCTCCTGCCACTCTCCCAGCAGAACAACACTTGTGCATTTCGACAGTGTCGGGCAAAGTGTCCCGTTTCCCCACAGCGCCTGCAGGCCGTGCGTACATCTATTACTGCTTCAGTTCCCACCATATTTACCGGTGCACGCTCCGTATTTCTCGAAGCGGTATACGCTCGACTCCGGGATGGGCTAAACGGATTCGGCGTGTGCCATGGTGTGTGTCGCGGTCACTACGTATGCCCTCGAGATCTTCTGCAATATCAATCAGCTCTCCAGAGTCCCAAAATCATTGCGACGTACATACCACTAGTACTCCTCCAAACTGTCGCGGTATATCCGTTCCAGTTTCTGGGTTTCTGTGTAACCAGCATGTCGCATCAGGTTTTGGATCTCCACGACATATTCTTTGAAATTCTCACGTGGTTTTTGTCGTCTTAGCCGTATCTCTTTTTCCAGCTTCTCCAAATACCTGGCGGTTAAAAAGAATTTCAGAAAGTCTTTCCGAAATGTGTCCCATTCTAGCCAGGCGTGGTTATTATTCCGGAACCAGAGGAGTGCACTATCCTTCAGGAGTTCCGGCATAGTATGTGGAAGCATGTTTGATTAAGGCCATATACCTCTGACAGCTCCTCCCCTCGTTCAAGGAACCCCAGTGGGTCACGACCGCCGCTGTACTTGATCGATCATTTGCTTACATGGTCTATAACAGACGTATAATGAATAGCTTTTGACCCGTGTCAATGTTCAACCTGGCTAGGAACCCAGATTAAAAACTAGCCCAGTTTCGAATGGTGTGCTGCGGATACTTGGCGCCTACCGGTTCTATCTCGAGTAGGCCAGGGGGGACGGACAAAACATGTTCGTCCTTCTAAACTGGCCTATTAGGATAGAAAGGCGGCCATGAGAGTCATGGCCAAATGCGAGGCCCTACCCATAGACCTGCTCACTGAGGAGCAGGCTAAATCGGGAGAGTGGGCAAGGGGTGGGTAACCCGGCGAACATAGCCCCAAAGAGTCAACGATCGGGGGAAGAGACAGGTGCGTTCGCCAAAAGGCAAAAAGGGGGCGGCCAGAAATACCTGTCTTACAATGAAGTTATCAAAGATACGGATGAGATGCTAGTCATCATAGACCAGAAGGATGAGAAAGGGGTTATACCCAAGGAGAAGTGGAGGTGGGTGGAGAAAGCGATTGCCGAAGTCTCCCTCCAGGTCTTGGAGGAAAACCCTGGACCCCCTCCTTTCTGTCACGATGCTGGCTGGTTTCAGGGCAGGGCCAAGCTCAACACATGCGATGACATCAGGTCATGCAAGTTCCTAGCAGACCCAGAGCACGGGTTTGGATCCCGGCTAAGCCAGCTGAACCCGCAAAGATAGAGATCTTTAGATCCTGCAATAGGGAACCACATAACTGGAAGGTAGGGAAATTGGAGGAGGCAGCAGAGGATAGAAGACAATTGTTGTTGATCCTCAACGCCGAGTCTCTACCCCCACTGGCAGAGCAAAAAAGGGGTCGTCAGATTCGAGTTCGTTGACGCAACCATTCGGATCTACCGCAGCGACGAACAAGCTTTGGAACAACCGGAGGAGATAGAGGGTGGCAAAGCTAGCATGTGTCGGGGCGGTGAGGAAGGATTGCCGCCCAACAGCAAGAGATCGTCTGACTCAATCCACCTACCTTGTCTCCACCATGAACACCGAAAACAACGTTAGCCTGGAGATTAAACGAAGAATCAAGCTTGCTAATAGGTGCTACTCTCGGCTCAGTAAGCAAATGTGTAGTAGAGCCCTCTCTCGCCAGACAAAACTGACACTCTACAAGACGCCCATCCTACCCATGCTGCTCTATAGCACAGAAGCATGGGCAGTATCGCAGACTGATGCAGCCGTGCTTGGGTTGTTCGAGAGGAAATTTCTTCGTAAAATCTTCGATCATGTTCGTATCAGCTACGACCACCGTATTCGGATAAACTACGAACTGTGCGAGTTTTACGCTGATATTAACATCACTATTCAACGTGTGCGCTGGCTTGGACATGTCATGCCTATGGACAAAGAAGCTCCAGCTAAAATGGTGGTTGGAGCGGAAGCCGCTGGACGACGGCGTAGAGGACGACCAATGGAAGGACCAAGTCGATGAAACCCTAACCACGCTTGTTATAATGGATTCGCGAGCGCTGTTAAGTTCGGCCGTAACCCGATAGCCAGTAGTTTCGCAGATACTCTGATTAGGCCAAGAAAGAAGAAGATATGCAGCACACAAACAAAATATATCCAATTTTCACTTTTCCTTTTTAATAATTCGCCTGTCATCTTAGTTGTCTGCCTGTACGCAAATATAACTACACCGATAATAGCACTGTATAATACATGTTTCAAATACAATTGAAGCAAATAAACATCCACAATCCACGAACATTTGCCAGTGACTGTATTTTGTTATAGGAAATTAAACTCATAAATATCTATAAACTATTTTAGTATTTATGTACG
The DNA here is from genome assembly GCA_920105625.2 of Clusia tigrina. Taxonomy (NCBI): domain Eukaryota; kingdom Metazoa; phylum Arthropoda; class Insecta; order Diptera; family Clusiidae; genus Clusia; species Clusia tigrina. Next base: position 749,280 of record CAKKTE020000562.1, read on the forward strand.
AGTATATCAGATTTACTGCATATGTCTATATAAACTTCTATTCAGTATGCATCGTTTTGGGTTAAGACTTCAAGAATGGACAACCACCTCGTACACACAAGAGCACAGTAAAACAAAATAGCCTGTCACTCGTGAGTTGCATGCACCAATGGTAAGAAGTGCGTGCAACTAAATAAACTGTTGTATTAAATTTTTTTAAATTTTTTTTATGTGCATTCTGCCCCTTGGGGCAATAATCAAAAATTAAATAACAATATTAAACAACTACATAAATCAATGCACAAAGTAATTTTTTAAAATAGTTATTTAAATCAACATGAGGAAGAGGAGCCAGTGCTAATCTCCCATAAGGTTAGTTCAGAACTATTGCGTTAGAAAAAATTATTATTATAAATTTAAAATTATATATTATAAAAATATTGTTATAGATTAGGATGCTTACTTAGTCGTTCCAGGTATTTATTGCTGTATCTTGCTATTTCCTCATCGACAGTAGGGATGTTTAGGTCGTGACGTATTATATCATTCCTGACGAACCATGGAGCCTTTACTATCAAGCGTAATACTTTTGATTAGAATCTCTCAATGATTTTTATATTATTTTTTGCCGCTGAACCCCATAGCTGTATACCATATGTCCATATGGGTTTTAGAATTGTGTTATAAACGAGCAGTTTATTGTCAAGCGATAACTGGGATTTATATCCCAAGAGCCAATATAAGGAAGTAAGCTTTATTCCAAGTTGTTTTTTCTTCGTAAGAATATGCTTCTGGCATGTCAGACGTCGATCAAGATGTAGCCCTAAATATTTAACGTCTTCGGATTGGGGCAGCTGACAATCATTTAATATTACTGAAGGACAAGTCTTCTGTTTTAAGCTAAAGGTTACTTGCACAGACTTAGTTGCATTCACCTTAATCCTCCATTTATTTAGCCAGATTTGGAGCTTATCCAAGCTTTCTTGGAGATAATTTGCAGCGATTATGCTGTTGCTGCTTGTAGCCATTATGACTGTATCATCCGCGTAGGCTGCGATTTTTGTATTCTCCGTCAGTGGAAGGTCAGCCGTGTAGATAGTGGAGAGCACAGGACCTAGAACACTGCCTTGTGGTACACCCGCCTTTATAGAGAACAGTTCAGTGACTTCTTCATTGGCCTTTACTCTGAAATGCCGCTCTTCAAGATATGATCTTAAGATATCATAAAACGTCTGAAGTAGTAACTTTTTCAGTTTAAATAGTAAGCCAGGGTTCCATACTTTATCGAACGCCTGTGTTATATCTAGGAAAGCAGTTGTACAATAACGGTTTTCCTCAAAAGCGTTTCTTATTATGCTATACACTCGGTGCACTTGTTCTGTTGTGGTATGGTGTTCCCTAAATCCAAATTGATGATTGGGTATTATCTTATTTTTGAGCAGAATAGGTTTAAGTTTGTTTAACAGGAGCTTTTCAAACATTTTGGAAACAATTGGCAAAAGGCTAATTGGTCTATAAGAAGTGACTTCCTCCAAGGGCTTTCCGGGTTTTGGGATGACAATGATTTCGGCCACTTTCCATTGACGCGGAAAATATCCACATCTAATTATTGCATTGAAGAGATAGGTAAGGTATTTTATTCCTTTATTTGGTAGGTTCCTTTAATATTTTATCTGTTATCAGGTCGTAGCCCGGTGCCTTTTTCACATTCAGTGTTTTGTGCACAGCGTTATGTATTTCCTTTTTTGTAAAGGGCGTGATAGGTAACTCTAATTGTGCTGGACTATTGAGAAGATTAAATACCTCGTCTTCCTCTTGCTGTGAAGTTGGTGGAAACGGCTTAAAGACCCCAGTAAGGTGTTTGGCGAATGTAATTGCTTTCTCCTTATCAGTTTTTTCCCAGGAGCCATTTGAGCTTTTGATAGGAGGAGTACGGGTGGTGGGTTGCTTCAGCTTGTTTGTCGCCTACCAAAGCGAGTAATCTGTGGTCTCATTTGCTGATAAAGTGGACAAGTAGTGCTGTATTTCTTCATTTTGCTTCTGCGCCAAGTACCGCTTAAGGTTTTTTGTAGCTCTATTAAAATTATTGTTGTCTTTCGGTTGCCTGGTACTTTGCCACGCCCATCTTAGTTTGCGTTTTTTATCAACCATCTCCCTAATAACGGGATGGGAAGGCTGCTTGTTCAGTTGATTTTTAGGCTCCGGAGTAGAGTTCCATGCAGCGTATTGGACAGTTTTGTTAAAATTTTCAACGGCAAACTCAATATCCTCAGCACTCTTCAGACAAATATTGAGGCACAGAATGTCATCTACAATTTCCTTGAAATGCAACCAGTTTGTTTGTTTCGTTTGTAGTGTGAGTGGTTTTATTGTGCATTCTACCTTCGAGTTCAGTGTTGCAATAATAGGAGAGTGGTCTGATGACAGATCCAGCGACGGGGATATCTCAACACAGGTTCTGAGAACACCTTTCATCACGCAGAAGTCAATGACATCTGGAATTTTGTTTCTATCAGATGGCCAGTATGTGGGTTGACATGTTGATAAGTGTGTAAGATTGTGGTCGTTCATTGTTTTTAGTATCTCTCTTGTAATCACCACCAGCCAAAAATAGCACACCAAGTGTTTGAAAAAAATGGTAATATTGCTCTTTTTTAATGGAATACCTCGGAGGGCAATACACTGATGTTATGGTTAGCGGTCCATATTGGTCCTGTATTGTTATGCTTGTTGAGTGAATGTGAGATTTTTCATAATTTTCTTGTACTGTGTGTTTTATTTTGTTTTTAATGATGATAGCAGTACCACCGCGTGCTGTGCCGGCTGGATGATTTGTGTGATATATGTTGTACTGATTTATTTTTAAGAAGTTTTTGCTTGTGAAGTGTGTCTCAGATATTAGCATTATGTCAATGTTGTTCTGTTCCATAAATGTTTTGACTTCATTACTATGACGAGAAAGCCCGTTCGCATTCCATACTGCAAGTATAAGTTTTTGTTCCATTATGTCAGTTTAGAGATCACTGTTGTTAATAAATTGAGCATTGTTCCCAATTGTTCCATAAGGGTTTTCAGCATACTCTTTAATTCATTCATGTCATTTGAATGATGTGAGGCGAATTGATTTTCACTTTGCTGGTTTAGAGTTTGCTCTTGTTGCGTGCTCTGTTTGGCGATTTGCGCATATGTGCAACCTGGTTGTCTTTCGGAATCTGGGGCCTTGTTAAAATTAGTGTTTTCAAACACTTTCTGCCTTAGCGTGGGGAATGTTTTTTGCTGTAATTCTTTGTACACATTACAGCCTCTGTAATTAGCCAGGTGGTTTCCTCCGCATAGCACACATTTCACATCCTGTGATTTTTCTTTACTAGGGCAGTCTGACGTTGCATGATTGCCAACGCATTTAACGCATCGAGAAGTATGGTTGCAATATTTTCTAGTGTGGCCATACCTCTGACATTTTGTGCACTGAGCTATTTCCCTTTTTTTATTTGGTGGTTCGAATTTTATTTTTGTGTGTATAATTGCTTCAACTTTATAAATGTCTGTATTATTTTTGTTTTGTTTTAAGTTGACATAGAACATCGACAACGGATGCTTTGTAATTCTTTGTTTTATATTTGAAACGTTTGTAACATCGAATCCCAACCTAGTTATTTCCTCTTTTATTTCTTCTGTTGATATTGTGTGGTGTAGCCCTTTTAATACTACGCTAAAGTCTTTTTCCTGTTTGGGTTTATATGTATGGAATTCTGTTCTTTTCAGCCAGAGCTTTTGTAATAGTTTTGTACCCTTCTCCTGACTTTGGTTAAATTTTAACCTCGCTATCTTTGAGGAATTTGAGCTGGTATTCATTCTTGGCAATGTTTTTTAGCAGATCTACTAACGGTTGAGCATTATTTACTCCAGAGACGTAGATTGGAGGTTTCGGGACTCTTTGGTCCCTTTCTTGTGCACTGGTACAGTCGATTTCAACTTCTGATAGTATCGCGAATATATTTGAACTAGTTGGCAAATCAAGCCAGTAGTCTCCTAGTTTTGACTGTTTTTGTTTATTTTGTGTTGTGTTTTCTGGGCTTGATCTAGCGCGTTTAGGGGTTTGGTAAGTTTTCACTACAGGAATTTTTACACGACATTAGATTGTGGATCGGTTTGAATATTTCCTACTGGGTGTTTTATTGTGAGTGATGCAATATATTTATCTGATGAGTGGGTTATTGTTCTTGAGTGAATTTTAGGAGTAAGTATACGGCTTTTATATGGTGATTCATTTTGTGTATTTCCTAGTGGGTGCTTAATTGTGAGTGTGTTAATGCTGTTATGTGTTGAACGGGCAATTGCTGCTGAGCAAGATTCAGTAATTAGAGGTGGAGCCGAAGCTGTAATGAGTTTTCTTGCACATATTGAATTTGTGTACGAAACGGTTGTATTTGTTGTTGCATTTGATGAGGCTAGAGTTGTAATTATTTTGTTAGTGGTCGTTAGGGCACCGGAAAAATTGTTTGAGGAGGACAGGGCACCTTGCATATTTATACCATCAACCTTTTGATTTTTTTGTGGAGAAGATCGCTCTCTGAGAGTGTCCGGCATAGATGAACCGCTATTGACTATCATAGGGAACGCACTCATAGGAGACCCGGCTCTTTGTTTTTCCATAACTGTCTCATTTTTTTGTGTATTCCTACGCTCGCTCTGTGGCGAGCGTAAAACACTAATTTTGACGCACTTACCGCTTAATATATATGTATGTTTATTGTTATTGTTTGTTTTGTGGCAATTATTTTTAAACTTTTTGTCACTATTTGTTTTTATTAAATGGCAGACTGCAACCACCACTAAACACTGTTTATCAAAAAAAATGCCAATTAAACGTCCTGTTGCACTTTGACACTTTTTTTAAGTTTTTTTTTTAGATTTGCAAGCAGAGTGAAAAGAAACCAGACCGCACCGTAAGAGAGACTGAAATTGAATTAAACTACTCTTAATTAAATCTAAATAATAGTGTGACCATTAGATAGTGCAAGCAAGTCATGTTTGGCTTCTTACACTGGCACCGCAAAGGAACTTGTAGTTTATGTATGGCTTTCACCGCAGGCCAGACTAAGATTGGCTTCTTACAATTAGGCATAATGGAGTTATTATATAGTAGGCTACGATTCCCTTTAGTGGCATATTGTGGCGGGCCATTTAAGGTAATTTTATAATAAGAGTTATTTCATCTTGGTATATCATTCAGTGGTGCCTACTCTCATCTTATCATACAAGATGATATATAATATATATTTTCGAAATCCTCTCCAGCCAGAACTAAACTAATCTTAAAGAGTTTCCCTCATTGATATGTAACAAGGCTTTAGACTTCTGCTTGAATGATTTTAAAAATTAATACTTTTGTCGGCTGATTGGCTTTGCTTAATATGCGCAACGACACTCACTATATAGATTGGGGTGTATTTGCTAAAGATTTGGTCTAAATAGTGTTTTTATACAATTATATATATATATATATATATATATGTACATACTTGATCCTGAGACACCCTCGTCCCCGCTGCCAAGATCAGACATGACGTTGATATTATGATGTATAAACCTGAAACTTTTCTTCTCTTTATAAATAAACAAGAATAGCGGTAGGATAGTTGATTTAAAATACGTAGAGCAGGAGTACCTCTATAGAAAGTATTACTATGATGGCGAGTGGTCCGATACTACGTAACTTTCAACAAATGATGGTTAATGTAAATGTGCAGAAATCGTAGAGATCAGTTTCTATATGTTCTTTGTAATACTGATAATCCTTATTGTTGTACACGAACACTGCAAGTTAGTAACATTTATTTTTTAATAAGTTAATGGGGTAAATGCGCCAACACTCGCGCTTCCTTTCTGCCACCTATGGATCAAATAAAAAATAAATAAAACAGATTTTACAACTTTTATTAAACATTATGGCTCGACTTCAATGGACACCCGTTTTGGTACTTTCGTTTCTTTACACAAAGCAGATAAACTGACTAGTTTTACAGGAGATTGCGGATGCAAACGAACTGCAGCCGTAATATGCTCGTGATACGCTGAGATGTAAATAGTATATATATTAACATGATGCTGAGTATCGTTTTGGAAGGTTGAAGACTGTCAGTGTGAAACGTAAGTATAAAATAGCATGCCATCGGAATAGTCTTTTATTTCTAATTAGTATATCTTAATAAACAATTAAAATACCTGGTGAAATCATTAGTATGAAATTGACGTTAAAACAATTTAAATTACTGATTTATTTCAGAATTTTAATTTGTAGTTGTATTTTCTATAAAAATGCTATTTAAACGGTTTCACATTATATGTTCTCGAATCAACTTTCCGAAACCAAATATTTAGCAGAGGAAACTTGTGTTCTTGACAGTTGATATTTGAATGCCTGAATGGCTCCGAAAAAGGTATTCGAAGTGAGAGCCGAAGGTCGACCACGAAGAGGGAGAAAGTGCCTCCGTTGGATAGACCAACCTGAGGAAGCATTGTCCACGCTTGGTGTGACTAATTGGAGAAGGCGCGTGCGAAGTAGAAGCACCTGGCAAGAGGTGCTCAAATCGGCCATAACCCGACCGCGGGTTGTAATGGCCCCCTAAGAGGAAGAAGAATGCCTACCATTACAATTGTAAATTGGTGGCATATTGATTACATTTCCTGGACTCTGATGCAAAAATTTACAACTTTATGGCTAAAAAAAGCCACTCTTAAGAGCAGAATTAGGCTGAGCTCACCACGCAAAAACCACACTAGTTAATATTTTAAAACGGCCGTCACTGACGGTATGCACGGATATTACACCCATCACATGATTAATTCGCAATACATATTAACATATTGGACTATTGGATTGGCACCCTGAAATATTCAACATTATAATATGAATAGACGACAAATTTAAATAAATTAACTACAAAAGCAAATTTTAAACTTTGGTTATTTTCCATTTTTTCAAATACAGCCTCATTCTAATATTTGTTCAATTCATTCGTTTTGTTCCGTAGCATTTTATTTTTTGTTACGGCTCCGTGCAAGAGTATTCAAGGTCTATTTACGATAAAAATTTGTGTAAAATCTTTGAAATACCACAAACAATATAAAGTATATAAATATACATATATAACTAAATCAATTAATCAATTTCAGAAGCACATATGTATATTTTTAAGTATGTACAAAGTTAACATTTTATAATTAAAATTTAATCGACAAATTTACATGACTCTCTCCCTCACACACGTACTTTTCCTTTTTTTTCAAGGTCTTTTCTTGCCAGACTGTTGTTGTTTTTCCCAAAAGTTTTTTTTTGTAACTTTAAACAATTTTCGAATATCAATTTACATTATTATTTACATTTTTCTTTCTTTATTGTAAAGAATTTTTCTTAGTGTGGGCTATATACTGTTTTCTGGGATTTTTAAATCACTCAACCCGAATTAATCGATATTCTTGTTCCATAACTATTCAATATTTGAATGTGTTTGTATCTTTTAAATAAAATTTAAACCTTTTAGAACTTAAACCGAAAAAAAAATATTTCAATATTTTTTCGGAATTTATATCCACGCCACAAAGCAGCTGTGAGCGCTACACACCCACACTCATACAAATATTACACGTTTCAACATTTTTTTATATTTTTTTCCTTGAGTCACTGTCATTGCATCTTTAGTACATTGTATGCATATATCAAGGTTAATTTATTTACAAATAAATTCACCTTGAAATATATATTAATTTTGATTGCAAATGTACACACAAAAGAGAAAATATAAAATATCCACGCAAGCCAAGCATATGTTTATATTATAAATAGTACTAAATTTAAGTGACAGAAGTTGCCAAGTAGTATGAATTTCTATTTTCTATATTCCATTAAACTGGGTAACTACACGCGCCCAAGGTAAATTTACTTACATAGTGACTGGAAACGATTTTTTTTTACCAATTTTCCCGACGTAATTGTCAAGATTGAATTTATAGAAAAATGCAAAAAATTCCAAATAGAGTTTTGATTTGAGTGAATAAGAGTTTTTGGAAATTTTTGGAAATAGCAATCAAAAAGTTTTTATCACTAAATGAGATATACGTATGAGCTACAAAATTAAGTGCCATAACAATTTCAACAAAATGATAAGAAATGATTTGTAGTTTCAATTTTATTGATCCTTTTACTAACTAAAAATTTCAGCATTATTAGGAACGCTTTTAAGAAAATTCAGGCATTTCGCCTCTACTTATTCAACTATTTCATAAAATTTGTTGAACCTACACACATTTCAAGGCGTTTCATATTTCGCTCGTTGAAATAATAATAATAATAATAATTTAGCTTTAGTTTGCCCAATGGCCGACACTGCGACCTAAAAGATCTTTTGTGTCATACTACATTTGTTATCAATGATTGTGACGAGTAAAGGATCGAAGTTTAGTTTTGGCAACTTAAAAAATTTATTTCTAAAATACAAAAATAAAAATCAATACAAATTAAAAATGTGCTGTGTGTCGCTTACCGTGGTGTGCTCCTCGGCTGTCACTCGTCAACTGTGCAAACCGGCAACACGCTCACGATCAGCTATACACAACATTCAAATAAACGATGGCAATTCAGGAATGGTCGGCAACTCTTCGGCAAATATTTTTTACAATGATCCATGTGGTCACAATTGTCCGTTCTACTATGCCCTATAGGTTTAGTACCAGCGTTTCTTCCGTAATGCCATAGCATTTCATCCGTTTGGTGATGTCAAATCGTCACAATAATTTATCAGGTTCTTTTCTACCTAGATGTTCCTTCTCTAGAGAAAGGAAATAGCTGAAAGTCATGTTCTTTCATTATCTTTTCCGCTTTATGGATGAATTTGAGAATGTCAATAACCGGAGCATTCTTTAATTCTTCCAGAGCTAACTGGTCGCGGTGGAATATATTCATTCTGGTTCTTGCCAACGCAATGCAGTCGCACAGTATGTGTTCCGTGGTTTCATCTTCTTCTAGACAGAGCCGGCACTCCGTATCATCAAAAATGTGGATTCTAGTCAGGTGATATTTCAGGTAATAATGACCTGATAGAAAACCTACTATTTTTCCTATGTCTGCTTTGTACATATTGCGCAATTCTTTATTGTAGGTGAATGGCCTTACCAGTCTTTTAGCTTGGCGAAGCCCCTCTATCCCTTCCCATTGTGACATTCTGAGACTATGTTCCCAGTTATCTACCCTGGATTTAGCCTCCGCCCAGTTGATACCACAGTATGGCTCCGGACCTATGAGGCTTGCTGCGGAACCGGCCCTAGCCAGCTCGTCAGCAATTTCATTGCCTTCAATCCCCGAGTGACCCGGGACCCAGCAAATTGCAACCTTATTTGTTGCCCCTAGAGATTGTAGGTTGTTGAAGCATTCTTCCACCAGTGTCGATTCTAAAGAATATGAAGCTAATGCCTGTAATGCAGCTTGACTATCTGAATAGATAGCTATGTCTGCGTCCTTGATACCCGTTTTCAGATTTGTCCTCGTACAGATTGAGATTGCTTGAATTTCAGCCTGGAAGACGCTAGGCCACCTGCCCATTGGTTCTGAGATTTTGGTATTTGGTCCATAGAGCCCTGCACCGACTCCGGTGTTTGTTTTTGAACCGTCTGTGAACCATTCTAGACTTCTAGGGTCGACCCAAGGTCCTCCTATGTCCCATTCATCACGGTCTGAGATAATAATCTCAAAATTGCGATCAAACTGTCGTTTTGGAATCATATAGTCCGTTATTGAGCAGATTATGTTTTGATCTGTTATGTTATTTAAAATATTGAAATGACTATAGTCATGAGGTTCTTGTCTAGACAAGATCTTCATCATTAATGGGCTTCTAGCAGCACATTTTTCACGAATGCGTGAAGTGGGGATAGTCCTATTATGGCCTCAATAGCAGCGGTTAGGCAGTTTCGCATGGCACCGGTGATTGCCACGCAAGCCTGCCTTTGAAATCTTGTAAGTATTTTCTTACCAGATTCTTTTGTTGTCTTGTGCCACCACACAAGGGATGCATAGGTAATCATTGGTCTAACCATCATTACATACATCCAGTGTATAATTTTTGAGTCAAGACCCCATGTTCTACAAAAGAGACTTCGACATGCCCACATTGCTCTTTTGGCTTTGTTTATCACCGACTGTAGGTGAGAGTTCCAATTCAGTCGTTTATCCAGAACTACACCTAGATATTTGACCTCATCGGAATATTCTATATTGATTCCCTCAACAGCTATTGTACCAAGGTTCAATTTTAATCTGTTTTTAAAAGGATTCATGCATGGTTTTGCTAGGATTCATGCATAACCCCTCTGCTCGATACCATTCTGAGATGAAGGCTAGAGCCTGATTCATAATGTCGGATACTGTTCTTTCAAATTTGCCACTAATAATGACAGCAAGATCGTCAGCATATCCAATTGCCTCGAAGCCTAACCCTTGTAGTTTGACTAAGTGATCGTCAATAACTAAAGACCATAGAAGGGGTGACAACACACCGCCTTGGGGACAGCCTTTCATTGCCTTGACTGATACGGCCTGGTCTCCCAGAGATGAGCTAATTTCTCTGCTTTTTAACATCGTTTTAACCCACCCGACAGTCGGTTTATCGATATTTTTGCAGAGCATAGCCCCTTCTATAGAGCCGTAACCGGTATTATCAAAGGCGCCCTCGACATCTAAGAATGCACATAAAGCAATTTACTTGTAATATTGAGCTTTCTTTATCTTTGTTACAAGGTAATGAAGCGCTCCCTCCGTGGATTTTCCCCTATTATATGCAAACTGAGATTGGTGCTTGGTCTAGCGTTTCTCTAATATGTAGATCCACCAATCTTTCCATAGTTTTTAGAAGAAACGACGTGAGACTGATAGGTCTGTAAGATTTAGGCAGTTCGCTGGACCTCTTGCGCAAGTTTGGAATAAATACCACATTGACTTTACGCCATATGGATGGTATGTACTCCCTGCTGAAACTGTTCCTAAAAATATCAACAAGTGATTCAAGCATTATATCCAGTCCTCTTACCAAGAGGGCTGGAAAAATGTTATCCTCACCTGGTGTCTTGAATGGTTTAAAGGAGAAAATAGTTTGTATTATAATCAATCATAATCGCCGCTCTGGGCCGCGAACAGTGATAATAAACCAACTTGCATCCCTTGTTTGAAAGACCTTTGATTTGGCCCCCAATTATCCATGGCTCTTGTATTAAGGCCATGGATAGGTTTTCGGCGGCGAATCTCTTGCACAGGGTGACCGATGCTCCTTTAGCATGGTGCAAGTTCGCCTGTAGCACTTTTAGAGTGCTCATTCGCGGCGGCTTTCCGCAGCGAGTTTCTGGAGCCTCGCGCCCCTATGACCCTTATTTTTGTGGTCCCTATGACCCCCAGTATTCTTGGCTCGTTGAAATAAGTGATGCTATGAGTTAAGGGCCACCCAAAATAGACGAGATGTAACGATAGCGATTGGATGAACGTCTGCACTAGTCACTTCAATTTTGACATTCAATCCAAAATGTGACGCTATCACACGATCGGTGGATGGCTTTTTACATAAATTGCGAGCTCATCCCTCACAGAGGCGATTAAATCATAGTAAAACTCTGTCATTTTTATTTTTCGCGTAAATAAGAAGCGCGACAACCTGCAGCTGTTGTGACGAGTAGCAGCTGTTTAAAGTTCGGCTCTTAACCCTACGTCTCCACGGGAAATTTTTTATGGCCATTGGCAATTTCAAGCAAATTGCCAATGGAGACTCCAAATTGCTTCAAGTTGGCAATTTATGTTATGAAATATGTTATGCCATAAATTGCCAACCTGCTGTGTTGCAATCAGTTGTCATTTTGTTTGTTTGACAGCCTTTTTCATTTTTTCGTGACGCTCACAGTTGAAGCATCGTCGGAGATTTTCGTTTTAAATTAAATTAATAAAAACGCTAAAATGAATGGAGACTGTGCATTTGCATTCTTTGTAATAAAGGATTCACCCACAATTGCGGTTTTCTTATTTTTTCCTCTTCATCGTATAAATACAAAATTTTTTCAAGCGTGGGCACAGCGAACTAGATTGTTTGACGGCATTTTCAAAATGATAATGGCATAACATCGCAATGCCCACCATTAAAATATTGCCAACCATTGCAATCAAATTTGACAGATGTTATGCCATCAAAAATTGCCCGTGGAGACGTAGGGTAACATAATATCTCGACTAGCTATAATTCATGGCAATGTTCATGTTCATGTCAGAGTAGCTGATGGCTGTCAAAATATGAAGTGGCAAATTATGTTAGGGCATTTCATTTTTTACATGGCTTTGAACAGTAAACAACAGAGATGCGTTCTCGCATTGAATGCTTTAATAGAGTTAAAAAAACTGCAATCAGAAATAGAACAGTTTGTAATTGCACAAACACTCAAGTTCTCGATAAATAATTATTAAATTAATTATTACGCTTCTATTAAATTTAATTTCTTAATATTTTTAAATAGAGAAACGTTCAAATCGAGTCAAAATTCAAATTTATGTCAGGGATTCTGGCAGAACTGCTGTCTTGACATAATGTTTAATTTTTTTAGCATGACATTAACATATTGATGTTAAGAAAATGAACATTGCCATGAATTATTGCTAGTCGAGACACTATTTAAGGGCTAACCAAAATAGACGAGACGAAACGTAACGAGTAAGTTCAAGCATATGTGAATCAATGTTAAAAGCCAAAATGGCCGTACGTATTTGATCGAAACTGAACGAAATATTTAGACGTGACGATCGGTTCCGTAAAGGTAGGACCAAAATAGACGAGACGTAACGATAGCGACCGTCTCGTTATGTCGATGTTGACATTTAACCCAAAATGTGACGCTATCAAACGCATCGTCCAATGGCTATTGTTACATCTCGTCTATATTGGTCCTACCTTTATGGAACAGAAAGTCATGTCCAAATGTTTCGTTCAGTTGCTATCAAATACATACGATAATGTTGGTTATTAACATTAGTTCACATATGCTTGAACTTACTCGTTATGTCTCGTCTGTCTATTCACTATGCTATGGGAAATAAAATTATATTTCTTTGTTTATTTCCTAGTAACAGTTTCTTCTACTTAATATGTATGTGTGTAAGCATAAAACTGTTAACATGTACTAAAAGAATATAATAGTTCCGTTCGTTTTGTGTTTTAAAGGTTACCAACATATCATCATCGTAACAACTTGGAAAGTAAATTTTGTTTCAAACAGATCGACTACATTCACTTCTATTTTATCTGTTAATGGATTTGCCCTAGTGTACATCAACGGTTAGAGACGAAAAACGCCAAAAATTTATTGATTTCTTATTTAACCCTACGTTTCCACGGGCAATTTTTGATGGTATGCCAGTGTCAATTTCAAGCTGCAAATTGTTTCAAGTTGGCAATTTATGTTATGAAATATTTTATGCTATAAATTTCCAACGTGCTGTGTTGCAATCAGTTGTAATTTTTTTGGTTGACACCGGTTTTTCATTTTTTCGAGACGCTCACAGTGGCAGCATAGCCGAACATTTCAGTTTTACCGCGTCTATTAAATTAATTTAAGCGCTAAAACGTATGGAGACTGCATTTGCATTCTTTGTAATAAAGGATTCTCCCAGATTTTCGGTTTCCTTCTTTTTTCTCTTCTTCGCATAAATAAAAAATTTTTCAAGCGCGGGCTAATAAGGCAGAAATATAAAAAATCTATTTCTGATTGGTGCTATTTTGGTCAGAGAAGAAAGAGAATCGAAACCAAAACGTCAAACGCAAAGTGAATTTACTTACATGGTGGCTGCAAGGCGAATTTTGTACCTCCGGAATTGTCAAACATAAGCAATGTGCAATCAAAATAAACGAAATTGGGAGGAATGGAATACATAAGAGCTGTTTAAAGTGGCACACAATTCATATAAAATATATTTAATGGTTAAATAGTCTCCTCATTTCTTCATAACGTTCAAACTTTACAAAAATAACAATTAAAAAACCCTTTTCACTCGAATAAAAACTCTAGTTGCAATTGTTTGCATATTTGTTTTGATCGCTTTTTTCTATCATTTCAAATTTTACAGCTACTGAGGGAAAGTTGGTTCAAAAAAATTGCTTCTTGTAGCCACCATGTAAGTAAATTCACTTTGGTCAAACGGCAAAGCAGCGGAACGTCTCATGTACGGAGGTGTGTACCTGAGTTCACCATGTATTTCCAGTCAACGCCATTGCTGCTACCGACACACCCGCCGCCACACCGTGCAGGGGAACCTGGGGGACACGCCTCCTTGTCGTCGTCGCCCGCGATCGAGGCGGTGAACAGCTGCCGGCTCCCACCTTTCTGGAGGAGTAACCCCGATCTGTGGTTTTATCAGATCGAGGCCGCGTTCCAGGTCCACCATGTGCGCAACGACAACAACCGTTACAATTTAGTAGATGCGGCGCTCGACCCGGATACCATTTCCGAGGTTGCGGATGTACTCCGCACAGTGACACCCGTGGGGAAGTATGAGGCACTGAAGGCAGCCATACTAAATCGCCTCACCGACTCGGCGGATCGACAGCCCCACAAGCTACTCACCCAACTCGAGCTGGGTGACAGGAAGCCGTCTCAACTCCTGCGGCAGATGCGCTCCTTGGCAGGTGACAGGGCCACGGATGACGTCATCCGAGTGAAGTGGCTCGATTTGATGCCGCCGTCAACGCGACGGCTTCTCAAAATTCTGAAGGGTGCCAGCCTGGAGGAGCTCGCAGAGGCAGCTGACGAGCTGGTCGACAATGCACCTACAGTGGCAGCTACGTCACCTTCACTCTCGTCTCCGAAACCCCGCTCTCCATTCACGAACAGATCGTCGCACGATTCAACGGGTAACTCCGAGCACGCAGAGCTTGCCGCACTGCGCCAGTCAGTGGCACAGCCAGTGGCACTAACGCGGGAGAATCAGGAGCTGCTGCGTAAAATAACGCCCCCACTTCATAGGGGTCGCGCTGAAACCCGCAGCCCCAGCCGGTATCGAGATCGCTCTACAGCGCCTGGCCAATGTTGATACCATCAGAAATACGGGGCGACAGCACAGCAGTGCCAACCACCGTATGTTTTTGCCGCCGCCGTGGACGCCGCCTCGACGCCGTCGGGAAACTAGCGCTGCCGACGCCGACTTGGGCGAACGACGCCGGCCGACCACCAACCCTACACCAAGCCTACACGTAATGGATCGAACGACATCCACTCGCTTTCTCGTGGACTCGGGTTCAGTGGTCTCCTTACTGCCGAGCGGAACGGTCGCCCGCAAACTACAGCGAAACAGCCTCACGCTGTACGCCGCCAACTCGTCGCCGATAGCCACATACGGGCAGCTCATGCTGAAGCTGGACCTCGCCCTGCGGCGGGATTTTACTTGGGCGTTCACTGTGGCCGATGTGCAAACCGCCATTCTCGGGGCGAACTTTCTGGCATACTATGGGCTCCTGGTAGACTTCAGGGGACGACGCAAGCGGCGAATCTCCGCATCAACCTGGATAAATGCCAACTCGGTGCTCAGGAAGTTACATTCGCTGGGCATCGGGTCTCAAAAGTTCAACAGGCGATGAACTCATCATTTTCAAGAAGTATAGCAACGACTCCATTTGAACTCCTCATTGGGATTAAAATGCGAACATCTGAACAGCTACATATAACCAAATTGATTGAGGAAGAGATGATAAAAAACTTTTCTGAAGAAAGAGATGAGATGAGAAAACATGCAAAGCAACAAATCATGAACATTCAGGACGAAAATCGGAAGGTGTATAATTTGAGAAGGAAAAAACCCAATAAGTACAAAGCTGGTGACCTCGTCGCTATAAAAAGAACCCAATTTGGGCCTGGTCTAAAACTTAAGGCGAAGTTTTTGGGTCGATATGAAGTCGTAAGAGCAAAGTCAAATGATACCTACGACGTTAGACAAGCAACCGACACAGAGGGACCGAGGGATACGACAACATACGCAGAATACATGAAGCCCTGGGGAATGCATCGGGAAGATGAATTCGAGACGAATTTATAGCAGAATGGCCGAGATGTGGGATTTTCATCTGCCACACATATGGCAACTCTTTCACCGTCACAAAATCCGTGAACAACGAGTACGCAAGAGAGGAGAGGGAGTTCTAACCGAGACGCGGACGATTAAAGACGTGAAGACGCAGAGCAAAAGACGTGAAGAGTTTCATTTAATTAATATATTTCAGTTTTCAAACAAATTCTTATTTACATTAACATTGAATTTATCTCTATAATTTAAAATAATAAAGTACTTTTCAATTAAAACAAACTAAACTCCCATATATATATATATATATATATATATATATATATATATATATATATATATATATATATATATATGTGTGGCGACACCACTACCCCCACCCAGTTGTCGGGTACGCCAGCGCAAGAAGGCGTTGGTTCCGCGCGCCATCTATTAACACGCTGTCGCTGTCGCACAGCGTGTTTATGGGAGGGCCGGAACTGGCCTGTGTTGGCTACTGAGCAACACACTTCGTGTTTCCGGCTTTCCATTTTTCTTTCCGTTCGCAGCGCTGGTGCCGTGCACACGCTCTCATCTGTATCTTTTCCTGATACTGTACTTTTGTGTGAAAGCTTGACATCATAGTATATTTTAAATATATTAAATTAAAATAAGCATTCAATTTTATTTCTTTCTCTTTTTATTGGATACGCTACACCCGAGCGTAACCCAAATTGCTGACCCCGACGTGATCGAAAAACACGCGCCCCATACAGGGGTATAAAACACGCCTAGGATGCTCCACTCGCCAACAGCCTCAGGACCGGCGCCGCCGGCACCACCGGAGCAGCCGCCGAGTCGAGCAACGTACGCTCCACACCAGGAGCCACAACCACCGCAGGTGCATGCGCAGGCACAGCTGGCCATGCCCACGCCATTGCTGATACCGACACACCACCTGCCGCCACACCGTGCAGGGGCACCTGGGGGACACGCCTCCTTTTCGTCGCCGCCGGCGATCGAGGCGGTGAGCAGCTGTCGGCTCCCACCTTTCTGCAGGAGTAGCCCCGATCTGTGGTTTTACCAGATCGAGGCCGCGTTCCAAGTACACCATGTGCGCAACGACAACAGCCGCTACAATCTAGTAGTTGCGGCGACCGGTATAGAGAGCTCGTCCAGCGCTTCCTGCAACTCGCTTCACCAGCAGGGGTCATGGCCACTGTACCAGACTTGCCGGTACAACACTTCATCGTCACGGAGGGCCCTCCCGTTTTCGAGCGCCCCCGTAGACTCGTCGTTGAACGACTCGCTGCTGCCAAAGAAGAGTTCGCTGACCTCCTCGACAAGGGGGTGGTACGCCCATCATTGAGCCCATGGGCCGTCCGCTACACATGGTACCAAAGCCGAATGGAAGCTGGCGAGCCACTGGCGACTACCGCCGCCTCAACGCGTGTACCTTGCCAGACCGATATCCTCTACCGATCATCGAGGACCTGATCCAGGAGAGCCGGGGAAAAGTATTCTCTGCAATCGATCTGCAGAAAGCCTTCTACCAAATCCCGGTTGCCAAAGCGACATCCCGGCAGTCACAACACCTTTCGGCCTCTTCGAGTTCGTGGGTATGCCATTAGGCCTGCGTAACTCCGCGCAAACGCTTCAGCGGGTAATTAATCACCTACTGAGGAAACTCCCCTTAGTGAAAGGCTACGTAGACGACCTGCTCATCGCATCCGAGACGCATGACGAGCACCTGCATCATTTGAGCCAATTGTTGGAGACGCTGAGAGCGGCGAACCTACGCATCAACTTGGACAAATGCCAACTCGGTGCCCAGGAAGTTACATTCGCTGGGTATCGAGTCTCGAAAGAGGGGTTCAAGCCCCCGCGCCCAAAGATCGAGGCGATCGACGCCGTTCCAAGCCCGACAGACTCTACCCAGCTGAAACGTTTCCTGGGTATGGTTAATTAATACCGCAGGTGTATACCGCACGCCGCGGAACTACTGGCCCCGCTCAACGAGCTTCTGAGGAACCTAACGAAGAAGAAGACGGCGATTAGCTGGACGACGCAAACGGAGCAGGCATTCCAGCAGTGCAAGGCGATTATCGCAGCAGCTGCAGATTCAGCCTTCCTCTCGCCTACCGCGCCAATCGCTCTCTACACCGACGCATCGAACACCGCCATCGGAGCGGCACTCAACCAAGAGCAACCCGATGGGACCTGGAAGCCTCTGGGGTTCTTCTCTAGGAAG
The DNA here is from genome assembly GCA_920105625.2 of Clusia tigrina. NCBI lineage: Eukaryota > Metazoa > Arthropoda > Insecta > Diptera > Clusiidae > Clusia > Clusia tigrina. The sequence continues at coordinate 767,585 of CAKKTE020000562.1, forward strand.
CTCAGTTCCTCAGAAACTCGCTACGGCGCCTACGACAGGGAGTTGCTCGCGGTGTATGCCGCACTCAGGCACTTCAGGAGGATCCTGGAGGCAGACGCCTTCACAATCCACACGGACCACAAGCCGCTCGCCTACGCCGCACAATAACGCTCGGACAAGGAAACGTGGAGGCAGAGCCGACACCTGGACTACGTCCTCCAGTTCAACGCACGATTTGTGTACGTTCCCGGGGGAGAAAACGTTGTGGCAGACGCACTTTCGCGAACCTGTACGGTCTCGATGCCTTCCATCCTCGACGAAGCCACTATCAGTCTGGAAAAAGCCTCTGACGTAGAGCTGCCTCACCTGCTGGAGAACCCGCGTATCCAACTGCCCTATTATCCAAGTAGTCAACTGCGGAGTCAACCAACGCCTCGCTCAGGGGACCAATCCTCACCCCAGCCGGGGAGTCGAGCGACGAAGCGGGTATCGTTCCCCGCGCCTCCTGCGCCGATCACTGGGGGAGGAGTACCTGTGGCGACACCACTACCCCCACCCAGTTGTCGGTTACGCCGGTTAAACCGGTTGGGTGGTAGGGTCATTTTGTTGTCCGAAGAATTCCCCCGGGAGGCGTAGTTGGGTGCCGAAGAGCATCTCGGCTGGAGTTGCTTTGAGGTCCTCTTTGTACGCCGTCCGCATCCCCAATAGCACTGTTGGCAAGGCGTCAGGCCATGATGTGTCTGGATTGCACATCAAGGCCGCTTTTAGTGTGCGGTGTAGTCTCTCCACCATGCCGTTTGACTGTGGGTGGTAAGGCGTTGTGTGAACATGGTTAGCACCCGTCATTTTCGCGAGAGCCGTGAATAGCTCCCCCTCGAATTGACCCCCCTGGTCGGAGGTGATGGTGAGTGGCGTGCCAAAAGTGCAGACCCAACTGTGGAAGAACGCTCGTGCGACAGTCACAGCTCGAATGTCCGGGAGTGGGACAGCCACCGGCCATCGGGAAAAGCGGTCGATGATGGTCAGGCAGTGCGACAGTCCTCTCACCAGCGGTAGCTTGATCAGGTCAACACGAACGTGGCAGAACCTGTCATCTGTCTCCCCGAAGCTTTGCAACTCGGCGCGGTTGTGGCGATGGACATTCGCGCGTTGGCATGGTTGGCATTCACGGGCCCAGCGGAGCGCGTCCTTGCGCATGCTTGGCCAGAAGTATTTGGCCACCAGATGTTTCGCCGTTGCTCGACCACTCGGGTGGGATGATCCGTGTAAGATGCCAAACGCCGTTCGACGCAGGTTGGATGGCAAATAGGGCCGTGTCGCCCCATCGGTAACCAGACAGTAGATCTCGCTGTTGTTGAAAGCGAGTGTTGGGGTCCTCGTGTCCTTGCTTGGCGGGCGACGTCCTGTCGCAGTTCTTCCGGGCGCGTGGCTGCAAAATCAAGAACCCTAACGTAGAGTACAAACACTTTCACTTTTCTGTTTTAAAACACAAGAGAGCTTTATTCTTAAAATGCTAGTTCTTATATACTATTTACAAATAAACATTACAGTCTACGTCTTCACTTTTCTGGTGTTCCAGTTACGCAATTGTTATTTGGTGTCAGTGGCTCAAGCCCACTGACCTACTGCAAGTAAAAGTGTCGTCGGTGCATTCTAAATGCCCCTCGTCAGCTTGACTGCAGAACTGTGACACCCTAAAAGTTTACATCATAATTAATGAATAATCACTATTCATTTACAATATTCACACCCTAAAAATATGTGCGTTCTTAATGAATTTAATAAGAGCCGGTGCTGTGAGTCAACTACGCGTAAGTAGCTTGATTCTAACTCACAACATCCCTCCCCTCTTTCTAAAAGAAGTTAGTGCAACTAACTTCCATAAAATCTTTACAATATTTTTCTTGCACTGTCAACAATTATGTGCATCTATTTAACTCTATAGTACATATATATAATTTGTTTTATTTATTTTTTTTTTTGAAATCGCCTTATTTGGGTTCTATCACGGTTTTTTTTTCTTCCTTTTTTATTCTTTTCTTTTCCATATATTTCTTTTTCTCTCGCTTTTATTTTCTTTTGTAGTTTTCTTTCTTTTATTTTTTCTTTTTCTTTACTTTGTTTTTGTTTTTTTTTAAATCTTATTTTTATCCATCATTATTTTTTTTTTTTTTATATTCCCCTTTTTATAATTTGGTCTTTCATTGACTCTTTTCTCATTGGCGTATATACAAATACCTAAACAATAACACAATTCTATTCTATACATAAAACCTTATATTATACTGCGCCCTCTGCTACCCGCTGGTCCAGTTGACGACCGTCGTTGTCGGAGTGAAGTCCTTCGATGAAGTCTGCATACCCCTCCCTTCTTTCTGGACCGGTACGTAAAAAGATGATGCAAGCTTGCGCGACTAGATGCGCTTCTGACGAAATCAAAATAAATATTCGATATTCGCTTAGTGAGTGACAATGGATATTTTCTCATTGGAGAAATCGTTACGAAGTTTAGTCGATAAAGCTTGGCTAAGTTATGTTCGATCTTTTCGTGGTTAAAACGATTTTTGCGCCAGGAGATTATTCTGCGAAGCTAATTGAACGATAGTAGTTGTGGCTGTTATTGTTATTGTAGCCGTTTCTCGGTGAAATTACGGAGTAACCTCGGGTTTTGGCTAAAACTACCTTTTCTTATTTCTAGACAATAATACAATATACATACTGACATATGTAATAATGGCAGACACGTTGGAATTTTTTATCCGGACAACGTACATGTTAGTGTTTTTCATGCCATTTCGTCAGTTATGCAATAAAACTCAAGTATTATTTGACTTTTCATAAGCTTAAATCGTAGTCATCTCGCAGATGGGAAGTTGGAAGCTCTTCCACTCTTTCATATAAAAATGAATTCTCACTAATTTCGTTTTCGTTTCTTCCAACCCAAAAATTATCTCTGGACATCATCGTTGCCAAACTCGTCTTTCTTCTTTTGCGGCTTACTGATCACTCTTCTTCTACGTCTTCTTACTTCTTCTCATTCAGTCAGATTTTTGTTCGCTGCACTTGCATTTCATCTACTGGTCTCCTGGATGTTGGTTAACATATTACTCAGTCTTCGACGCTGCAGGAAGTCCCTTCCAGGTTCATGCTGCACCATATTGAACCATCCAGATGTTTGTTCACCAACGCCTGAATATCTAAAAACAATACGCTTAGCTTATCGGACTTGCCGAGTTTTAATTATTCTTACTAGCTATTACATTCATTCAATTTTTAATATTTTTCCTAACGTAAACAGTAAATTGGATTCAAATCTATATATCGCTTATCTACTACGTCTTAACAAACAAACTATAAACAAGTAACAAAAACTATTTCCTTTACAAATACTATTAATTAATATAATACATTTTCTTACAATTGTTGGCGGCATTAAAACTTTAAATCCTTCTCAAATATATACATTTTACAAAAATTTGCTTCATACATAACAATTATTTTCTAATTAAATTATATGCCGCCCAAAAAAAATTTTTTTTTTATATCAATTCTTGGCAAAACTAGAGCCTGTTACATAAGCGAGTACATAAAAGATAAATTTTTTATTTATTTTTTCTTTTCTTTAGACAATTCATTATTCCTTTCATATCATTTCTCTTTTTATATATCCTTTTAAAGTTTTCAATTCTGAGCAAATTCTATTGCCCCCTGACATAAACCAGAATATTTAAGATAAACCCGTTTATGTCAAAACTTTGTCCATTGCATGACTATATCTTTCATCGCATACAATTGACTTTTTATTTAAATTTACTTCTAGCCTGATATGTATATATCCATTAACGATTCTATTTTCCATCCTGTAATTAGCTCGTATATGGCTACATACATACATTCGAGGCGCTTTAAATTACCTAGAATTAATTACTAACGTTATTTTCTCAATCAACTATATATATATATATTTTTTTATATCCCAACATATACATTTATTCAAATTTCCATACGCTAATTTCCCAATCAATAAACAGTAAAAACCTATGTACGAGTATATTTACATATAGCCGACTGCAGTATCTGCAAAAATATACATACGCACATACCCATTCCTCTTAACTAGAATACTTACTTCTTTAAATATACATTCGTACATTCATTCTTTATCTTATACACATTAATACATACTCGTATATATACTTACTTCACCAGCAGTTCCGTTGCCTGGCGTTAATGCTCATGCATCGAATTTCAGTGCATACACTGCCGTATGTATGTATGTACATATTCGAAGTTTTGTTTTCTATTACTTACCCACGACTGTCTTATTATTTCATTTTATTTTTTAATTACGTGCAATATTTATCATTATTTTAAAAAAATATTTTTCCCTACTCTGCTTCGTTCGGCCTTAGTGCATAATAAGCATTTTTATTACGTCAACTTTAATCGCTCGATTATAAGTGGCACACTTCTACTGGCCTTGACTTTGAAAATCGGAGCCGTGTGTGTTATTTGATACACACACGTACATGTTTACGTTGTTATTCTTGTGTTTACACTTGTAAAACACTGCTAACACATGTCTTTAGTTGTGTGGTCTAATGTGGAATAATTTCAACAAATTATTATGTAGCTTTTTATTTTTGCCCTTAATCGTTACGACCGTTGTAACTGGGCTTTTGATCTCTGCTACTACATAGGGACCTATCCACACAGGTGAGAATTTGTTTCTCCTAGCCTGATTCTTCATTAGTACTTGATCACCCACATGAAAAACTACTGGGTTTAGTACTTTGTTATAGGCTTCCCTGGCCACTCGTTTAGCACATTCCTGGTTTTCTCTAACCAATTCGTGCGCTCGCTGCAACTGATATTTTTGTACTTTATTGGGGTCATCAGCATTGTATACAGGCGCACATTTGCGCTTCAAATTCGCTGGCATGTTGAAATCAAACCCGTAGAGTGTTCTAAACGGAGTTTGCTTTGTTGATACATGCACAGTATTGTTGTGTACATGCATTGCAGTGGTTAACCATTGATCCCAATTCGAGCCATCTTCTTTGGCAAAACTGCGCAAGTACTCGGCCAGAGGTCGATGACTACGTTCCAGTGAGCCATTCGCCTGTGGATGATATGGTGTTATGTGCAACTTCTTGATTCCCAGCATTTTACATGTTTCCGAGAACAGTTTCGATACAAAATTGGAACCATTGTCGGTTATCAAAACCTTAGGTATGTTGTATCGTGCTATTATTTCATCAAAGAATGCCTTGGCTACCGTACCTGCTTCCGCATCAGGTATAGCCACGCACGCCATATACTTTGAGAAATCATCTTGGAACGTCAAGATGTATTTATTGCCCGAAACAGTCTCAGGTAAAATACCTACAATATCCATATGAACTTTATCAAATGGTTGTTTTGGTGTGTCAGTTAACACCATGGGCATCTTGGTTAGCCTTGAACTTTTGTTGGCCTGGCACTTTGGGCAACTTCTTACATATTTTTTTATGTCTTTGAGCATACCTTTCCATCCGTATACTCGCTTAATTCTGTCATGGGTTTTCCAGAATCCCTGGTGTCCACCTAGAGGTGAATCATGGAAACCCTTTAACACAGCCTGGATATCCTTTATATCCTTCAGCCATTCCACACTACTGGCTCTTTGTTCATTAGCAACGTCACCCGCATTGCTAACATTTCCTGTTGCATCAATTTTATCCCCTTGAATTCTCTCGGTCTTCTCCTTATCTGACCGTGCTTTGGCCCTCGTTCGCACTACTGATACTTTCTGTGCCTGCGGTACTCTGCTGAGTGCATCCGCATTCAGATTCTTTTTCCCAGGTTTGTAAATGATTTCAAAATCATACTCAGACAATTTGTGTCTGAACCTGGCTAGCCTAGACGTTTGGTCTTTCAAATTGGCTATGCCTCTCAACGGCTGGTGATCAGTGTATATCTTGAATGGGCGTCCTAGCAGATATGCCCTAAAATTCTTTGCCCACACTATGGCTAGAAATTCCTTTTCTATTGTGGAGTATCTCTTTTCCGTGTCGCTAAGCGCTCTGCTTGCGAATGCTATTGGTCGGTCATCACCGACTTCCCCTTGTGACAATACTGCCCCTAATGCTTCATTGCTAGCATCAGTGGTCAACAAAAAAGTTTGCTCAAAGTCGGGGTACGCCAAAATTGGTGGCGAGCTAATTATCTCCTTTAGCCTCTCGAATGCTTGCTGACATCTCTCTGTCCATTCGAACTTTGCTTCTTTTCGTAGCAACTTATTAATGGGCAAAGCAATCCCGGCTAGTCCTTCCACGAACTTTCTATAATAGTTCACTAGTCCTAGGAATGCTTGCACTTCTTTTCTGTTTCTTGGAACCGCTAAATTTCTAACGCATTCCACCTTCTGCGGGTCAGGCAGTGCTCCTGCCTCTGAGCAACGATGGCCTAAATAAACCACCTCTCTCCGCAAAAATTGACACTTCTCCGTGTTCAATTTCAAATTGTGTTCTCGCAATTTCTGGAGCACCTTGCGCAAGCGTTGCGAATGCTGCTGCAAGTTCTTCCCATAAATTACAATATCATCGAGATACACAAAACAATCTAACCCTTGTAAGCCTGTTAGCACATGGTTCATTAGCCGTTGGAAGGTAGCCGGTGCTCCTGTTAATCCAAACGGCATTCTATTGAACTCGTAATGGCCTAAACCGGTGCTGAACGCGGTTTTCTGCTTATCTTGGGTATCCACCAGGACTTGGTGGTAGCCACTCGCTAAATCAAGTGTAGAAAAATATCTACTGTGTCCCAATTGATCCAGAATCTCTTCTATCCTTGGTATCGGGAACACCTGCTTGATAGTGGCGTCGTTCAATTTCCTAAAATCAACGACCATTCTCCACTTCTTCTGACCGTGAGCACCTCCCTTCTTTGGCACCAAAATTATTGGTGAATTCCAAGGCGAGATACTCGGCGAAATAATGTTATCCTTTAACATTCCTTCCACTTGCCTATTTACCTCATCCTTGTGAGCCTGTGGCAACCTGTATTGCTTCTGGTTAATCGGTGCTTGATCCACCCTAGTAGGTATTTCATGCTCTACCTCTGGTGTATACGTTAACTGGTCTCCTTCCAGCAAAAATATGTCATGGAATGACATACAAATGGCTTCTATTGATGCCTTCTCTTCTGAATTCACGCTTGGGTCTAAGTTCAAGGATTCTAGCACCCTCTCCATTCTTTTACTTATATCTACCTGCTTAATCTGATTCACCGATCTATAATTCGGTTCCTTAAAATTATCATAGCTAGTGAACTTGGGCCTAAAATCCTCCTCCATCAGGTAGTCCTTTTCCGATGCATTGAGTACGCAAGCGTACACCTTACCCTTGTCAACGTGCGTTATGGTTTCCCCCATATATACGCCCTCCGCTAGCTGCTGCTTGTGCAAAACAACAGTCCTAAGTTTCGTATTTACATGCATAGTAACTACTCTGGTTGACCTTCCGTTTACTACCTCCATACCACACTTCTTAACCCCAGTCACGGTTCCTTCCTGCCATGACATTAATGGAAAAGTAAGGATTCTATGCTTATTGTTATCATAGAATGATAACTGCTTATCGAGCGCATCCAGTATGGTGCGTCCCCAAAGATTATCACGGCCAATTATTCCATCAGCCGGGATACCTTTCCTATCCACTTCCACTGCGTGCACTCTAAAACTCATACCCTTAACTCCACTGTGCCCTATTCTGAGCGACCCCAATGTCCTAATGCACCCTCCAAACGCTCCGTTAAGGGTTCTTAAGTCCATTTGATTCATGTCTAGCCCCTTCCGTAAAACACTAGATTTTACGAGGCTAGTGTCCGCCCCTGAATCTACTAATAGCACTAGTTTTCCACTCGCTGCTTCCTCGCAGGGCATCTCGATGAAGGCATCACCTATCCTGCTCATAGCGAAGCAATGTCGTATCCAATGTCGTATCCACTTCCTAACTCTTCGTGATACTGGAGAGCCTCCTGCTCCTCCTTCTCCTGGACTGTAGTTCCTACATTACTAGTCCCACGTATTTCCGGCCTTATTATTACTTTTGGCTTTCCAGTCTACTGGCCTCGACTGGGCCGCTGGAAGTTTCCCTGGTTCCTTTGTTGGGATTGTCTATCCCTGCATTCCTCTGCCCGATGTCCCATCTGTCCACATGAGAAGCATCTCAACCCCTGTTGGGTGTTGCGTATTTTTGGTTCACTTTTGGAAGTCCAATTTGGTTGCTGCTGACCACTCCCAGTTTTTAAAGGATTTCTTCCTTGGTTAATTCCTTCTGTTGAATTTACTTGGGGACTACTGAAGTTACCCCTGCTGTCCCTCAAGGGTGGAACCGGGCGCCTCGTAGCTGGCTGCCTTTTACTCTGATTCCATTCTGTGTCTCCATGGCACTGTCTATGGCCTCATGACCATATGTTTGGCACTCCATACAGTAGGGCGTGTTTTTGCGTGTAATACACTCATCCCTTGTATGACCTTGCTTACGGCAGAACGAACATGTGGGTGCCCTCTGTACAAACCCCTTGTACGGATTTCTCGGATTCGCGGCTCTGTTGTCGGAGACACCGGGATTATATGCTCCTCTGTATATGTTTGGGACGTAATTATTTCCATCTCTGTTCACGACAGCGGCGGTGAACATGTCCTGTCTATTTTCCAACATGTGTACCTCACCTAACCCAGCCGTACTCCGTTCCACGAGAACTTGTGCTCTAATCGCTTCTTCTACTAATTCCTCCAGAGATCCTGTTCTGCTATTCAGCATATGAATCTTTAGAACGGAGTTGCGGAGCCCCACCACGAAAGTTGTCAATACCGACTCGTCAACTTCGTGTAATAACGCTGCATCTCCAATGCCATTGTACTTATTCCTGATTATTTCCTGGGCCATCATCTGAAGTGACTCTAAACGCCTGGCAAAGGCACGTATGTCTTCACTTGCCAGCTGCTTCCCGATTCTTATTTCTTGGGTTATGTCTTCCAAAGATCTCTCCTTCAGATAAGTTCTCCTTATAAGACCGTAAAGCTCGTCCACACTGGCGAATTGCTTTGGCAACACAAGGTTGTACGCGTCTCCAAATAATCTTTGCTTAACACAGTCGAAGAAATCCTGCAACTCATCAGGGCTTATGCTTCGCTTTGCAAGCTCACAACCTTGAATGAATCTGTTAACTTCTGACCGTAAATCTTCTGAAGCTGCACCAGTAAACACAGGTACTAGCCTGGCCACTGTCTTTGAAATCTCCTCTATACCCATTTTGCGTATTTTTGTTTTACTTATGACCGGTAAAACTGGAGCGCTATCTTTGTGGGTGGTTCTTAGATTCACTTCTCCCGGATCTGAGAGGAAATTGACCAATGACGGACTCAAACTAATTAGTCTTCGATCGTTTGTTCGTGCAGGCGAAATATTGTCCACAGTATTGGGCTTTTCCTGTACCATTCCTGCTTCTGGCTCTTTTGGCGGATATCCCTTATTTTTATTAGTTACCGGACTTCCTGGAGAAAAAGGCTTGACACCGATTTCAGATGCGCCAAACAAAAATCCCGCTTCCCTCTCTTCACTCAATACTAATCTGGGCTTTACCACTCGGTTTATCCCTTCTGGTGTTAGATACTCCGGCCAGCGCACTTCCGGTGGCAATGTCAATACCGTCTGTGTAAAGCCAGTCGATGCTGATTTCGATCTCTCCCTATTCAGTGAGACCCTCTTGGTCGCCCGTCCTCTTTTTAATTCCGCACACTCCTTTTCCAACAGCGTTGCTGCTTCCTCTGTTTCCGTCAATCTCTGAGGAAGTTCCTTTACCTTCTTCTCAAGATACTCTTTTTGTGCTCTCAAATCTTCTGTTTTCTTATGAAAACTGAATAACTTTTCTTCTGTTCTTCTTTGGATTGCCGTAAAGGCTTGATCCGCTACTTCCAATGGTGACACAGCTCCTCCGGCATTCGCCTGCTTCCACAATTCCTGAGCTTCTTCCCTGCTTGTACTCGAACTGGTCAACTATTTTCCCAGTAAACAGTTCCACCTCTGACTGCATTGATTTCAATCTGTTCCTTACTTCCTCGTCTGGTGAAACCAAACTCACAGTTTGTTGCCCTAGTCCTTCTAATTCAGAACTAAATGTATCTGCCCATTCATTGACCAGACTATTTATGTAGTCTGCGTATTTTTCCGCAAAATATTTTCCTTTGCCGTACTCAACTGCGTGAGGCAACAACAGTCCGTGATTATTGTTGAACTCTCTCCCCAGATCTTGCAACTGTGTTATCCGCTTGCGGTAATACACGTTGTCCTTACGTAAACTGCCGTCTTTCTTAAAGTTACGGACCAGCTTTTCAATCGTTTCGCCAATTTGCTCCTGCCTCAGCAGTAATCCTTGCGCTTCTTTCGTCATATCCCATATGCCAGAACAGATGGCGTATCCCAATTTACAAATAAAAATCCAATAATTGTTAAAACTTGTTATTAACTTATCCCAATATTTTATTCCATCTTACTTATTGATAAATACAAATTTATTTTAAAAAAAGACATTCCACCGTAAATTCTATGTTTATATACATATTCTGCTATACTTGTTTTCCATTACAAAGTCCCGCTGTCTACCGGCGTCCATTAAGTCCTTCCATCAATGCAAAGTGGTCCTTGACTTCCTCACAAATACTCCTTGTTTTCCTCTCACCATCCTTAATACTCCCAAAAATCCATAAAAAAGGCCATATGTTTGTAAAAACCGAAATTTGCTTTACCGGCAAAAGTGTCTTGATTCATTCCCGGAAATTTGAATCCATGTTTAAAAATAAACCCGTAACGTATGCGCCACATAATAGCAGCATTTAGCTGTTATATTCAGCATTGCTACGCAAATTGTAGTTTCCGAACTACAAAAAACTTTAATGCAACAACACATGTTGTCTGCACCTCTTCACCTAATACCCTAGACTCAAAATGCCAAATATCTAAATCAATCTTTATTTTGATTTCAAAACAATATAAATTGAATCGTATAAATGTCCCTACCGACAAACAAACACAAATCCCCTATCATAACCGTACGAACCCTATACCGTGGCACGTTCTTTCCGAACCAAACCAACCGGTATACACAAGTTCGCAATTCAATAACGCAAAATCCGTGAATAAACAGACACGTCCCACATTCCCCGAGAATGCTGAAACAAAATGTATTATAAAAAGAATGAACCTGATTTCAGTGAAACAACCCTATGCAACCTGACCGTAACTAGAAAGTTTTCTTTTAAATCGACCTATTGTCACCTAACCGCAGCGGCTAATCAGCCCCAATGCTGCTTCTTCTGCATGACCGGCGCAAAAGCGCCCACACGGCCACCGAAGAATCGTCGACAAAATTCACTTAGATACTAGAATGTCCTACCATAGACATACTCACCATTTTCGTTCCCTCCATTGCCCTCCTCTGGGATGGTTATCCTGATGGTTTCCTATTGGTGGATTCCCGCGTAGGAGTGCTCTTTTCCTGGCACTCGACGTTGGATCCTACCGGCTGCGCCAAAATGTTGGAGTCCTCGTGTCTGCTTGTCGGCGAGAGCGACGTCCTGTCGCCGTTTTCAGGCGAGTGGCTGAAAAATCAAGAGCCCTAACGTAGAATTTAAACACTACCACTTTTCGGTTTCAAAACACAAGAGAGCTTTATTATTACGAAAACTAATGCTTATATACTATTTTTTAAACACCTATCTCAGTCTGCGAACTGACCTTTCTGGTGTTCCAGTTCTGCACCTGCTAATTGGTGTCAGTTGGTCAAGCCAACTGACCCACTTCAAAAGTGGCGACGGTGCATTCTAAATGCCCCTCGTCAGCTTGACTGCGGAACTGTGACACCCTAAAAGTTTACATCATAATTAATGCTTAAATACTACTATTTACAATATTTGCACCCTAAAAATATGTGCTCTCTTAATGAATTTAATAGGAGCCGTTTCTGTGAGTCAACTACGCGTAGGTAGCTTGATTCTAACTCACAACATCCCTCCCCTCTTTCTGAAAGAAGTTAGTGCAACTAACTTCCATGAAATCTCTACAATATTTTTCTTGCACTGCAAACAATTATGTGCATCGATTTAACTCTTGTTAAATGCCCCTCGTCAGCTTGACTGCAGAACTGTGACACCCTAAAAGTTTACATCATAATTAATGAATAATCACTATTCATTTACAATATTCGCACCCTAAAAATATGTGCGTTCTTAATGAATTTAATAAGAGCCGGTGCTGTGAGTCAACTACGCGTAAGTAGCTTGATTCTAACTCACAACACGAGACGATCCAGTTGGATACGCGGATTCTCCAGCAGGTGAGGCAGCTCTACGTCAGAGGCTTGCTCCAGGCTGATAGTGGCTTCGTCGAGGATGGAAGGCATCGAGACGGTACAGGTTCGCGAAAGTGCGTCTGCCACAACTTTTTCTCCCCCGGGAACGTACACAAATCGTGCGTTGAACTGGAGGACGTAGTCCAGGTGTCGGCTCTGCCTCGGCGTTGCCTTGTCCGAGCGTTGTTGTGCGGCGTAGGCGAGCGGCTTGTGGTCCGTGTGGATTGTGAAGGCGTCTGCCTCCAGGATCCTCCTGAAGTGCCTGAGTGCGGCATACACCGCGAGCAACTCCCTGTCGTAGGCGCCGTAGCGAGTTTCTGAGGAACTGAGCTTCCTAGAGAAGAACCCCAGAGGCTTCCAGGTCCCATCGGGTTGCTCTTGGTTGAGTGCCGCTCCGATGGCGGTGTTCGATGCGTCGGTGTAGAGAGCGATTGGCGCGGTAGGCGAGAGGAAGGCTGAATCTGCAGCTGCTGCGATAATCGCCTTGCACTGCTGGAATGCCTGCTCCGTTTGCGTCGTCCAGCTAATCGCCGTCTTCTTCTTCGTTAGGTTCCTCAGAAGCTCGTTGAGCGGGGCCAGTAGTTCCGCGGCGTGCGGTATACACCTGCGGTATTAATTAACCATACCCAGGAAACGTTTCAGCTGGGTAGAGTCTGTCGGGCTTGGAACGGCGTCGATCGCCTCGATCTTTGGGCGCGGGGGCTTGAACCCCTCTTTCGAGACTCGATACCCAGCGAATGTAACTTCCTGGGCACCGAGTTGGCATTTGTCCAAGTTGATGCGTAGGTTCGCCGCTCTCAGCGTCTCCAACAATTGGCTCAAATGATGCAGGTGCTCGTCATGCGTCTCGGATGCGATGAGCAGGTCGTCTACGTAGCCTTTCACTAAGGGGAGTTTCCTCAGTAGGTGATTAATTACCCGCTGAAGCGTTTGCGCGGAGTTACGCAGGCCTAATGGCATACCCACGAACTCGAAGAGGCCGAAAGGTGTTGTGACTGCCGGGATGTCGCTTTGGCAACCGGGATTTGGTAGAAGGCTTTCTGCAGATCGATTGCAGAGAATACTTTTCCCCGGCTCTCCTGGATCAGGTCCTCGATGATCGGTAGAGGATATCGGTCTGGCAAGGTACACGCGTTGAGGCGGCGGTAGTCGCCAGTGGCTCGCCAGCTTCCATTCGGCTTTGGTACCATGTGTAGCGGACGGCCCATGGGCTCAATGATGGGCGTACCACCCCCTTGTCGAGGAGGTCAGCGAACTCTTCTTTGGCAGCAGCGAGTCGTTCAACGACGAGTCTACGGGGGCGCTCGAAAACGGGAGGGCCCTCCGTGACGATGAAGTGTTGTACCGGCAAGTCTGGTACAGTGGCCATGACCCCTGCTGGTGAAGCGAGTTGCAGGAAGCGCTGGACGAGCTCTCTATACCGGTCGCCGCAACTACTAGATTGTAGCGGCTGTTGTCGTTGCGCACATGGTGTACTTGGAACGCGGCCTCGATCTGGTAAAACCACAGATCGGGGCTACTCCTGCAGAAAGGTGGGAGCCGACAGCTGCTCACCGCCTCGATCGCCGGCGGCGACGAAAAGGAGGCGTGTCCCCCAGGTGCCCCTGCACGGTGTGGCGGCAGGTGGTGTGTCGGTATCAGCAATGGCGTGGGCATGGCCAGCTGTGCCTGCGCATGCACCTGCGGTGGTTGTGGCTCCTGGTGTGGAGCGTACGTTGCTCGACTCGGCGGCTGCTCCGGTGGTGCCGGCGGCGCCGGTCCTGAGGCTGTTGGCGAGTGGAGCATCCTAGGCGTGTTTTATACCCCTGTATGGGGCGCGTGTTTTTCGATCACGTCGGGGTCAGCAATTTGGGTTACGCTCGGGTGTAGCGTATCCAATAAAAAGAGAAAGAAATAAAATTGAATGCTTATTTTAATTTAATATATTTAAAATATACTATGATGTCAAGCTTTCACACAAAAGTACAGTATCAGGAAAAGATACAGATGAGAGCGTGTGCACGGCACCAGCGCTGCGAACGGAAAGAAAAATGGAAAGCCGGAAACACGAAGTGTGTTGCTCAGTAGCCAACACAGGCCAGTTCCGGCCCTCCCATAAACACGCTGTGCGACAGCGACAGCGTGTTAATAGATGGCGCGCGGAACCAACGCCTTCTTGCGCTGGCGTACCCGACAACTGGGTGGGGGTAGTGGTGTCGCCACACACATATATATATATATATATATATATATATATATATATATATATATATATATATATATATATATATATATGGGAGTTTAGTTTGTTTTAATTGAAAAGTACTTTATTATTTTAAATTATAGAGATAAATTCAATGTTAATGTAAATAAGAATTTGTTTGAAAACTGAAATATATTAATTAAATGAAACTCTTCACGTCTTTTGCTCTGCGTCTTCACGTCTTTAATCGTCCGCGTCTCGGTTAGAACTCCCTCTCCTCTCTTGCGTACTCGTTGTTCACGGATTTTGTGACGGTGAAAGAGTTGCCATATGTGTGGCAGATGAAAATCCCACATCTCGGCCATTCTGCTATAAATTCGTCTCGAATTCATCTTCCCGATGCATTCCCCAGGGCTTCATGTATTCTGCGCATGTTGTCGTATCCCTCGGTCCCTCTGTGTCGGTTGCTTGTCTAACGTCGTAGGTATCATTTGACTTTGCTCTTACGACTTCATATCGACCCAAAAACTTCGCCTTAAGTTTTAGACCAGGCCCAAATTGGGTTCTTTTTATAGCGACGAGGTCACCAGCTTTGTACTTATTGGGTTTTTTCCTTCTCAAATTATACACCTTCCGATTTTCGTCCTGAATGTTCATGATTTGTTGCTTTGCATGTTTTCTCATCTCATCTCTTTCTTCAGAAAAGTTTTTTATCATCTCTTCCTCAATCAATTTGGTTATATGTAGCTGTTCAGATGTTCGCATTTTAATCCCAATGAGGAGTTCAAATGGAGTCGTTGCTATACTTCTTGAAAATGATGAGTTCATCGCCTGTTGAACTTTGTCCAGATGCTTATACCACTTTGTTGGATCGGCAGAACTTAGTTTAGCTAAAATTGACGTTATGATTGCGTTCATCCGCTCGATCTGTCCGTTGGCTCTTGGTAGTCCAGTTGTTATGACACGATGTTGAATTTGCTCAGCCTCACAGTAGTTTTTAAACTCATCGGAAGTAAATGCTGTTCCACGATCCGAAATTATGCGGACAGGGTTTCCAAAAACAGCACTTTGGACCTTTAACTTTGCAATAACTTCTGCCGACGTTGTACTCTTAGTAGCATATAGCCAACAAAACTTTGTAAAGGCATCTACCACCGCAAATATGTGCCTATATTGCTTGTTGGTAGATTCCAATGGCCCAAGATGATCCACATGGTAGGTGTGTAGAGGCTCGTCGTGCTTCTCAATTGGGTGCAGTTCGCCTTCCTGTTTTCCCCGTTTTCTGTTAGCAATGATGCACTGGATACAATTATCTATGTGGTACCTTATTTTTTCGTCCATTTTCGACATGTAGTATTCTCGACGGAGTAGTTCTTTGATTTTTTTCACTGAGAAATGACCTTTTTCGTGCGACTTTCTTATCAATTCTCGCTGCATAGCCTTCGGCACGACAACAACTTCGCAATCGTTAACGAGTTTGTGCAGAATACCACATTTCAAAATATAACCATCATACTCGTCTTGTTGTTGAAGAATGTGGATTATCGGACTTAATTCATCGTCGGTTTTTTGAGCATTTTTAATTCTTGTTATAACTCCATCTTCTATTACCATCATGACAGGGTATCTACTGAGAAAATCTACATGCTTCATCCGTGTACCAGATCGATGTAATCGTAAAGGAGCAGTACCCATCTGGCTACTCTTGTAGAAAGATCCTTTTTCTCCATGGTCTTCACAAACGCGTTACAGTCTGTAACAATCTTAAAACGCAATCCAAGTAGATATACCCGAAATTTTTTCACTGCTTCTACAACGGCCAGTATTTCTAGTTCATAGCTGCTATATTTTCTTTCGGCATCAGAGGTCTTACGACTCATATAGTAGACTGGGTGTAGGTTTTCATCCTGGTTTGATTTCTGCATTAAGATTGCGCCATATCCGTCGATCGAAGCATCCGTGTGTAGTTCTGTGTGATGATTCTGGTTGAAAATGTTCAGTACGGGATTTTTACATAAAATTCTCTTTAGACCTTCAAACGCTTTCATCTGTGCTCCACCCATTTCAAATTTGGCTCCCTTCTTAGTTAGGTCAGACAGCGGTTTAGCGACAAGTGAGTAATCTGGAACGAATTTTCTGAGATATCCAGAAAGTCCTAAAAAGCTTTGTAACTGTTTTAGACACATTGGAGCTGGGAATTTCGTAACTGCTCTTATCTTCTCAGTCGTTGAAGATATTTTGCCATCCTCAATAACATAGCCCAAAAATTCGATTTTCTTCTTCAAGAACTTGCATTTTTTAAGATTTAGTTCCAATCCATACTCACGGCAGAGGTCGATGATTGTAACTAAGTTTGTGACCGCTTCATCTTCGTTGGATCCAGGAATTATGATGTCATCTACGTATGGCATTGCTATTCCCTTGCGGGTGGATTCACGGAAAATTGCGTTGATATAGCGTTGGAACACGGCAGGGGAGTTGGTTAAACCAAATGGGACTCGTTTAAATTGGTATTGACCGCTGTGAGTTACAAAGGATGTAAACTTGCGACTGTGTTCCGCGACGGGCACGTGAAAAAATCCATTTGTCAAGTCGAGTGTACTAAATACTTTGGCGTTTTGGAGACGATCCAGCTGATCCTCTATCAGCGGCAGAGGAAAACGGTCTTTCATAATAACCTTATTTATTCGACGATAGTCTATACATAGTCTGGAATTTCCGTCACGTTTCTTCACTAATATGACCGGACTGCTAAACTCGGATTCTGAATTCTCAATGATTCCCTCTCTTAGCCATTGATCAACTTGGTCATCCACTAAAGCTCGTTCCGTCAATGGAAGTCTTCGAGGACGCGATGAGATTGGTGTATCGTTTTCCAAAACTATGTTCAACTCGATGTTAACAATCTTCTTCTTTTCAGGTCTATAGTTTCCAATGAGATCCATTACTTTGTCCTTCGCATTTTTGCTGGCTGTTTCATCTATATCCAGTTGCGACTCATCATCAACTATTCCAATTCGCATCAGCTGGTATTCTGCGTCTTTAAGTTCAATCTTCTTGATAGCCACACCAGTTGGCCGTATGGTAACTTCAGCCTGAGTGAAAAAACATTCCCCAATTATTAAATCAACGGTAATGGCATCTTGTGGCACCACCACGAAGTTCACATCATATGCCTCGCCATCAATCACCATACGTTCGTCGAACTGTCCCATAGGTTTGATTCTAGTACGCCCGAAACCGATCAGATAAAAGTTTGCTTGTTGAAGTGTTGCGCCACGAATGTTGTTAAAAACGTTCTCAGTCATTATGTTAAATTTGCTACCCGTATCTAACAGGGCCAAATATTCACGGTCGTTTATTGTCACCATTTTGTTCATCATATCGCTTTTTGGTTCTAAAAATCGAGTATTTGTGTGTCTTTCGTTGTTCGCAGTACAATTTGTTGATAGATGACCGAATTGGTTACAACGGAAACACTTAGTGCCTTTATTTTTGTCTTTACACTCAAAGGATTTAAGGCCTTTGCCACCACAATTATAGCATTGTACATTATTCTTCGTCACACCGCGGTCACTATTGTCTTTTTTTACTTCAACTTTCCGTTGGGATATTTTCGACACGTTCTCACTCTTCGATTTTTCACGATATGTCTCATAGCATGACAATTTATCTTTAAATTCTCGATTATTTTTCGCGCCGTATAAAATCGATTTATTAATGTTCAAGTCCTCGATACCGTCGATTACATATTGTATTATTGAACTTTCCTCGATCGAACCTCTCGATGCAATCTCTTTAATGCTAAAAAAGTATTCAAAAACGCTTTCACTCTTTCTCATTTTCCTCTCCGTAAGTTCTTTGTGTATTTTTGCACTATCGGTTTTTCTTGAAAATTCTTCAATCAGAGCTGACCTTAATTTTTTCCACGACGTCAGGCCTCTCTCGCTTTGTACAAATAATTTTGCCAAGCCACTCAATGATTTTTTCGCGAACACAAACATTTGAAAATCATCCCACTGCATTATTGCAGCTGTCTCCCCAAACTCTGCCACCCATACGTCAGCAGGTAAAATGTTAGTACCATCAAAACGTCGCACAGAGTCTTCTACGTCTCAAAAATTAAGAGCGAATCGTGGTGCTATTTTGTGCTGTCCTCTATGCTCATCGTTGTCAGCTGAGAAAAAACTCTCGTTGTGTCGAACTTGCTCGTTTACTGCTACACTCCGCCGTTGTTGTATGACATCAATTTTCCTATTATCCATTGCACACTTGTATTCTTCGTCATTAACGTCTTCGTCATCATTTTCGTTTTCCTCCTCGTCGACGTCTTCAACATTGGATGAAAGCAAACTACCCTTCTTTAAATTTTTGAATATGTGCAACTTCAAATCTTCTGCGGTGTATTTTATGCCCAGCAGGTTGCAAATTGAAATTAAATCTGCCGTCGCCAAATGTGCTGCAACAAACTTTGCCTTTTTTCCATACGCATCATCGGTCTCGTTAAATTCAAAGCCTTCAAACTCTCTCAACCGTTGCCTGTTCGTGCTATCTCCTTCGCTCTCAAAAACGAATTTGTGGAGAGCAGTAATGTTTGCCTTTCTGCCTCTCCGAAGGTTCTCGCGAACACACTCAAACATACCCAAACGAAACATTCCGTGTAACTTAATTATGCGCGTCCAATATAATTATTACGTTAGCTTGTGCGCTTGCGGTTTCTCGAAGCAGTAGTACTAAGGAGAATTTTGCTATCGTTCACAACACAATGCTTTATCAGCCCAAAATTTTTGTTGTAATTGTTCTTCTTGTTTCTTTTTGTTTGTTCAATTGTCTAGGATCCCAGTTGAACCCCAAAATATGGGAGTTTAGTTTGTTTTAATTGAAAAGTACTTTATTATTTTAAATTATAGAGATAAATTCAATGTTAATGTAAAACAGAATTTGTTTGAAAACTGAAATATATTAATTAAATGAAACTCTTCACGTCTTTTGCTCTGCGTCTTCACGTCTTTAATCGTCCGCGTCTCGGTTAGAACTCCTCTCCTCTCTTGCGTACTCGTTGTTCACCGATTTTGTGACGGTGAAAGAGTTGCCATATGTGTGGCAGATGAAAATCCCACATATATATATATATATATATATATATATATATATATATATATATATATTTATATATATATAAAGGGTCCGCCAAATGACTTTTTTTTTTGAAAATTCTATAAAAAAAACTACTAGATATTTTCTCTAATTTCTTTTTCTATTTGAAAGTACAATCCTTCCAGTTAATAATATAAAATAATTTCATTCAAATGGCTGCCTCGGCTGGCCATGCAGTAGCCTACACGTTCGGTCCAATTTTTAAGCACATTATCGATTGTGTGTAGCTGTATTTCACCAATGGCTTCACGCATATTGTCCTTTAAAGCGACAATTGTCTCTGGCTTGTCGGCGTAACACTTATCTTTGAGGGCACCCCACAAATAATAGTCCAACGGTGTCAAATCGTAGCTCCGAGGTGGCCAAACGACATCAGTTCTGCGGCTGATAATGCGATCTTCAAAAACAGGGCGCAAAACATCGAGTGTAGCTTCGGCTGTGTGGCACGTAGCGCCGTCCTGTTGAAACCAAATGTTGCCAATATCCTCCTCTTCAATTTTTGTGAACAAAAATTCGTTCAACATGGCCCGATAACGATCGCCATTGACTGTAACGGCCACTCCTTGCTCATTTTCGAAGAAAAATGGCCCAATTATGCCTCTGGACCAAAATCCGCACCAAACAGTGACTCGTTTTGGGTGCATCGGCTTTTCAATGTATGCGTGCGGGTTTTCTGTGTCCCAAATACGACAATTTTGCTTGTTTACATACTCGCCAAGATCAAAATCAGCTTCATCTGAAAAGATGATTTTTTTGGCAAATGACTTTTTTGGCATTCTGCAACATTACCATGATTTTCAAAGTAATGTCGCAATATTTCCCAGCATTGTTCAAGCGTATACACAAACATATTCGTTCAGCGGAAGGATAAAACTAATTATCTCTCAAATTAGACATGAGCTAAGTGTTACCATTCACGAAATAAGCACTAGTTGACAAAAAAAAACGTTAGATGGCGGACCGAATCCGCAAAATTTTACACTAATTTTGAAACGAATCCACTTTTTAGTGTCATGAAATCCGAATCCGCGAAATTCTCACTCCGAACAGTGGAAGTGGAAATATATGCGGAATTTGGTGTCATGAAATCCGGATTTCGACAATTTCTTTCGGTATGAAAAGTTAAGAAATTTTTTTGGCGGTTTTCTCAAATTGTCAGTGTGTGTTTAAAATTTATAGTTGAAATATATGTGATAAGTAATAAAAAATTATATTTAAGGAAATGTAAGTATATATTTTCAATTTTTCTTACTTTGAACTAGAAACTTAATTGTATTTCTTAGAAAGCATCAAAATATTGCCTAACACGAAGCTCTTTTAGAGTACATAGTGTGATCAAAAAATAACCGTTATTTTCATCTTTTCGTGAGTTACGTATGTTCGATGTTCGCATTTTTTTTTTTATGTTGGTACACATGTCTGTTATATATGTTGGCAATACCAACCATTTTGGATTGTCAGTTTGTTTTTGACAGATAAAAAGGTTAGTCGTGTTTTGGTATGCTCTTCGATTTTGTACTATTCGAAAAAATGGATCAAAGAAACTGTATTCAGTTTTGTGTAAAAAATTAATCCAACGAGGAGATGGCGAGAAACTATGCGAAGGGAGATAGATCTCGTCTCGAAAGTCTTTGGGAGCAATTGAAGATTCAATTAAAGAGCTTAGGGCCTCTTATTAAAGACTTAGCTGGGTGGAAAAAGGTGATTAGAATTAAAAAAGAGTTGCTTGCGTACTTACACTCACATTTCTTTTAAAGACTTGATCCGATTGCAAAATGGAAGTTCGAAAAAAACTCGCACGCAATCGGGAAGAGGATATTGGGACTGGTGGGGGCTGCTATAATAAACAGCATTTAAGTAGAACATAAGAGGCTGTAGCCAAGATTGCTGGCTTGTATAAAGCCGATGCAGAAGAATTTGGCGTAGGTGACACAGACACAACGCCATTGACTTCTGCAACTGTTCAATGGGGCACACCGCAAAGTGTTTAATTATTTAATTTTTAAATATTTTAATAATAAAACGATATTTTTCAAGATTTTAAACAAATTTTTTTTTATTTTTTTATTTTTTTATTTAAGTTACTTCAACGATGAAGAATTATTTGGCCAAACTTGGACAGTTAAAACGCCACCACCATAAAATTTGAAACTTAAGTTTTATATATAGATATCAATATCCTTTAAAAAGTCGGTGATTATTTTGAAGGCGTGGTCTTCTTTAGCCTGGATTAGGGTTCTTAGAGAGTTGAATTGTATAAGTACTGAGAAAGAATTTCTTGGCAAATTAGGATTCAAGTTCTTATTTTTTTTAAACCAAGGATTTTTCAGAATATCGGGAAACAGTTCTCCATACTTCGTGCCTTTTTCAGAAATTAGATTGACATATTCCCTTTTCCATTGTTGTTGGATTTCATGCTGTATCTTGTTTATTGCATCTTGGAGTGGCCATGGGAAGTCCACTTCCTCACCTTCATGACCTGCATTTTGGGCTTCTTTATCGACTCACTCGTTGAGATTTATTTTGCTGTGGCCTGGGATATAATGAATATATAGTGACTCCATAGTGCTATTTTTAATTTTTGATATTATTTGTGAAGCAATGAAATTATTGGAATTGTGGTTTATTAGATTTAGTGCTCCACTTTTGCTATCTGTAAGTATGGCGATTTTTGTTTGGTTATTTTCAATTGCAAAGTCTACGACTTTGTCAATGGCCAAGAGTTCCGCTGACATTGATGATAGTTTCTTTTTAATATAGAAACTTCTCGTTGAGTTGGAGTTTACATGCAGAAAAGCAGCCCCTGAGAGATCATCTTTGACGGAGCCATCAGTAAAAAATATTTGAAAATTATTTGAGTAGAGAAAGTTCATTTTTTCTTTGAATAAGGCATTGATGACAGTCTCGTTCCCTTCATTTTTGTTTTTTTGAGTCCCTTTGAAGAAGTCAAGATCACAATTTAATTTCTTTGTAGAAGGAAGTAGATGTTGGATGATACCAATGTCTGTGAAAATTGTTTTAAATTCTTTGAATATGCAACCATAGCTTATTAAAACAATTTTGATTTGTTTACGTTCTATCACTATCAAATTTGACAATTCGGAATTACGAAATAATTCACAATAAAGTATCCGAAAGTTAAAAAAATATTGCGGCTTTCATGACACACGACTTGTGTAAGGGGAAATGGAAATATTTCCGAAAAAAATATTTTGCGGATTTCATTATACCACCGATTGTTACGAAATTGCCATCCGGACAATTTACTCTAACTCTCAATACTCGGATTCGTACCACTGTATTGTATAGTAATCACACAGTCGCTGGTTAAATTAAAATAATTAACTTTATTTAATTATTGCAATTTACACAGTTAATATTAGGCTTGAGGAGCTCGCGTTTCATCAACTTTACTCAATGTGGCTGCAACTTCCTCATCGAAGTTGTACTCTGCCAGATTGAGACCGTGTAATTTCATTACGGGACGCAACCGCAATTGCAGCTCTGTTTTAGCTGCAGTTGTTGGAAGATCACGAACCGCTAACTCCTTCTTAACTTGTCCTACTTTAAGCTGCTCAAATTTGATTTTGATTGCTTAAACACAATTCCACTTCTGACACCAATTGTTACGAAATTGCCTTTCTGACAATTTATTCCAAGCTCAATACTTGGATTCGTATCGCTGGATTGCGTAATAAGCAAACAATTCCTTCTTAAGTTAGAACAATTGGCTTAAAAGTTTGCTTCAGTCAGTCAGTTATTGCACTACCCTTTTTTATTTAATTACTTCTTGCTACTGTTGCTATCACGTTCGCTCTGCGACGATCACTGCTCAATTGCCCGTTGCTAGCACGATGTCCACTCTGCGACGATCATTTTTCAACCACTGCTGCTACTCTCAGGATGCACATTCGGCTACGATCACTATTCACCGCTTTTTTTTTTAAATTGTATATTAATTAATTAATCCCTTTGGGGGAACAATAAACTAAAGGGGGGAAAAGAAACCAAAGGGGGAAAAATAAAACCAAAAGGGGGAAAGAAAAAGTACACTAAAACAATACTTATTTGATGTCCAGTCGTATTGGCAACGCTGTTTTTTAAATTTTATTGAGAGTCCTCTCTCTCCACTCAGCTGAACGAATATACAACCTCCTATGCTCTCTAAACTTATTTTGGATAAGCCACTTGTGAGTTCCCGCTCAGCACAACGGATAAACCGGTCCAGAGTCAAGACTGCCGCAAATCACGCACAGAAGCACCCGAATTAAACAATTTTAAGTCGATCGCGTCGAACAATCCATTCACTACACGGGGTGCGCACTTTGGCTATCCTTTTCAGGATACTTAGCACAAATTAAAATTTTATTTACAGCGCAAACTTTCCTCTTTTACAAAATATACCCGGAGCAAAAAATTTTCACGTCTACTCAGAGTTACACCTCAAAAAAAGAAAAAAAAGAGAAAAGGAAAAGTGGATAGGGATAATAGTGCAAATTTACCGAAACTATGAGCGTCCAGCGATCCCCACCCGGGGTGCGCAAAGCGACTGCGTGCATTAGTGCACCGCTCGTATTGAGGGGATTAGAATATGATGAGAATTGTGACACCGATAGCGAGGTAGTTTCGACTCCAACATCGATCGACACACAATTCTTGGTAACACCGATTGTTAACCCCGAGAATGCTGAAATGAAGGGTATTGTGAGTGCGGATACTCTCATGATAATGGGAAAAAAAATCGAAGAGCTGACCGGCATGATGGATAGTCAGCGTAATATAAACAAGGCGAGATCCCTTCTCGCGGATATCAGTAGGCTGCACCAATCAGCAACAAGAGAGGAGATCCGGAAAAAGCAGGCGAAGCCACAGCGAAGGCAACGCAAACGTCACCGTGGATCAGCAGAGTGCAGACCAAGAGAACGGGGACAGCATCGCAAGCGGACGGCATGGTGGAGGTATCTCCACTTCCAACAAAAAAGCGCACTCGTGTTGTGTCTCCGAAGCCACAGCGACAACAGCTGCAGCAACAGAACGATAAAGCAGCACCAAACAGGTCGGAGCAAGCCACTAAGACTGATTGGCAGCTAGTGCAGCGGAAGACAACAGTCAAGCGGGATATCGGAACCAAGGATGCCAGTGGTAAAGCAGCCATCTGTGTCTTGAACGGAGGTGCTTTCAACAAATGGCTGCCACAGACAACGGCTACACCTGGGTCAAATTCGGTGGTCTATACCTATTTTCCTGTTATGCCCCGCCAAGCATTAGTATAGCCGACTTCGAGCGTGTGCTCACATCAATGGTGGAGGAGGCACGAGGGAAATCGCCGGTGCTCATTGCGGGAGATTTCAACGCTTCGTCCACAACTTGGAGGAGCACGCGCACTAGTCAGCGTGGCAGAATTCTGCTGAAGTGCCTGGCGCCCTTGG
The DNA here is from genome assembly GCA_920105625.2 of Clusia tigrina. Taxonomy (NCBI): domain Eukaryota; kingdom Metazoa; phylum Arthropoda; class Insecta; order Diptera; family Clusiidae; genus Clusia; species Clusia tigrina. Next base: position 792,725 of record CAKKTE020000562.1, read on the forward strand.
ACCTCGTCATTCTCAGTCAGGTCGGTCAGTACACTTTTGACTCAGGCAAGGGTACGTCGGTAATAGACCTGACCTTTGCGAACAGCACTGCTGAGCGCATCGCGCGATGGTCTATCAGTAACATATATACGCAGAGCGACCATGTGGCCATAGTTATTGAGTTGGATAACGCGGCACAAAGGCGTACAAAACAGATGCGCAATGCGCAGACAAAAGGCTGGAAAGTGCGGCCTTTTGATGCGGAGGTCTTTGATCTACTTTGGAAAGAAGAACAAATCAGCATTGGTACTGCCACGGCCATAACGGATAGCATCACCAACGGACTCAGCAAAGCCTGCGACGCGGCGATGCCAAGGGTGTTAAATCGGCACGCTAGAAAACCAGTGTATTGGTGGAATGAGGAGATCGTAGCCGCCAGGAAAGAGTGTATTCAAGCCCGCCGAAAGGCTCAGGCTCGAAAACGCCCGTCATGGGATACACTACGAGCGGAATACAAAAAATGCCGAAAAGCATTGAAAGTGGCCAGCCGCAGCAGTAAGAATGCGTGCTTTAAGTCGCTGTGTGCGAATGGTGATGTGGATCCATTGGGAAAAGCATACAAGGTGGTCATGAGTAAGCTAAAAGGGGGCAGGTCACCGCAACCAACTGATGCCGCCCTGATGAGAACTATTGTAGCTACACTCTTCCCACACCAGACGGATAGAATGCCCAATCATAGGAAGGGTCCAATTACCGACATCCCAGCTGTTACCACTAGCGATGTAATCATGCTCCTGAGGAGAATCGCTGACAACAAAGCTCCCGGTCTAGATGGCATCCCAAATATGGCACTAAAAGCGGCAATAGAGGCGAGGCCAGAGGCTTTTGCTTTGATGTACAATACTTGCAAAAAGGAAGGGATATTCCCAGACAGATGGAAACAGCAGCGACTGGTACTACTGCTCAAGACGGGAAAGGAACCAGACCAACCCTCAGCATATCGACCATTGTGCATGCTAGACACGATAGGCAAAATTTTGGATCGGATTATCTGCGAACGACTCCAGGAGGCGGTAGAAAAACATGGTGGGCTTTCGGACCATCAATATGGTTTCCGAAGGGGACGTTCGACGGTAGATGCCATTCAGGCCGTAACGGATATAGCCCGTGAAGCAACAAGTGGAAAGTGATGGCGAGGAGGTACAAAGAAGTATTACGCGGTGGTGACGCTGGACGTAAAAAATGCGTTCAACTCAGCGAGCTGGCCTCTAATTATGGAAGCACTTCGGAGTTTCTGCGTTCCGGTGTACTTACAAAGGTTGATATCCAGCTACTTCCAGAACAGAGTGCTCTTATACGACACTGATGAGGGCGTTCGTCGCTCTGCAGTCACGAGTGGCGTCCCACAAGGATCTGTACTCGGCCCTATCCTGTGGAACATCATGTATGATGGCATACTCCGCTTGGACCTACCAATAGATGTAACGCTCATCGGGTACGCAGACGACATCGCAATGGTGGCGGTTGCAAAACACATCCACACACTGTAGAACAGATGCAATGACGCAATTGGGTGTGTTATGGAAAGGCGAGGAAAAAAACTGAGTACGAGGAAAAAAACCGAGAGGTTCACTATCACAGTGGGAAGTAATCAGATCGCATCCCAACAACAACTTCGGTACCTGGGAGTAAATGTTGACTCCAAGCTCACCTTCAAAGAGCATCTGAAAGCAGTCTGCGAAAAGGCCACTAGATTAAACGGAGCACTTACACGCATGATGCCGAAGATTGGAGGCCCAAACTCAAGTCAACGGAGATTGCTATCGACGGTTACTAGCTCCATCATTTTGTATGCCGCGCCAATCTAGGTGGAAGCCACTAAGTTGAAAGCCTTCATTAAATGCGTCCAGTCAGTACATAGGCTGAGCGCACTACGCATGGCTAGCGCATTTCGCAGTGTATCGGTCGAAGCCATAGGGATAATAAGCAGCAAACCACCCATTGACTTGCTGGCGAAGGAGGTACACCGGCTCTACAAGCAGAGGGCGAGACCCACAAAGATCGACAAAGCCGCGGAAAGAAAAAACACCATTGCGGAATGGCAACAGAGGTGGGAGCAATCCGAAAAGGGTCGATGAACCTTCATGCTGATCCGTCACATCACACCATGGGTAAAAAGGACGCACGGGGAACTGAACTACTACGTCACAGAGTTGCTAACTGGTCACGGCTGCTTTAAGCAGTACGTCCATGAGAGAAAGTATGCGGAAGACCTATACTGTCCGTACTGCCCTGGGGTGCACGAGAACGCACAACACGTGTTTTTCGACTGCCCACACTTCAAAGGCACCCGGAATGAACTGAGTGCTGTCCTCGATGAACCACCAACAATGGACAACCTCTGTGAGCACATGTGCGATACGCTCGTCAAGTGGGAAGCAGTTTGCTCAGCGGCGGCCACCATCATGAAGGCGCTGCGAATCGCAGAACGAGCGCGTAACGTTGAACGCAGCCGCCAGCACCTCTCCGATACTGAGACACACAGGACTGACATAATGGCAGACCTAATTCTGATGTGCGAGCAGTAAATGCTCTTACGGCCTCCCTACGTAAAACCTAATCAGTGTCTCCGGGGGAATCGCCGTAATGACGAGAGGAGGTTTTGGTGGAGTTAGAGTCCGGCACTGACGGGTTCTGACTTTAGATGTTTTCCTCCTCGTTAAATATAAAAAAAACTATTCACTGCTTGTTGCTAATACGATGTTCACTCTGCTACTGTCATTCGTAAACCGCTCGATCTCAATTGTGTGGCCACTTATATACTTCTTGTGTGCCAGAACTTCCACTAGACTTCGAACTCCAAATTCTGTAGGAAGCTTGTAAAGTGCCGAATGGTGAAGGTCTTGGGTAATTGCCTGTAACTAATTATCCGACAGAAACACTTCAGGCAATCCAAGCTTATGAAACACTTCGGTGAAATCAGGCACGCACTTAGTGTTGCTTCCTCCATTGCTTTTAAAAATACGAATTTAGAAAAATGGTCTACTACATTCCCCTCTCGAATATATTTATATCGGACATTTTTCCAGAAAGTCTATATGCAACCTCTGAAATGGTGTCTCAGTAATCACCCTTTTGTCTATTTCTGGCCATTCTCTGCTTTGCTTTTTTTGGACACCCGACAATCTCAACAATACTATATAAAATATAGTTTACCGGCTCCGCCTCCTGTTCCAACTGTATTTTATATATCCTATTTTCATTTTCTTCCACACTTATCCAGGTGGACGGTGCTTCCACGACTTTATTTACTTTCAATAACTCTGGGGCTAATCCAAACTTTTTCCAGAAGTCATCTCTCAAGCAGACTTCTTGTCTCAATGAAGGACACAGGTAAAATTCTGCTTCTTTGTTTTCACCATCATATTTTACCGCTAAGGTAAGGTGGTGGCTGCGGCCTGGTGTGAGCGTTGCCCTTATCTGACTCTCGCTTCTATCGCGGAGTGGTGTGGAGAGAATTCTCCTCCCTGTTTCCGCCAGAATGTGAGTGGAAAGCTCAGGTGAGCGTTCGTGCCGTCCCGCAGACATTTTTTTCGTTATGTGGTTGCTATGTCTCTACCTTCATTACGGTTCGACCAATTATCGGTTTTGTGCCCGTAACTCACCGGCAGGTTCTTCGAGCAACTGCCGTGGAATTTTTTGGTCTACATCAATCAGAGTTCAGAGCGTTAACATTGGTGCTATTTGAGAAACAACACAGTTGCAGTAAAATTTAAGTAGCGTTCTTATCTTTCTTGTGCATAAAAGTTGTATGTATACCAAAAAATAAACATATTGTCTAAAGACATCAAGGACCATGTTCACATTAGCCTCAGAGAGCTAACTCCGCACTCTCATGTTCTTACTAAAATGTTGTCTGAACACCGCTGCATCATTTTGACGTTTACAAGTTGTCAGAATATTTTGGATTCATGTACTTCTTCTATGCCTGCACCACTTTTTTCGATTTAATAATAGCATTTTCCCGTATGTACTGGTTTCTTATCGTTTTTATTTTATTATTTACTTCGTTTGCAATTAATTCTGGTTTGACTGGCTTCAACTGCGAAGTAATGCTCTACAATGCCAACTTTTTTTGATACGGTCCTTGTATTCTTCGGACTTCGAATTATAAAGCAATGGATTTTGCTCATAAAGCGATATGAGCTCCATTGTTTGTGTTCGGTTCCATTTCATTATTTTAAAATAAATTTTATTTTTGCGTGTTGATACAAATACCAGCAAACGTGATATCAGTAAATTTCACATCAGCAAATGTCAATTCAGCATATGATACGTCAGCAAATGTGAAAATGGGTCTGGAAATTTTTAACAAAATAAAAAATTTCGCCTCACGTCTCCACGGGCAATTTTTGATGGCATAACCACTGTCAAATTTCATTGCAAAGGATTGCAATCTTTTAATGGTGGGCATTTTCATGTTATGTCATGGTCATTTTGAAAATGTTCGCTGTGCCCGCGCTTGAAAATTTATTTGATTTATACGATGAAGAGGAAAAAAGAAGGAAGCCGACATTCTGGGTGAATCCTTTTTTACAAAGAAGGGAAACGCACAGTCTCCATCCATTTTAGCGTTTTTATTAATTTAATAGACATGGTAAAACTAAGATTTCCGAAGACGCTGCCACTGTGAGCGTAACGAAAAAATGAAAAACGGGTGTCAAGCAAACAAAATGACTAAATACGGCTGTCAAACAAAAAATGATTAAATACGGCTGTCAAACAAACAAATTGCCAACTTGCAGCAATTTGCAGTCTCCATTGGCAATTGACTTGAAATTGCCAATTGCATGCCATCAAAAATTGCCCGTGGAGACGTAGGGTCACGTAACTTTTTTCCTCCCCACTTCCCTCTTTGCCCTTAGACCTCAAAATGAGTCGACTCTTTGAGACTAATGTGAACATGGTCTATGTCCTTTTAAAGCCCAATATAGACAAAAGCTATTTATTATTAGTTGATATTGGATTTTGGGGTTAGTCAGACGCCAAGTCTCTTTTATTGATACAATACTAATAAGTAAAAAAAAAATAAACAATGTGAAGTTCATGGTTTGTGCCGCAAGTAAATCCATAGTTGCAGCCAAGGTGAATTTTCTTACATGGTGACTGCAAGGTTAATTTTGTACCTCCGGAATTGTCAAACATAAGCAATATGCGATTAGGTATAATTAAAAACAAACGAAATTGAAAGGAATGGAGAAATACATAAGAGCTGCTTAAATTGGTACACAAATTATATAAAATATATTTAATAGTTAAATAGACCCATAATTTCTTCATAATGTTCAAACTTCACAAAAATAACAACTAAAAAACTCTTATTCACTCAAATCAAAACTATTTATAATTGTTGGCATATTTGTTTTGATCGCATTTTTCTATAAATTCAATTTTGACAGCTACGTCGGGAAAATTGGTTCAAAAAAATTTGTTCTTACAGTCACCATGTAAGTAAATTCACATTGGAATATAGCCGAAAGCTCTGGCAGGTCTGTACTTTATTTATATGTTATAAAAATCTATAATAAATAAATATATAAAATAAAATGTCAATTACGTCTTTATAGAATTGTTGATAAGACCAAGCTAAAATACGTTCTTTTATGGTTCTTAACCAAAAAATTATTGGTCTCGTTCATAAACAAATATTTTAAAATTTGATTTTTCTAGTTGTTTTTCTGTGAGTGTCTATACCACATATTTTTTAGTAACAAATATTTCAATTAATATTGAGAAATCGATTGGTGGAGAATCTTAAAAATATCTAGTTCCTAAAATTGAGAAAGTATAAAATTCGTAAAACGGGAAATAGAAATTAGTACTCCTAAAAGTACCTAAAAACAGGCGTTGTTTTCGGAATTGTGAATTAGGGTACTTTTGAGCAGAAATATGGCAACTATGCATTATTTCTGTATACAGATAGTTAGTAGTGCTGTTGAGTGAATGATTTGGTCTCTATATAGTTGGAGACGAAAAGGTTAATTATTAAGCGGAAATTGGAATAAAATAATATTTTAATAAAATTTGATGAGACAAATGTTTGCGATGCAGTACTTTAACATTTTAAATGTTAAATGAATCTTGATTTACGAAATGAAATTTTATGCGCAAAGAGCAAAAGTCATTTCATAATGCTAGTGACCAAGAAAGATAATCAAGGTACTTTGTTAAAGTAAAACAACCAACAGCGGTTCAATGCGCGGGTGCTACAGAGAAAGCGAGAAAACAATTGTATGTAAACTATTCTCATATGAAGAAAATCTTGAATGAAAAAATAGTGTCTTAAAAATGACGAAAATTTCTGTTGCAGTATTTATAAAATTTGAAAATAAGAATTTGTTAATAAAGAAGTGGCTAAAATGTGTATAAAAATACAAAAATTAAAAGTAAATTTGCTTTGTAAATAATCAAACCCACCAAAGAAACAACTTAAACCTTATTTGAACCTCTGGGATGGCGAGTTGAATAATCAAAAACAAAGATAGAAACCTGTTCAATTTACGAACCGCAGTAATTGTGATTAACAGGTCAGTGATTTTATAGATTCATAATTTAACTTCAGTTTTCCATTAATTTTTGGTCATTGTGTGTTAAACATGTACATTTTGTATCCTTCTGATGTCCATTAATTGGTAATCTACGTTGACGTTAGCGTAATCGCTTACAGCGATGCTCTGCTGTGGCGCATCAATTCTGCCACAGTTTGAGGTTTTTTTCTAAATTGTGGGTTGTATACTTGTCTACAGCGGAGAAGTTTGTTGGACAATTGGTTTAACATTGTAAATCTGAACCTTAAAATAGTCTCAACAATTAAAGCTAATATTTAAATATGTGTACTGGTACGTTTTACAAGTATTCAGTATTGCTTCAAGGAAGTACCACATGGGTGTGTATGGTGTGCAAACCTGGAGTGGAAGTTTGCGTAAATATTACGCAGACGAATCAAGAACAAATCCATTTAATTTAAATTATTCAGTTGTACCATAATTGCTACCAATACAGCACCACACTGGCGTAATCTACTTTCCCTTTTCGCAATGAAATTTGGCGTACTCATCATTGAATTCCAATTAACATTAAGAACATTTAATATTGGAGCCAGTAAAGAAAATTTGCATTATTGAGCAATTTGAGAAGCTTCTTTTATTTAAGGGTGGTGCAGCCACATTCATATTAATGTGCTACAGCGCCTTTCTCAACTGTTTTGTTAAATTTAAATTATTTTTGATTATTTATGAAAAGTTGATCATAGATTCAGCAGTTTTAGGATATATATATATATATATATATGTTATGATTGTCCTAGCGGAATGAAAGTGCCTTACCAAAAATGTTTACGAACTCGGTGAATAACTTATTCGTGTTACAAGTGTACATATACATATATATACATATATTTTAGTTCTGTGTCTTTTTTCTATATAGCATAGGATCTGCGCAGGATCCGCTTGAATTGTGCAACAGTTTAATTTTTCTTTCCAAATAATATTAGTAAACCGTGGTTGAATTTTTAGCAAGAGGAAATTATTTTTCTTTATCTATATATCCTTAATTGTCTCTTGGAAATATGGCAGGTATTCCTATCAAATGAAATACGTTGACTTGCTATCTCGGTGATTGGACTATAATTTAATTGTTCTTGGTACATCATTCTACCGTAGTTCATCAATAAATCATTTTGTATATTAACACCTTGCACTTGCTCTATTGTAGTAGTTGTATTCCCTATAATATTTTGTTAGTTTCTTAATCGAGCATGGTGGTGATTCTGAGTGCTCAATATATTGGCGCATCGATGGGCCGCTTTCAAAATATACAGTTATAGATAGGTTTTTTCTGACATGAAACTGGACATTGTGCATAACTATGTTAAGACACCGACAATTTTAAACTTTCTAAACGGAATAATGAGAACTGGTTGGTTGCGTCTACTGTGATAACTATGTCAATTAGTAATAGGAGTAGTACATAGTGTGTTTATGGAATTGATTTTGTCATGAATACTGCATAAGCTGAGGGGATGATGAGGAGGAGGAGACTGTGGAACATCTCCTCTGTAGGTGCCCCGCTCTGGCTAGAAGCGGAGCGGGCTCTTTGGACAAATACGCTTTTAATTTTCTAACAGAAATGTATGGCGTGAAGGTCAAATAAATCCTGCGCTTTATTAGGGCTTTGAAATGGTTTGACGAGTTAGATAGGACTGCGTTGCTACGCGGTGGTATCACAATGGACCAATGGTGGTCTGAGTGAGTTGGTCTGTAGACCGGCTAACACGATAACCTACCTAACCTAACCTATGGAACTGATCTTACGATTGGGTATCATTCAATAGAAAAGTTGTTTAAAGTTTTTCAATATACATACTAGTTTTTCAATATACATACTGTGACAGATTTCAAAAAATCCAACAAAAATTGTAAAACATCACAATTATTACTATATTATTGTTATTGTGCGCAACAACCAATTTCATCTTTTGTGCGCAGCTTAATTTAACCATCCATATTGAGGCTCTTAAACTTTAGCACTATATAGGGATCCATGTTTCAAGACTGCTTTGGATGCTATCTGCACCCCCAATCTAGATAATTAGTTTTATTGGTTGCAAAACCGTGGAGGAAATTCTCAATTTTCCGTTTTTAAAGATGATACCGGAGTGTATAGTTGTCCTGTCTGTTTAGCATAAGGAGCTTATGATATACTTCTCCTACTGACACTAAAAGTCGTTTAGCCTGTCGTTGTCCGGTGTCATTGCATATTTTCGGTCTTCCCACCTCCTCAGTCATTCTTGGATGTAGTTTTTAGGTAGTTCAGAATATAGATCAGGGCCAATCGTAGGTGCCAATATATTTATCTTAGCTTATATGATATTTATATCATATAAGTACAAATACCCAATCAACTTTAATTTTTCCTGTGGTTTTTATGCAAAGGTGGCGAATTTCACAAATGATGTTGTTTATGTTCATCTTGAAAGATGGATAGACTGTCGGAAGCAATAATGAAACTTAATTTGTTGGCCTGGACCATGCTGCACGCCTACTAGCATGGCAATGGCTCCCACTGTAAATACACAATAAAATTCTATGGTGTTCCGTGTGCCTTCATAAATTACGGCAAGGTTGTGGATGCGTTGGAATTGACGCATCAGTAAACAACTAGCTCCAATATTTCTAATCATGCTTCTCAGTTTCTTTCGCTAGAAGTTGTGGATGGTGCCAATAGTATATGATTTTGTATACTGGTGGAGAGGTATTTAAAGTACTTTCTCTTGTGTTTAGATATTAAAAATACTTCTAGTTTTCCTGCGGTTTGTGGTTGTTTTTCCGAGATCCTTTTAGGAGGCATGACTTTTCGAAGGCTTCATTAAGCTTGTTTGTCAGTTTGCTAACTTGCTATTCTATGTCTGAGTTAGGAGTAACTAGAACTTCTATTGGACTTTCGAATTTTTGCCAGTTAGTTAAGGTCGGGTTCCTGTTGGAAATTTTACTCTCACCTTTGAAGTTAAGGCTGAAGAGCAACATTTTGTGGATACCTTACTTCAATGGAATCTGTATTTGTGACTAAAGTTATATCAATGACATGTTCCCTAACAAATTAAAGAACGTAAGATGGGTACCTCTATTACTTACAATAAGGTTAGTTGATAATAAATATTCAAAAATATACTCACCCCCGCTGTTGATGTAGCTGCTGCCCCAGATGGTGTGGTGCACGTTCGCATCGCAGCCGATCACCATTTGTAGCCCCTTGCTGCTCACCCATTGTGTGAGCTTTTTGAAGGCTTGTAACGACTCAAATTTCCGCAATAGTTGGCAACTCTTACAAAGTGAAAAACTAATCCGATAGTGATAATAAAATTTAACAAAAATCGAGGTATTTAATTAGAAAATAATAACAATTTCGCACAAGCTTGAAAGTGCAAAATTTTCTGCGTCGGAAGAGTGCCGAGTGCAGTGATTCTGAAAACAACTAACTTAAAATTCTTTAATTTTTAAATAAAGTGTAAAAACAAAAACAAAACATACAAAAATAAAAACAACAAAATTATAAAGTGAGAAACAACAAATAATCACAAAGTGAGACAACCGCAAAATAGCACTGCTATTATCCGGCTATGTATGTACACAAATACGTTAAATTAAAAGTGGCTTAGCAAGTATCTAGTGTAGAGTTGCCAAAGTTAATTTTAAACAAAAATAAATAATAAAGAAAAAAAATGGGTGTAGACCGTACTCCACCTAGAGGGGAACGTCAGCAACAAGAAGAGCAGCAGCAACAACAACAACAACAACAGCAGCAGCAGCAACAACAACAACAGCAACACCGAGAAAAACAACATCAGGAACAACAACAGCAGCATCAACAACTGCAAACACAAAAGAAACCCCTTCTTCAGAATCCGCTCCAAAATTCCTGGAGTCCTCAATGCCCCTCGCCACAATCAAGCTCGACTTTTCCAAATAAAAACAGCTCTCAACAAACTGTTGTGAGGACTAAAATCTTCTGTGGGAAATTTTGGCCCACACTACAAATGACAGAGTCGCTACGAAACTATATACACACACACATCACGATAAAATACCCGAACCGAAGCAACTGCATTAAAAATTTAACGAAAAAACTACAAGCATTGTAACCAATTAGCGCGGCCGTGTTAGGAGCGCAGATCAGTAGCAGCATATTAGACCAGTTGGAATAATAACTAGGATTACAACAAAAGCAACCTCACGCACAGCCAACGATCTTGCCAATCAGCGCTATGCTTGCAAAGAGCGAGGAAAAACACAGCGACGAGGAATACAACAAATACATGCCGGAGCATGTGTGCTAAATTCGTGAGTGCACGAACGTGGAATTTGCCGAGTGCGCTCGCTAGGAAATCTTACACCAACAACACGAAGAAACGAGAGCGAAGCACAAGAGGGACAACGACAGAACCACCACCACGCCAACGGCCGGCAAGTACAAAGCACAAGAGGGAAATGCTGATTGTCAGTTAAATTAAATATTTAACAACAACAACACTACGGGATTCCGGACAGCGCTGCTGGCAGGCAACAATACTGCAGGCTAACCAGGGACCGTTGGAGTGAGGTGGCTGACCGCCAGAAGTTGAAGGTGGCCCAAGGGCAAAAGACGGCAACACCAACAAGCCTGACGGCAACAACAACAAGCCTGCCACAACAACAACAATCGACTACTGGCCAACGGAAGTAAAATCACACAACGGTGGCCTGCGAACAACAACATGTGTCAGTCGCTGCGACCTGGGACTATATAAACCACGTAGCCCAGGCAGTAGGTCTCTTCGTCGATCACCAGCATCCTGACTAGCAACATCTCTACAAAGTACAATACGAACATAGAAAGCTTAGCAAGAACCTCTGGTTTTTAATCGTTTTCTTGCTAAGCCATACACAGACAGAGACTATAGGGATTCAGTGAGAGCCTCTGGTTTTTAATCGTTCTCCCACTGAATCACTGAGACACATACGCCACCGAGACTTAGGGACTTAGAGGGAACCTCTGGTTTTTAATCGTTTTCCCACTAAGTCATACGCCGTACAGAGACCATAGGAACTCAGTGAGAGCTTCTGGTTTTTAAGCGTTCTCCCACTGAGTCACAGAGACACACACTTACCGGGACGTAGAGACGTGAAAACAAGTACACATTGAATAAGTTATTTATACAAACATAGAGTTAAGGAAGTAGTATTGTTTTGAGCAAGGACTAACAAGAGTCCATAATCAATGCACTAAATAAATACGATGATATTAATTTAAATCACAGGATTTTTATATTTTTCTGTATACGACCCCTGGAGCCGCTGAGTTTTACCCCAGCTATAAAAAAGAGTCGTTACAGTGGCGCCCGAGCAGGGACTATAAAAACAAGGAAATTCAACGCATCCGACGCTCACCCATAGTCTTCGCCATTAACCAGGAAAGTCACAGGATGGGGAAAACAAGCTGGGTGTACGTGCTACGGAAAGATGAGTTGGTGATTTTTGCAGAGGAATTCGGTTTGGAAACTACAGGCACAGTAGATGACCTCCGAAAGCGGCTTTCTGAATTTTTCACAGAAACGGTACTGACTCAGGAGCAACAATACCGGTTGATGAATCTACAATGCAGGCATGTTAAAAACACATCACCAAGGCCGGCTGCATCCATAGTTCTCAGCGAAACGCTGGAAGTGGACAGGCCAAGCACATACGCAGGTGCAACTCTACCAGCGTGGAATCCAGAGGTACGGGGAATACCACAGCATCCTTACGTTTCACCTGCACCAATGGATCAACAATACAACGGGTCTACACAGTACGCCGCTGTTATTGATCAAGTACGGAAGTGGTCTCTTAACTTTGACGGTGGGCGTGATCCACTAGCTTTTATCGAGCGAGTGGAAGAACTTGCAGATGTGTACGGAATAAACAAAGATTTCCTTCCGCGTACTATGCCTGAACTCTTGAGAGAACGAGCACTCATGTGGTTCAGAAACAACAATCGAGCGTGGCGGGAATGGAGCACATATAGGAGGGACTTCCTGAAATTCTTTTTACCGGCCCGTTTCATGGAGAAACTCGACGACCAGATCCGACAGCGTCACCAGAGGCATCGAGAGTCATTCAAGCAGTATGTACTCGAATTGCAAAATCTTATGCGACACGTGGAATATTCGGAGGAGCAGAGACTGGAAAGAATCTTTCAGAACAGTCTGCCACAATATCAGCTATACGTGCGCCGTAGAGATTTCGTATCGCTACAGGAACTGATAGAGATGGCCGAGGATTTGGAGAGCATACGGGGAGAAGGCGAACAGCTAGCAGCGCCACCCACACAAAGGCGAACAGAGCAAGGTCCACCTCGAGAGGTAAGGAACCGACAGGTGACGGTAGAGAGCAAAGTGGCACCCATAGATCCTAGAACAGCCTGCCGGCGTTGTGGCCAAAATGGTCACATAGCACGACTATGTCGCAACGTGCAAATACTGTTTTGTTGGGAGTGTGGCCGTATGGGAGTTAGGACGATCGAGTGCTGCAACCAGAGAGCACCACCCAACAGAAGACTACCGTCAGACACGCGGCATGGAGCAGAGCAGCGACACCAGACTTTACCATGGAAAAACGCATTGCACTGTGTCGGGCGACGAATCTGCGCTAACGTTTCTATTGGCACAGAAACTGTCACCGCGACGCTGGACACAGGTGCAATGCACAGTTTTATGAGCAGACGCCTAGCACACAAGTTACGCGCTTCTACCGGCAAATTGGAAAAATCCAATACCAGAGCGCTTATGGCAGACGGAAGTGCTAGGAGAGTCAAAGAGACATTTGTGACGAAGGTAAGGTTTGGAGGGCAGGCATGCCAGATAGAACTACTTATCATGCCTGACTCCAGTGATGATCTACTCCTGGGAGTGGATTTCATGACAAGCCTGGGAACGACATTGAAGTGCGGCGATCAGGAGATCACGCTGGTACCTCATAACGGTTGTGTGCAACCACGAGACTTTGCAACGTGCACGACAATCCGCGTTGAGAACTTCCCACAAGTAAATGCATCAATGCCTTCCAAGAGGCCAACTAACGTCAGAAAATCTAAAGAACAGAGACACAACAGAGAATACAGCGGAAGCCAACGCAGTAGCAAATATACATCACCAGGAACAAGTATTACACACACGAACGCGTTCACTTGCCACGGATTCTGCCGAGGGAAAACCAAAAACGAATTACCACAGGGGCCTCAGGAGAAGGACACGGGCGCACCAAGTGGTAGTGAGATCACGACATTAAGGCGACAATCGACCATGACAAGCAGCGCATCTTCCAGTTATTCCGCAAGGTGTTCGCCAGCGCGGGAAACCCGAGAAATGCCACGTAGACAAACCGACAGATCAAGGGACAACCACCGTGCAATCAAGTGCACCAAACACAACAGAAGCGACGCCCATAGCCACCGCAGCAACAGTAGTAGACAACGGAACGGTGCTACAGGGAGCCCGTCAACAGAGAAACGGATGCCAAATACAGACGACTCAGCCACACAATGGAACCATGTCACATTCCAAAGTTTAGAAGAGCTACAGGAATCGAAAGGAGCTGGTCTACCACAGGGCTTAGTAACAGAAATTTTGCGTAAAGCCAAAGGGGCTCAGCAAAAACGGACACGAGGGCGAATACGATTTCGGCGAGACGCATACAGAGTGACCCTCAAACGTGACGCTGTCATCATTTTTCATCGTCGGTAAAGTGGGGAGGGCGTGTGAGGACTAAAATCTTCTGTGGGAAATTTTGGCCCACACTACAAATGACAGAGTCGCTACGAAACTATATACACACACACATCACGATAAAATACCCGAACCGAAGCAACTGCATTAGAAATTTAACGAAAAAACTACAAGCATTGTAACCAATTAGCGCGGCCGTGTTAGGAGCGCAGATCAGTAGCAGCATATTAGACCAGTTGGAATAATAACTAGGATTACAACAAAAGCAACCTCACGCACAGCCAACGATCTTGCCAATCAGCGCTATGCTTGCAAAGAGCGAGGAAAAACACAGCGACGAGGAATACAACAAATACATGCCGGACAAGAGAAGGTGAGTGCACGAACTCAGCGGTGGAATTTGCCGAGTGCGCTCGCTCGGAAATCTTACACCAACAACACGAAGAAACGAGAGCGAAGCACAAGAGGGACAACGACAGAACCACCACCACGCCAACGGCCGGCAAGTACAAAGCACAAGAGGGAAATGCTGATTGTCAGTTAAATTAAATATTTAACAACAACAACACTACGGGATTCCGGACAGCGCTGCTGGCAGGCAACAATACTGCAGGCTAACCAGGGACCGTTGGAGTGAGGTGGCTGACCGCCAGAAGTTGAAGGTGGCCCAAGGGCAAAAGACGGCAACACCAACAAGCCTGACGGCAACAACAACAAGCCTGCCACAACAACAACAATCGACTACTGGCCAACGGAAGTAAAATCACACAACGGTGGCCTGCGAACAACAACATGTGTCAGCCGCTGCGACCTGGGACTATATAAACCACGTAGCCCAGGCAGTAGGTCTCTTCGTCGATCACCAGCATCCTGACTAGCAACAGCTCTACAAAGTACAATACGAACATAGAAAGCTTAGCAAGAACCTCTGGTTTTTAATCGTTTTCTTGCTAAGCCATACACAGACAGAGACTATAGGGATTCAGTGAGAGCCTCTGGTTTTTAATCGCTCTCCCACTGAATCACTGAGACACATACGCCACCGAGACTTAGGGACTTAGAGGGAACCTCTGGTTTTTAATCGTTTTCCCACTAAGTCATACGCCGTACAGAGACCATAGGAACTCAGTGATAGCTTCTGGTTTTTAATCGTTCTCCCACTGAGTCACAGAGACACACACTTACCGGGACGTAGAGACGTGAAAACAAGTACACATTGAATAAGTTATTTATACAAACATAGAGTTAAGGAAGTAGTATTGTTTTGAGCAAGGACTAACAAGAGTCCATAATCAATGCACTAAATAAATACGATGATATTAATTTAAATCACAGGATTTTTATATTTTTCTGTATACGACCGATGGAGCCGCTGAGTTTTACCCCAGCTATAAAAAAGAGTCGTTACACTGTCCAACAACAAATTGATCAGCTTCAACGCCAGCTTCAGCTGCTATACAAACCACAGCAACCAGTTGCCTCTCCCCAAGTCACAGTAAGTGTACCCTCCCACGACGAGGACTGGAAAACGGTTCTAAACAAGAAAAGGCAGAGAGAGAGTCCAGGTAAGACAAAGACCACTCAAAAACAAGCTAAACTTGAAAAATACTGGCTAGGAGATCCGAAAGGAACCGAAAATCGATTTTCGTCCCTAGAAGAAGTTGAAGAATGTGACCAAAAAAACACAGAACATAAAGAAAAAGTGTCTAAGCCCCCACCAATATTTGTTGACAGAGTTACCAATATAGCTCCTCTAATGAAACTATTGTCTGAAGCTGCTCCATATTCATACGAATTAAAGCTCATAAACAATGAGCAAGTTAAAATCCAGGCATTTTCTCCAGAAGCCTACAAGACAATAGTCAACCAGCTTGAGCTAAAAAACACCGAATTTTTCACCTATAAGCCAAAACAAGAAAGAGGCTTCAAAGTAGTACTGAAAAATATGCACCCATCTATAGGCACAGATGAAATAACCCAAGTCTATGCCAATGTTTATCATTGAACTTCAAACAAACTCAAACAATAAAGAAATTTATGAAGTCAAATACCTGCTTCATACAAAAATTGTTTTTGAGCCCCCCCGACCGACTCGCGATATTCCCCAATGCGCTAACTGTCAGCAGTATGGGCATACAAAAACGTACTATCGCAGGAAACCAATGTGCATTAAATGCGACGGAAGCCACACGTCTTCAGATTGTGTACGTAAAAGCAAATCAGATGAAGTCAAATGCGCCTTGTGTGAAGGTAATCACCCAGCAAATTACAAAGGTTGTGTAGTCTATAAAAATCTTCAGAAAATGAAATACCCACAATTAAGGAAAAACGACAATTTACCCATGAATCCTACTCAACAACAGGAAGTTCTGGTAAATCCCAGTACATCAAAACAAACTCAAAATGTACTTTCATACGCTCAGGCACTGAAACACTCAACACAAGCAACTAATGAAAACACAACGGCCCTACCAATTAATACTGTTCCTGCAGAAACCCAAGCTCCGAACGAAATGCGAGAAATGATAATGCTACTCCGGCAAGTCATGCAACAAATCACAACAATGATGAACTTATTAGTGACCCTCACGACTAAGAATTGCTCATCCTCAACCCCATAAAAATCATTCTATGGAACGCTAATGGGCTGTCAAAACATTTATTAGAAATTAAAAAATTCCTTAAAACATACGAAATAGATATACTCCTAATATCTGAAACCCATTTCACCAACAAAAGCCATTTTCAGATTCCGAACTTTAAGTTTTATCACACCCTGCACCCAGATAATAAGGCTCATGCAGGTTCAGCAATATTAATACGCAATAACATAAAACACTGTGAGAGCACATCTTATCGCACAGAAGCTATACAAGCCACGAATATAATTGTTGATGACTGGAAAGGGCCAATTACAATTTCCGCTGTCTACAGCCCACCTAAACACACAATAAAAATGGAGGAGTATGAGAAATTCTTTAAGACCCTTGGCAATAGATTCCTAGCTGGAGGAGACTATAACGCAAAGCACACATACTGGGGTTCCCGTCTCACTACACCAAAAGGTCGACAGCTTTATGCGGCCATTGGAAAATTAAATTTACTCCCTGTCTCTTCAGGTACACCAACATACTGGCCAACAGATGTAAGAAAAATTCCCGACTTGATTGACTTCTGTGTGACGAAAGGTATCATGCTTAGTGATCTTAAATGTAGCCCATGTTTTGAGCTGTCTTCTGACCACTCTCCAGTTCTCGTCGAACTTAACAACAGTCTTGCCCTTCTTCCCAGTCACTGTAGCTTTCATAATCACAAAACTGATTGGAATCGCTTCCGATATATGGTATCTTCCACAATTGATTTAAAACTATCACTGAAATCTGAAGAAGATATCATTGCGGCTGTTGAACACTTCAACAACTGCCTGCAACAAGCTGCGTGGGACTCCACCCCCACACTAAATGAGCGAAAATCAACGAACATCTCCAAACCTATAAAAGAAAAACTGAGAGAAAAGCGATATGCAAGAAAAAAGTGGCAACAAACTAGACATCCTGAGGACAAGAAAAAATTAAATGCGCTTACAAAAGAACTTAAAGAGATCCTTAATAACGAACGAAACACCCAACTCCATCATTACCTCAGTAATCTCGATGCAACAGCTGCTACAGAATACTCTCTCTGGAAAGCAACTAGGAATCTAAAGAGACCCACAATGTTCCAATCCGCTTTACGAATGGAAAATAACGAATGGGCTAAAAGTGACCTTGAAAGAGCAGTCACATTTGCCCGACACTTAAAAAAAGTATTTACTCCACAGGAAATCGAGCCCCCAGCATGTGTAACAGAAGAAGTGAAAAGTGTTCTGAGTAATACCCATCAGATGGACCTACCCATACGTAAATTTTCCAAATCTGAAGTGAAAGCAGCTATTGATAAGCTAAATATTAAGAAAGCCCCTGGGTACGACCTTATCACTGGAAAAATAGTAAAACAACTTCCAGAAGAAGGAGTGACATATCTTACCTACTTATTTAAGGCGGTACTAACATCTGGCTTTATACCTCCCCAATGGAAAGTGTCACAATTAAAAATGATTCTCAAACCCGGAAAAAGCGCTGATAAAGTTGAATCGTATCGCCCAATTAGCTTGTTACCGATTGCTTCTAAACTCATGGAAACCCTTTTCCTGAAAAGACTACTCCCAATTATAGAAGAGCGAAAGCTAATTCCAAATCATCAATTTGGTTTCAGGAAAAAACACAGCACAATCGAACAGGTTTATAGGATTGTTGAGTATATACACACTGCATTCGAACATAAACAATATTGTACAGCAGCGTTTCTTGACATCTCGCAAGCATTTGATCGCGTTTAGCACGATGGCTTGCTTTACAAAATAAAAACTACACTCCCCATTAACTACTATGTGTTAATCAAGTCTTATCTTACAAATAGATATTTTTTCGTAAAGCAAGGTGAGGAACAATCTGAGCTCCATGAAAGCTCAGCAGGCGTACCCCAAGGAAGTGTCATGGGCCCAATACTTTATCTACTTCACACGTACGACTTACCATCAGCTGAAGGAGTCACCATAGGTACCTTTGCAGATGACACTGCTGTCTTAGCTGTTGACACTCTCCCACACTTAGCTTGCTCTAAACTCCAGAGTGGGCTAAACAAAATTACTGACTGGCTAAAAAAATGGAAAATCAAGTTGAACGAAACAAAATCAGTCCAGGTTACATTCACTCTCAAACGAAACACCTGCCCACCCGTTAAACTCAACGGCATAAATATACCCCAATGTAATGATGACCCAAATCCACTAGATACCTTGGGATGCACCTCGACAGAAGATTAACTTGGAAAACACATATATTTACAAAACGAAAATCACTCGGTATAAAGCTCAGAAATCTACACTGGCTCTTGAATCGAAACTCCAAAGTCTCAATCGATAGCAAATTGCTCTTGTACTCAGCAATTTTAAAACCAGTTTGGACATACGGTATTCAGCTGTGGGGCACTGCGGCAACTTTCAATGTTGAAATACTTCAAAGATTCCAATCAAAGACCCTAAGAATGATTGTAAACGCGCCCTATTATGTCACAAACAACCAAATCCATCGTGACCTCAAAGTTCCTACAGTCGCTCAAGAAATAAAAAAGCTCTCTACTTCGCACAATCTGAGACTCCTAGTCCACCCAAATCCACTGATATCGGAACTCACTTCCAACCCCTTCACTTTCATCCGACTGAAGAGAAAATCCACAACAGATCTCCTGTGCTAATAGGCAATGGCTGCACCACTGGGTGTAGTCCATAAAAGACAGTAAATACAAAAATTAGTCTTAAGTTATTAAATATTGCTGAATGTGATTGAATGTAACAGATTGCAATAAAATATTTGGATATTAAAAAAAAAAAAAAAAAAAAAATTTCCGCCGGGGTAAGCTCGCCGGATAACCAGGTATCGTATACAGAAATATACCCAGAAGCCTCAAGGATCCTTGAAGTTCTTCGTGGGTCCTTGAAAGTCCTTAGTTACAACAAGTCCTTGAATTATCCTTGGATATTATTTAGTCCTTCGACTTGATAATTTATTTGCGTTATCTCTGATTTTATTTCCTGTGTAACGAACTTTACTATGTCCTGCAACGCACTTTTCAGAGCTGAGGTAAAAACTCAGCGGCTTTCAGGGATTATTAATAAAAAATCCTGCGAGTTAAATTTGCTCGGTGTATTTATTTAGAATACCGATTGTGGAGTGTTTTCTATATTTCAGCTCTCTATTCTTGCAATGACCCCCACTACTGAGCGTTTAATCGACTATATAGCTTTTTGTCGCCTACTTCTTTCTTTTTCAAATTTGGAGCAAGTAAAAGGTTTTTGTCAGTGGACAAATTTCATCATCACAGGCTTTACTTGGTGGATCACTTTCATCGAATGGTAGGTATGCTGATGAGATCAGTTTTGGTCTCCTCTGCTCAAACATCGGTACCGATATATCCTCCGTGCTTTAGTGGGATAGAAGAAAAACTTTTAAGTTACGCTCCACCAATATGCAGGATCTCAGCTTATCGTCTCTTTTGGGAGAGATGAAGTTATATGAACGTGACGCCAACCCCCGAATCCCTCCTCTCGCTAGTAAGGGTTACTGTATTAACGCCACATCAATATTCTACTCATCCATAAACAGCAGCAAGTCGTCGGTTGCTGCTTTGGAGTGGTGCAAATTAATTTGCACAATCCCCAGCATTTACTTCTGTCCCACTGCTGCCATACCCCCCCAGGTAGGATCATTCTTACATGACCCACACCTAGGCGAATAGTTCCACCTAGGGACCGCTGTAGCTGCGCGAACACTGAATAGATTTTAATCCGTTTTAGTGCTCGGTTCTGAGAGAATGTGGTTTCATCTTCCATAACTGGCGGAGGAATCCACACTCTCCAGATCGTTCACTTAGGAACCACGCTGATTCGGACTACATCCAGATTGATACCAGGCTCCCTGTCCCCGGATGCAGTTTGTTAGGAAGTTTAAAGCTTCCTTGCTACCACATCCGATGACCTTGATACCGTTCTACCACTTAGCTCTATCAAACATGCCAATAGAATTAACATTTGCATGTTTCATTTCGCCAAGAATTGGCGTCATGATTCTCTCTTCCAAGGAGTAGCCAGTTTGAGTCCGTGAGTTTTCCATCCGGATGCGCACGGTCAGTAACTGCTACTTGTAACTCAGGGGCCGTAGTCAAATTGGTTGAGTCTCTCAACCGTTTGCTTTCGGGCATCTGAGTTCCCCCAGAGCACTGCCTCTTAAAGCTCCGCGCCGTCGCAGTCACTTCTCCACTCCCTGCGGTCTTCGAAGTTGAGGGTAGTACAGAGAGCGGTGGGATGACTTTCTGCTATACTGTGCTTTTCGTAGCTACCGTAGCCTTTCTGAATGACTTTGTCTGTGTAATTTTTGTGGTAGTTGCCGGTTTGCGTACCTTTTCCACATTGGAACTAGTGGAAGCTTTGTTGTCATTTGCAGACTGTGCTTCTGATCTAGTTCCTTCCTTAATAAGCTCAATGACGGCTACCCGCATACAACCGAGCATTCAAAGGATGATTCTTCCTCAAAGCTTTGTCTCTTGGTGTAAGAGAGTTCGGGTACGAGATGCAAGTTTTTTAAGGTACCTGAGAGAGCTCTTGCAACCCTTCCTCCGCTTACTCTTTAGAGCTTTTGCTTCAGCGGAAGAGACATGCTTTTCATTCCCTTGAGCCACCGGGGCATCCGCAGGAGTTGGCACACTTTCGCTGATCATGGCTAGATGCCCCTCGTCTATGCTGTACAGCTGCGGATAAACCATGAGACGAACCGGAGTGATCCCTTCATCGTCCGTGTCCATGTTTGCCTGTCTGCTCATGTGCGTATGTGAGGAGTGACCAGAGCCGCAGTAGCTTTGCTGTCGTTTGAGCCTGTAGCCAACACTCGAATTTCCGGGGTCTCAGTAGTAGGACCATCACTGGAGTCTGAAGCCAACGCTTGAGGGATTTTTTGACCGGACAAAAAACGGACTTGTGCGGACCTGTACCTGTCTCAGTATGACACCTCCAGGCTGACCACTCCAACATGGGTGACCCAGAAAACTTACGTATTCCGTTGGTTCACTTGAGCCTTTCATAGATGTACACAAGCCCAACCACCACGTCAAGGTTCAGGTACGGAGTGATTAACTTTTGTGGGTAATAGAAATTGATAGGAGAATGTGAAATATTCTGAGGATATTTCTAATTGTTTTTATAGTATATTAACTTTTTGTATTTATGGCAAGAGGTGGATTTTGATGGGTTGAATTGGTGGTAGGGAAATTCTAGCTAATTAACCAAAGCGAGGAGATTTCCACGATCTTGGGTAGAAGAGCACATCTGTGGCGTTTTTACACGAACTTGTACTGCCATGGAAAGAGGCAGTCCACTGGAACTGGTCAGCTACTCAACTTATGTAGCCGCATCGGTTTTTTTATGGTATAATGTAATGTGAATAATGCAAATATGCTGGAGTGAGCTTTCGCAAAGAAGGCTGTTATAAGTTTATGGAAATGTTTATATAATGTATATTAGTTGTGTTTCTTTCAACGCGAGTGAATAAATCTACACCCGTTACTTAACCAGTCTAGGATTTGGTAGCACTGGTTTAGACAAATTTTATAAATGTATTTTTATAATTTTCACAAACTACATTAATTTTTTCATTTAAATTAAAATTTATTACATAGTTTTTTAATCACAACCCTATTTTCTTTATTTTCCATTTTTCTTATATAATTACGGCGGTTTATTCTTGGTTTACTCTTTTTCTCGTTCACAATAGACCACAAAATGATTTTGGTAGCACTTCTGTTTGAGGCGCCAAACAACAAACGAATACAAACAGCTTTCTTTAACTAAGTGGTTAACATGTATGCATAAGCGGGCGTTTTATTCACACTCGCCTTGAAAGAAACACAGCTAATATTTTGAGTTGGCAAGAATCTATAATTGTTAACTTTTGATAGTGCGACTTACTTTATTTGTAGATACTAAAAAGTGGTACAATTTACAGTATTTGATTCAAACTTTTCATAATCAGCCCTTGAATAGAATTTTATTTAGCTTAATAAGTAAATTTCAAATATTTTACTTTCATTTTTTCAGGTACCCAAATTTTGCCAAGTATAAAACCAAGAACCACACAAGCAAATTCCTCTTTGAAGATTATTAGATAGTATTAACTTATTTAAAAACACAGGTCTGACATGCCGTGTTAGAAATAAAGACGTAATATTAGGATCAAAGCATATATCATAAAGTTAACTACATAACTAAAGTCAATTGAAATTATAAATGTTGAATGTTGTTTATGGCTTTTAAGTAGAAAAACTAGATGATAAAGTGTTCGTTCAACTATATATATATAAATATATATATATATATATATATATATATATATATATATATATATTATATTAATAAAAAATCCTGCGAGTTAAATTTGCTCGGTGTATTTATTTAGAATACCGATTGTGGAGTGTTTTCTATATTTCAGCTCTCTATTCTTGCAATGACCCCCCACTACTGAGCGTTTAATCGACTATATAGCTTTTTGTCGCCTACTTCTTTCTTTTTCAAATTTGGAGCAAGTAAAAGGTTTTTGTCAGTGGACAAATTTCATCATCACAGGCTTTACTTGGTGGATCACTTTCATCGAATGGTAGGTATGCTGATGAGATCAGTTTTGGTCTCCTCTGCTCAAACATCGGTACCGATATATCCTCCGTGCTTTAGTGGGATAGAAGAAAAACTTTTAAGTTACGCTCCACCAATATGCAGGATCTCAGCTTATCGTCTCTTTTGGGAGAGATGAAGTTATATGAACGTGACGCCAACCCCCGAATCCCTCCTCTCGCTAGTAAGGGTTACTGTATTAACGCCACATCAATATTCTACTCATCCATAAACAGCAGCAAGTCGTCGGTTGCTGCTTTGGAGTGGTGCAAATTAATTTGCACAATCCCCAGCATTTACTTCTGTCCCACTGCTGCCATACCCCCCCAGGTAGGATCATTCTTACATGACCCACACCTAGGCGAATAGTTCCACCTAGGGACCGCTGTAGCTGCGCGAACACTGAATAGATTTTAATCCGTTTTAGTGCTCGGTTCTGAGAGAATGTGGTTTCATCTTCCATAACTGGCGGAGGAATCCACACTCTCCAGATCGTTCACTTAGGAACCACGCTGATTCGGACTACATCCAGATTGATACCAGGCTCCCTGTCCCCGGATGCAGTTTGTTAGGAAGTTTAAAGCTTCCTTGCTACCACATCCGATGACCTTGATACCGTTCTACCACTTAGCTCTATCAAACATGCCAATAGAATTAACATTTGCATGTTTCATTTCGCCAAGAATTGGCGTCATGATTCTCTCTTCCAAGGAGTAGCCAGTTTGAGTCCGTGAGTTTTCCATCCGGATGCGCACGGTCAGTAACTGCTACTTGTAACTCAGGGGCCGTAGTCAAATTGGTTGAGTCTCTCAACCGTTTGCTTTCGGGCATCTGAGTTCCCCCAGAGCACTGCCTCTTAAAGCTCCGCGCCGTCGCAGTCACTTCTCCACTCCCTGCGGTCTTCGAAGTTGAGGGTAGTACAGAGAGCGGTGGGATGACTTTCTGCTATACTGTGCTTTTCGTAGCTACCGTAGCCTTTCTGAATGACTTTGTCTGTGTAATTTTTGTGGTAGTTGCCGGTTTGCGTACCTTTTCCACATTGGAACTAGTGGAAGCTTTGTTGTCATTTGCAGACTGTGCTTCTGATCTAGTTCCTTCCTTAATAAGCTCAATGACGGCTACCCGCATACAACCGAGCATTCAAAGGATGATTCTTCCTCAAAGCTTTGTCTCTTGGTGTAAGAGAGTTCGGGTACGAGATGCAAGTTTTTTAAGGTACCTGAGAGAGCTCTTGCAACCCTTCCTCCGCTTACTCTTTAGAGCTTTTGCTTCAGCGGAAGAGACATGCTTTTCATTCCCTTGAGCCACCGGGGCATCCGCAGGAGTTGGCACACTTTCGCTGATCATGGCTAGATGCCCCTCGTCTATGCTGTACAGCTGCGGATAAACCATGAGACGAACCGGAGTGATCCCTTCATCGTCCGTGTCCATGTTTGCCTGTCTGCTCATGTGCGTATGTGAGGAGTGACCAGAGCCGCAGTAGCTTTGCTGTCGTTTGAGCCTGTAGCCAACACTCGAATTTCCGGGGTCTCAGTAGTAGGACCATCACTGGAGTCTGAAGCCAACGCTTGAGGGATTTTTTGACCGGACAAAAAACGGACTTGTGCGGACCTGTACCTGTCTCAGTATGACACCTCCAGGCTGACCACTCCAACATGGGTGACCCAGAAAACTTACGTATTCCGTTGGTTCACTTGAGCCTTTCATAGATGTACACAAGCCCAACCACCACGTCAAGGTTCAGGTACGGAGTGATTAACTTTTGTGGGTAATAGAAATTGATAGGAGAATGTGAAATATTCTGAGGATATTTCTAATTGTTTTTATAGTATATTAACTTTTTGTATTTATGGCAAGAGGTGGATTTTGATGGGTTGAATTGGTGGTAGGGAAATTCTAGCTAATTAACCAAAGCGAGGAGATTTCCACGATCTTGGGTAGAAGAGCACATCTGTGGCGTTTTTACACGAACTTGTACTGCCATGGAAAGAGGCAGTCCACTGGAACTGGTCAGCTACTCAACTTATGTAGCCGCATCGGTTTTTTTATGGTATAATGTAATGTGAATAATGCAAATATGCTGGAGTGAGCTTTCGCAAAGAAGGCTGTTATAAGTTTATGGAAATGTTTATATAATGTATATTAGTTGTGTTTCTTTCAACGCGAGTGAATAAATCTACACCCGTTACTTAACCAGTCTAGGATTTGGTAGCACTGGTTTAGACAAATTTTATAAATGTATTTTTATAATTTTCACAAACTACATTAATTTTTTCATTTAAATTAAAATTTATTACATAGTTTTTTAATCACAACCCTATTTTCTTTATTTTCCATTTTTCTTATATAATTACGGCGGTTTATTCTTGGTTTACTCTTTTTCTCGTTCACAATAGACCACAAAATGATTTTGGTAGCACTTCTGTTTGAGGCGCCAAACAACAAACGAATACAAACAGCTTTCTTTAACTAAGTGGTTAACATGTATGCATAAGCGGGCGTTTTATTCACACTCGCCTTGAAAGAAACACAGCTAATATTTTGAGTTGGCAAGAATCTATAATTGTTAACTTTTGATAGTGCGACTTACTTTATTTGTAGATACTAAAAAGTGGTACAATTTACAGTATTTGATTCAAACTTTTCATAATCAGCCCTTGAATAGAATTTTATTTAGCTTAATAAGTAAATTTCAAATATTTTACTTTCATTTTTTCAGGTACCCAAATTTTGCCAAGTATAAAACCAAGAACCACACAAGCAAATTCCTCTTTGAAGATTATTAGATAGTATTAACTTATTTAAAAACACAGGTCTGACATGCCGTGTTAGAAATAAAGACGTAATATTAGGATCAAAGCATATATCATAAAGTTAACTACATAACTAAAGTCAATTGAAATTATAAATGTTGAATGTTGTTTATGGCTTTTAAGTAGAAAAACTAGATGATAAAGTGTTCGTTCAACTATATATATATAAATATATATATATATATATATATATATATATATATATGTATATATATATATATATATATATATATATATATATATATATATATAAATATATAAAATTTGACTGCAATTATCCGATATCTCGAAAATAAGTTTTTTTAATGGAGTCCTAAACCTTCGAAAAAAAAGACAACATATGTAGGGACGATACCATCGGAACATTGAATAAATCCTTTTGCTAAAAGTGTTTCGCTGCCATTTTGGAAGATTGGAATTGGTTAAGCTCACATTCAAAGATCACGGTAAGTAATATTCTTAAGCATTTTATTTATATATTGTTACGTAATTACCTTTCAGACAATTTTTACCAAGCTCAATACTTGAATTCGTATAGCTGGATTGTGTAATAAGCAACCAATTCCTTCTTCAGTTGGAACAATTGGCTTTAATTCTATTTGTCCAACTCTCTATTGGCTTTAAAAGTTTGTCCGCTTCTTACATATATATATATATATATATATATATATATATATATATATATATATATATATATATATATATATATATATATATATATATATATATATATATATATATATATATCGTATATATATCGTATATATATAAACTGACTAACGGAAGCACACTATAAGCGAAGACGAAGTGTGAGAGGCGAACAAACTTTTAAAGCCAATAGAGAGTTGGACAAATATAATTAACGCCAATTGTTCCAACTGAAGAAGGAATTGGTCTGTGCTGTTTTTTGTTTCAGCTTTTTACCCCAGACAGATGCCCCAGCTTTTGCCCATTAAACATTTGCTCGTACATACAGAGTGGCCCTAACTGTCTTAATGGTGTTATTTAGGTGACTATTCCACACAAATTTTTCATCGAGTGTAAGACCGCGGTCTTTTACTTCATGTCGTCGGCAAAACCCTGTACAGCGTAGCCATTATTGCGCAGTAGATCCTTTTGCCGCTCGAACCCGGACCTCTGTAGCACCTAAAGAGGATTTGATGTTCCTTTCTTTGAGAACATTGTTTATCCATCCATGTTGTCAGTCATTGCCCTTGTTCAGGATTGCCCTATTTGTATTGACGAAATCGGTGTTATCAAAAGCCCTCTCAATATCAAGAAAACATCCAACCGCATATTCTTTGTTCTCAATTGCGTATTAAATTGTTTGCGTGAGATTCTGCAAAGTATGGTAGTTGATTTTCCTCCTTGATATGCATATTGATTTATATTTAATGGCTTACGTGTAAGATAGCTCTCTCTCTTATATGCCTATCAACTAATATTCCATTGTTGTTATTTTGCCGATAAATCTACTTCGCCCTTCATTTTTAAACTGCTCTTTTAAAACGTGTGCTTAAATAAACAAAGAAAATCTCTTCTAGGTCTTAGATTGTGAACCATGAGGTTTCTAATTTGCATTTTGTTGGCATCAGTGCTGCATCATGCATTATCAACACGAAGTATCAAAAGCCAAGGTGGTAGTCGTCTAAGTAACATTTATGCGGATATTGACCTGACAACTGGAGCATCATTTCCTGTATCCGATTCAGGATCTTCATTTACACCGAATGTTGCTTTCATATCGGCAAATTTAAAAACCGATTCAAACGTAACCGTCGATGTTACTGCAACGCTAACAGCGGATGTCAGCAAAAACTACAGCAGCATTATTACGAATGTTATCAATTTTGAAACCACCTTAAACCACTTGGTGGTCGATACAATCACGGGGCGTGTGTTTGTCGGTGGTGTTAACAATTTGTATCAACTTTCGCCTGAGCTGGATTTGCATGAGTCTGTTCAGACGGGACCTCAAAATGTCTCCGTTGAATGCACTCTTTTAGATTGTCCCGCACATGCGGTACGTAAACCGACAGACAATTATAATAAAGTGCTACTTATCGATCGGGCGACGTCACGGTTGATCGCCTGCGGCTCATTGTACCAGGGAACTTGCACAGTCCGTAATTTACAAAATGTTAGTATTGTGGAGCAGGAAGTTCCTGATGCTGTGGTAGCCAATGACGGCAACTCATCAACAGTGGCTTTTATTGCGCCTGGTCCACCACAACCACCCGTCACAAACGTTATGTACGTTGGTGTAACATATACGAATAATTCACCATATCGGAGCGAAATTCCTGCGGTGGCCTCACGATCACTTGAGAAAACTAAAATGTTTCAAATCGCCTCATCCGCAGTGACTACGGGCACACGGGCATTTATCAATTCTTATGCCCGCGAGGCGTATCTTGTTAATTACGTTTATGGCTTTAGTTCAGAACGATTTTCATATTTTTTAACCACACAACTGAAGCATAATCATCACTCATCACCCAAAGAGTATATTACGAAATTAGTGCGTATATGCCAGGAGGATTCGAACTATTATTCGTACACAGAGATACCTGTCGACTGCATCAGTGATGCTCAAGGGGGCACAAAATATAATCTTGTACAGGCTGGTTACCTAGGGAAGCCCAGCGTCGATTTGGCAGAAAGCCTGGCAATAACGGTGCAAGATGACATATTGTATGGCGTATTTTCAGAAGGCCGTGGTAATGCTTCAACAGATAAATCAGCTTTATGCATCTACTCGCTGAAATCGATACGCCGCAAATTTATGCAAAATATAAAATCCTGTTTCAATGGTGTGGGGTCGCGAGGACTGGACTTTATATCGCCGAATATGCCATGTGTGCCAACTGTAAGTCTTTTTATACATATAAACTGTTCTTATTCTTTGATGTTTATTATCTTTGTATCCCTTATCTTTCAGTTACTTCAAACAATTGGTGAAGATTTCTGTGGTTTGGATGTGAATTCTCCGCTGGGTGGAGAGCAGCCAATTACTGCTGTGCCTGTTGCCTCATTCAATATAACCTTGACTGCAGTTGCTGCTACCAGTACTAGTGGTTATACTGTAGTATTTATTGGCACTGCGAATGGTTATTTAAAGAAAGTTGTTATCGAATCTGGGAGCTCAGCGAATGAATATGCCGATCTCCCAATTAGCATAGGCTCACCAATCAACCCCGACCTGCAGTTTGACAATCGAAATCTCTATATATATGTTATGTCAAGTCATCAGGTGGCTAAAGTTAAAGTTTATGATTGCACAGATTATACTACCTGTGGTGACTGTTTGGGTGCACGCGATCCATACTGCGGCTGGTGCTCGCTAGAAAATAAATGCAGCCCACGTTCGAATTGTCAAGACGATGCTAATGATCCACTTTACTGGGTTAGCTATAAGACAGGCAAATGCACGACCATTACCAGCGTTATGCCGCATCAGCTGCAACGCACAACTGCACGAACTTTAGAGTTAATTATCGATCATTTGCCACAGCTAAAAGAGAATCTCGTGTGCGCTTTTACCACAGAGGAGAAGGCATTATTTACCAATGCAACTAAGAAACGGAATGGTGTCAACTGCACAACTCCACGTACTGATATGCTACCACAAATTGAACAGGGAAAACACCATTTTACTGCTAAACTATCGGTACGCACCAAGAATGGACCGGACCTTGTGTCCACAGACTTTACATTTTTCGACTGCAGTACACATTCTTCATGTACACGCTGTGTGTCATCCGAATTCCCCTGTGATTGGTGTGTGGAGGCGCATCGTTGTACACATGACACTGCAGAAAATTGTCGCAATGATATATTGGTAACTGGTGTGAGTCGCATTGGGCCCAGTTACCGTTCGGGACCTGGGTTTTGTCCCACCATCAATGCAACCGGAGATGGTAGCGAAGTTTTGGTCGCCGCTGGCACCAGCAAGTCGATCAAAGTCAAAGTACACATAATTGGTCAGTTCATTGTACAAACACGTTTTGTTTGCCAGTTTAATATTGAGGGACGTGTAACCAGTTTAAATGCTCAACTGCTCGGTGACACAATCTATTGCGATAACATGGAGTTTCAGTATACATCTCGCTCACCAAATTTAACAGCGACATTTGCTGTAATTTGGGGCGGCTCAAAGCCTCTGGACAATCCTCACGATATACATGGTAAGAATAATTTATTATTTTGTAATAAGCATGTTTTTAAAATATATTTTACAGTTGTTATCTATCGCTGTCGGGACATGGCTGACAGTTGTGGCATGTGTCTAGCACTTGCAGAAAAATACAATTGTGGGTGGTGTTCTTCAACAAACACCTGTGAAGTTGAAGAACAGTGCAATAAGAACAATGAAGGCAAAACCGATTGGCTTAATCGCATGGAAACCTGCCCCAATCCTGAAATACATTCGTTTTCACCGAAAACTGGTCCCTGGGAAGGAGGCACCAATATCACCATACGCGGCATAAATTTGGGAAAAAACTTCACCGATATTTATTCAGGAGTTCGTATTGCTGGCATTAATTGCATGCCTTTTCAACAGTACTACATTGATACAAAACAAATTGTCTGCACTGTGGATAGTCCCGGCGTGCAGTTATACCGCAGCGGTCGTATCGTTGTGCAGATTGGTGATTATCGTGGCGAGTCAAAAGAAGATTATGAATTTGTTGATCCTAAGATAATGAACTTTTCGCCCAGGCATGGTCCTGTGTCCGGTGGTACACAAATTCGTATAATAGGAAAATATTTAAATGCCGGTTCACTAATACAGGCCTATATAAATGAGCATTTGCCTTGCGAAATATTGAGTGTAGATATATCACAAGCTATTTGTCGTACAGCTCCTTCATCTGGCATTATTGAGGGACGCCTGAAAATGTTATTCGACAATGGACCACGCGAATTTAACGAATACAACTTTAAATATGTTTTGGATCCCACCATCAAGCAAGTTTCGTCTGGTCCTAGCGGACAGTTAAAAGTCCCAAAGGGCATACCTGCCGGTGGTGTAAAAATCTCTGTTACGGGAACGCAATTCGATTATATACAAAGTCCCAGCATGTACGTCTACTATAATAGTCAAATGTTTTACAGTGAATGTGAAGTGATGACTGCCACCGAAATGGTGTGCAATTCACCTACTATAGATATTGATAGTGATATATTGAGTGCAGAAGATCCGAAAAGGTTAGAGTATGGTTTTCTTATGGATAATGTGCTGCAGGTTCAAAATCTTTCCAGCAAGCACAAGAATCACTTTGAATTGTATCCAAATCCAGTTTATTATAATTTCGAAGAGCGTGTAAAATATTACAAAAGCGAGTATTTGACCATAAATGGACGCAATTTGGATCGTGCATGCAAAGAAACTGATGTTTTAGTGCTCATTGGTAAGGGTATCTGTAATATAACGTCTTTATCCCGACAACAGTTAACTTGCCGTCCGCCACCAGAGTCAGCTACAGATTCTACTGGCGAGTCGGGACCTGAAGTAATCGTACGTATCGGTCAATCATTAGAATACCACATCGGTGTACTTAGCTATGCATCACCCAATTTAATGCATGATTTGGGGAAAAATGCTCTATTTGCTGTAATAGCAGGTGTGATTGTACTGTTTTTAATTTTTGTGGCTTTGCTGGTAGCCTATAAAAAGAAGACCTCTGAATCGAATCGCGTTCTGCGTAATATGCAAGAGCAAATGGATATTCTAGAGTTGCGTGTTGCTGCCGAATGCAAAGAGGCGTTTGCTGAATTACAAACGGAGATGACAGATCTAACTGGCGATTTGACATCAGGTGGAATACCATTCCTTGATTATCGAACTTATGCTATGAAAATACTATTCCCCAATCATGAGGATCACATAGTTCTGCAATGGGAGCGCCCTGAATTACTACGCAAGGAGAAGGGTTTACGTTTATTTGGCCAGCTCATTATGAATAAAACATTTCTTTTGCTATTTATACGCACGCTGGAATCGAATCGTTATTTCTCAATGCGCGAACGTGTTAATGTTGCCTCATTGATTATGGTGACGCTGCAATCGAAGCTTGAATATTGCACAGATATACTAAAAACCCTACTTGGTGATTTGATTGAGAAATGTATCGAAGGCAAGAGCCACCCGAAGTTATTGCTACGCCGCACGGAAAGTGTCGCTGAAAAAATGCTAAGTGCTTGGTTTACCTTCTTGTTGTATAAATTCCTAAAAGAATGCGCCGGCGAACCCCTTTACATGTTATTTCGTGCTGTTAAAGGGCAAGTCGACAAGGGCCCGGTTGATTCATGCACACACGAGGCTCGCTATTCACTCAGCGAAGAGAAACTCATCCGCCAATTGATCGATTTTCGACCAATGACTGTTTATGCAAGCATAATTCAGCAACCAATATTTTGTAATAATATGGAAATGATGCCCACGCATACAGAAAATGTGCCTGTCAAGGTGCTAGATTGTGACACAATTGGTCAAGTGAAGGAAAAGTGCTTGGATACGATTTACAGAAACATACCCTCTAGCCAACGGCCACGTAAAGACGATTTAGATTTGGGTATAGAAAATTAAAATAAAAACTACTATTTATAAAAAAATTTGTTTATGTTTCCCTTCCATAGAATGGCGTACTGGAGCCTCTGGTCGTGTCATATTATACGACGAGGATACCACTTCGAAAACTGAAAGTGAATGGAAAAAATTAAACACGCTGCAACACTACAATGTGCCTGATAGTGCGGGTTTGAGTTTAGTACCAAAACAAAGTTCAATTTACAATTTTTCTATACTTTCTGATAAAAATGAAAAATCCCACAAGTAAGTTGTCTACCTTTCATTGTTATACATACATGTAAATTTGTGAGTTGTTCGCTGGTGGATTCAGTGGCTGAGAAGGCATGGGTTGAATAGTTGTATGTTATTGTAATTTTGCAAATTTAAGAAGTTGCTATGCCGCATTTAATGGGATAAAGTTGAATTTATTTATTTTTTGATGTGTTATTACCGCACATTTAGCGAACTTTACGCTGGATCCGCCACTCTTTCTAAACAAGTTTTAATTTTTGTGAAAATTTTTTTTACAGATATGAGACATTAAATTTATCAAAATACACATCCTCACCGACGTTTAGCCGTGCTGGTAGTCCTCTCAACAACGATATGCACGAGAATGGCCTGAAGTATTGGCATTTGGTTAAACACCATGATAGTGATATACAAAAGGAAGGTGAACGCGTTAATAAGCTTGTCTCGGAAATCTATTTGACGCGATTGTTGGCAACAAAAGGCACCTTACAAAAGTTTGTTGATGATCTGTTTGAGACAATATTTAGCACTGCTCATCGAGGTTCAGCATTGCCATTAGCCATCAAGTATATGTTCGATTTTCTGGATGATCAAGCATTATTGCATGGCATAACAGATCCAGAAGTAGTACACACATGGAAGAGTAACAGTTTGCCACTGAGGTGAAAGGAATTATTAAGTGTAATGGATGGTGTAAATAATTTTTTTTAACGTATATTTCTTTTACAGATTTTGGGTGAATCTTATTAAAAACCCCAACTTTGTGTTTGATATACATAAGTCAAATATAGTTGATTCTTGCTTATCAGTGGTCGCGCAAACATTTATGGACTCTTGTTCTACCTCAGATCATCGTTTAGGTAACTTGTTTTTAAGCCGAAGTCTTTAGTGCAAATTCACATGTAACTCAATTTGCAGGTAAAGATTCGCCAAGTTCAAAACTACTTTATGCGAAAGATATACCCGAATATCGCAAATGGGTAGATCGATATTATAGAGACATTAGAGAAATGTCACCAATATCCGATCAAGATATGAATGCCATGCTAGCTGAAGAATCAAGAGTAAGTTATACATATGTGTAATTTCAGAGCTCAGTTCATTTGAAAACCAAGGAGTGATAATTTTGAACAGAAGCTTACGCTTTTAAGACAATTTAAGTATACTTTTTTATTTCTAACCACTTTATCTATGTAAATATTGATCAAGTTTGTACTTTAATCACTCTGTGTGTACGTACACCCTTATTATAAAACAACACTTGAAACGAATATTAAAGTAAGTTCCCAGTGATAAATCCGATCCAGTGAGTTAGCGTGAATTAAATAAAATCTTAATAAATATGTGTTTTGAGCCTTCACACAAGTGTGCTTTCGCACCTCGCAGCGGAACTGGAAGGGGTCTAAAATGCATTTTGCACAGTTTGCAAAATATTTCATTACCATAAATGTCGAGACTTTAAAAACACCTTTTGTGTTTTAAAAATTACATTGAATTATATATTGTTTGTTTTTTTTAGCTACACACTACGGAGTTTAATACGAATTGTGCTCTCCACGAATTATATACTTATGCTGTGAAATACAATGAGCAATTAACAGTTACTTTGGAAGAAGATGAATTTTCGCAAAAGCAACGTCTTGCCTTTAAATTAGAACAGGTGCATAATATAATGTCAGCAGAATAAACAAACTAAAAGGGATCACACATGGACGATCTGGAGCAAATTCTTCGACTATAAAACAGTTACAAGTAGAAAGCCAGAACAGATAAAAATAAGCTGTAAAAGGCTTAAATTAATACCAATATATACGTATGTATGTGTAACCATAATTCTATATGCATACATACTTTATACAAATGAAAATATGCGAGAGAATATCGTCGAATTCGGCAAGAACATGTAAAATTATTACCCAGGTATTATAAGCACAGAGAACGTTCATAAGTTACTGTCAAATGGTGTCTTTTGCTTGTGTCAAAACTAAAAAAAATATCGTGTTGTAATTTTGCTTATTCTGTTTCTCGACTTCGTAAATGAAGCATACATACTAATCCTGCCAATTAATCTTCAATTTGGTAAGCTTATTTCTGCGCTTTTCAATGTGCTTTATATTACAGAGATCAAATAAACAAAACTCCAATATGTCGACAAAGGTGGGGAAACCCATTTTTAAAGATCTGACTATATGAACGCTCCAGGAGAGCATTAATGTGCAATATTAAAGGTGTTGCTAATATTCATTGTGTTGGATGCAGCTTCGAAAAGTGGCTAGAAAATGCACTTTTTTTT
Source organism: Clusia tigrina (assembly GCA_920105625.2). Classification (NCBI taxonomy): domain Eukaryota; kingdom Metazoa; phylum Arthropoda; class Insecta; order Diptera; family Clusiidae; genus Clusia; species Clusia tigrina. Next base: position 828,191 of record CAKKTE020000562.1, read on the forward strand.
TATGTGATAAAATCTTTAGAACGCAGAAAAGTTATGGTATCATTTTGCAAAATTTAAATTTCCGCAGTCAAATGGTATGGTTGAGCGAAAACGTAAATTTACAATGCATTTTAGAACTAATTTCTAAATTAGAACTAACTTAAAAAATATGACTAAAAAAAACTATGAAATTTTTTATTTAGAACAATGGTTCAATACATTAAAAAAAGTCACTCAAAAATTTAAAATAAAATATAGATTTGAGTAAACAGAAGTATAACGCAGAAGCAAAATGATATTAAAACACTAACAACACAGTTTTTGGTTTGACACAGGCACGGCACCGTGATATTGAGCGGTTCTCTTTGCTAATATTGCCTCGGCAATAATTTGATCATGGGTAAAAAGATTTGAGATTGCTTATTGTTTTAGTTCGGCTGTCAGTTTGTATTAAAAAGTGTTTAGTATTACTCTAAAAAATATTGAGATCGAACCTCTTGTCGCTAACATAATCATAACATTTATTATTGTAATCTTTATGTTATCCAACCACATGTTTTTGTATTCAAATTACTTTTTTTATATTGTTTTAAAATATTTTTGTGTAGCGAGGATGTATATTATTCAGTCTATATCTCATACTGGTATGACATATATGGCATGTATATTGATAAATTGTCAACCATTGATAACCAAAACCAATCAGTAAATATGAAAGCAATGGCCTCGATGAGAGATGACGCTCTAATCACAAGTGCAATTTTAATTTTGGTAGTTATTACCTTATTTAAGTATAAACACGAAGTTTCTTCAGAAAGTGCGTAGATCTGTAGCGAGATTTAGTAAATAGCTAACGACAAGTATTGTTATGTATTATTCTCCAAGTATTTTCCATGCTTTGTGTTGGAATGTTCTAGCTATGGAACTGCGAAATTCGTTACCTTTGCAGTGAGCTATACTTAATACAAAAAAGCAGAAATTTTAATGGGTTTTACATAATTTTAAACTTAAATATAAAATTTTGAATAAAATGTGTAGTAGAATTTATTAATTTAGTTTAACTCGTATGCATACCATTGAAACAAATTTATTGAATCACTGGATCCAAAGAGTATACATAAATAGAACAACATTTTTGCAACAATAATTTGGTTCGTCATGCAGCTCTATATGTATACTCTTTGCTGAAACCATTAGTGCAAACTACAATGAGCTTTTTTTGAGCGTTGAAATTTATGTTTAATTAGTTACTGAATCGCGGTAATGACTAACAATAAAAGCGGATAAGTATGTATTGCTTAAGTAAATTTTATTTAATTATAAAAATGTCACTACTACTGAGTTCGTTCGAGCAGCCTACATTCTGATCACAAGTAAGAAATTATCAAAAACATCTCAGATGAACATCCATCCACTTATGAGCCCGTACAATACGGATGCGGATGGTTGACCAAAATTATTATTGTGCTGTTACTTTACACATATGACACATAAGCCAATTAGTTTTCGGGACGTGTCGTAATCTAAACAATACATCAAAATGCATTGAATTGTGGTTAAAAGAGAAGCATTATTTCACTTCACTTTCACTAACTTATCAAATTACCCTTTTGTATGTATATAAATCATCAATAATTTAAATCCGATTATTCTTGTGAGACAGACTTATTGATAATGTTCCATAGAACCGCTAATCTACCAATATATTGTATGGACAAATTTTCAAAGACGGAAGTTTATAAATTAATCGATGTATCTTATGTCCATTTTTTGTTGCCATGTTAAAATTGCCGAAATCGATCTCAAGAATTGAGTAGTTACAACTTCTATTGATTGATACTAATATTGAATAATTTTGGCAAAATGGTATTTTAACGTTGTACTAGTTTTATTTTATTTATTTATTATGTTTTTATCAAAGTTTTAACATTCCTTATAAAACAATGAACACAGTAAAATAGACAATTTAATGTTTGAATATTAAATTGTGTTTACATTCGTTACTATGACTTCAAAGGTTGTTTGCATTTTGAATACATTAATAAACTTCCATATTCGCTTTTTCCATTTTGTTGAATGTCATTGAAAAAAATTAAAACTATATTGAAACTGAATTTGTGCTTCTCTCATGGGGTTAAAACAGGATTTTGATGCTCATTTAATTTCAGTGTAAAATGTAAACAAAACAAAAATCAACTTTAAATAAATAATTGACTGATTTTTCTTTTATATATAATATAAAGTAAAACTAAAATTTTTTATATTATACAAATAATTTAACCTAATATTTAAAACATACATAAAGAAAAAAAAATTTTATACCTGATAAAGCCATTATTGTTTAAAATATGAATGTTTAATGTAATTAAAATAATTTTAAATGTAGTAATTGTAATTGTAAAAATGTGAATGCCCAAGCAAAACAAAGCATTTGGTTTTAATAAGACGAAGTAAATTGTAAAAGTTTGTAATGTTTTTGGGTATATATCTCGATAATTGTGCTGTGTCTGCATTAATTATTAATCTCCACAAACTAATTATTAAAAAAAATATTTTTGTGATTACTTAAACATTTTTAGTTAGTTTATATTTTGAAACTCATTTTTATTGCATCAATTTTACTGATAATTTGCTCGTACATTAACATATTTTTATGTGCGTGCATTTGTGTATGTTGTATGCCTAAATTGTTTTACACTTTTTTACACAAATTCAAAAAAGTTTTTATTGATGTTGCTTATTTAAAGGAAATAGAAAGTTAATGAAGACAGGCCTTATAAATAAAACAAACTATAAAAATATATGTTTTTAATTTTTTCTTTTAATTTATTTGTATGTGTTTATCGTCCTCAACCCATTGCATTTTAAAACTAATTTGTTTGTTAATCTTCTTTTATTTTTTTCTTTTGTTAATTTTTTTAATTTGGTTTTGATTGTAATTTATGAGTCGAACTGCATATAAATTGGAATGCATTACTTTTACGAATAACTTACTTGTATGGTGTAATTGAAAAAAAAATGTTGTGCAAATACTAAAAATAAAGTTTGTGAAGTGACAAATTTTATTGCAGCAGATGAGAACTACGTTTAAGTCCCTAAAACTGTGCTCCCTAGCTCCTTTTGTTATTCGTCTACAAAGGCATTGTCAATAATCCCTGACTATTTGTATAAAACTCTTGTGCTTATTAAAATTTCAGTACGTAAATTCTAATAAACGCGTTTTGGCGCTTATTATTCACGTTGGTGGTTCGATAGTGAACTCAAGAATGACGATGTGCTGGTTTTCAAAACGTTCATTTGAAGAGTGGGTTCTGTCCGAATTAAAGTTGGACTTGGTCGTTCTGATGATTGATCCGTTCATTCTCGTTCACTGAGCATATTGAACTATGTCGTTCACATTGTTCAGTTGCTCAGTTAGTTCATTTGCGCTCAGTATGTCATGATTATAAACATGCCACTTGCTCGCTCACCTACTCTATTTACTCTTTCGTTCGTTCATTCATAAGGAGTGGAAGGAAGCAGAGAGCAATACTTGCACTTGGCCCTTTTTTCAACAAGTGTCCACATATAGCACTGTATTTTTTCGAGCAGCCATTATTAAAATATTTCACCGATTTCACATTCACTGTAAACAATTTTAACTTATTAATAAGAGTATCCAAATTTTGGTGTTCCATATGTCCCTTGATGTTCTAATTGGAACCAACATACATACATATGTCATCATTCGATTGCATACTTATAATTCAGGATAATGTTTGTGTGTATATATTCGTATATCTGCTAATATGAGTGAGTAAACGGTTGAAACATTTGAATAAGTGAGCAAATGAGCAAGTGAACTATTTTGTTTAACAGATCTTACCTAGTCCGTAACAAATTGTCCCGGGTATAGAAAATAAAGAGATAAAACAGAGTAGCTAATCCTCCATTAACATTATGATATCAATGTGTTTATACATTGCGAATTTCAATGTAAAAAAGAAAATTGTTGGGGCTTGTTCAATCCAACGAATACTACAGTAGTACGATGCTTTATTTCTACATCACTTTCCAACACATGGATACATTATATCTTAAAAATTATATATTGTCATAATCTGAAAAAATTGTCCTTTTTATAAACATTACATTTAACAAAAAATACCTTCCTCCTCATGGCAAAATTCGGCGACCGTGCTAACTCTAATTAAGCGAGTTATGATGGACATATGGCAAAGCAAACGCTAAAGTTGATTCGTTCGTATATATATATATATATATATATATATATATATATATATATATATATATATATAGAGTATATTTTACATTTAAATTTTATTTGCATTAGAACGAATAAAAAATACTTCCTTCCATGCAATACAACGAGCAAGTTTTAGACTCTTAATTCATAGTTAAATATAAATAAAAATAATTTTAAATTATGAACGTCACGAACGTATATACGTAAATTTGAAAAATATTGAAAATAATATTTGTACACAAATCAAAACATATTTGAAGCCAGTATAAACAGCTTTTAATGAAATAGGTGTTGATTAATTTTATAATTTTTTCTTTTATATTTTCATAAATTACATTACCATGTTAACTGAATTTGTGGCAGAAAGTATGAGGAAGTTAAGAAAGTTACTAAAAAACATACTAATTATAAAATTAAGCTTCAAATATTGACTTATCTAATTTATATGTTATATTTAAATTCATTTGAATGATGTATTATTCGCAGTAAAGAGCATCTTTTAATTTCAAGTTGTAATTAATTGTTCAGCATAAAAGGAAGAAAATTCATTGCACTTGGTACAAACTCCTTCAAAGTTCCACTTCCCTTTAACTTGGATTTCCTGTACACACTCTCAATGCCACTTTGGGCTCTTCACACACTACAACTTGTGGAATAATATTAAAATATATACCCGTATATGTGTTGAAATTACGTATATTATCATTCTCCCATTTTTGTAAAATGTTATATATTACCTGGGGTCATGAAGACTGATTTCGGAAAAAGAATTTTCGAAAAACTTATCAAATATCCACGAATCTATTGCATAAAGGCATTTTTGTTTGTCTTCCGTTTTTAAATTGCAAAAAATATATATTTTAAAATAATAAATAGATTTTAGATTAGTTTAGACTTATCATTGTGCCAATTTGCATAGTTGCGAGAATGGCTCCAATAAGATGGGATTTTCAATTTCATGTGCGAAAGACCCATGTTTGTCACCTGAGTATACATACCGAATGGTTTGGGAGGTCAATTTTTCAGACTGTGTTTCAATCATCTACAAAATAGTATAAACCCATTCTATATATTCATTATATTCTCTGCATCTCTTGCACAAATCGATTCTACCATCATATTTCTAGCATTGGCAAATTATCACTGATGACGCATTTAGACCAATTTCCAACACTGGTTATATATTATATTACAACGTTCCAACTTTTATAAAGTTGTTAGGCCATTCAATGTTTCGTTTGTGTTCATAGGTTTATGTATGCATACAATGGTTCTATTTTTGCATGGATGCATACAGTTATCAACTAGCAAATTAACAGCGAAAAGCGCGATTTTTAAAAGATAGCTGCAATTCATGATTGGAAATCGCTACTTTTAATAAAAGCGTGAATAATAACGAATAGAGATTTCGCTATTTTGGTAACGAACTGACAATATCAATCACAGTTATTGTCTTGTTAATTAAGAGGATATTTATGTATAGGCGTATTCGATTCGTATATTTTATTGAGCCCGTATCAAGTTGTACGAATGAAACAGCAAACGAGTAAGTGGTATACTTGGCAGCACTGTTTCAAAAAAACCACTGAGAAATAAAAAATCCAAGGGGAATTTTTATGGGTAATTTTTAATCTCGTTGATTTTCAAACAATTTTAATTTAGAAGCACTTTCTATTGAGGATACGAAAACTCGCTCGTTTCATCCTAGTATAATTTACTCGATAACTTTTTCCATACCAAAGTCTGTCCTATCCACGATAAGTTGGCGAATCGAATCCGCCAATATATAAATATATAAACGTTAGTATTCAATTAAATTACAGCGATTAATACCAAAGCAGTAAAATCAATCGTTATTTCATTCTTTTGTTAAAAGTAACGATTTTCAACAAATATGAGAAATCAATCTTGCTTAAATCACTTTTACTTATTTAATAACAATGCAAAAATCACCGGCAATGAAATTATGCTCATCTTGACTGCAGACAGTCCCAAAATAATAACCCCAACTCTAGTTTTGTATTTTTTAAATTTCAAACTATTTATTCTTATTACCATATAAAACAATTTATATATATATATCTATATATATATATATATATATATATATATATATATATATATATATATATATATATATTTATATACATATAAAGCTAATAATGTGTATTTAAATGTAAAAAATATGGAAAAAAATCTTGTAATATTTGTGGTTGTGCGTATTAATTTGTAAATTATACATGTAAGGCAAGTCGACAAAAAGAAATGTAACATTTAATCAGCTTCTACAAAATCCAGAAAACGAAAACATAAAATACAAAAACCAAGCATAACGATTGATTTAGTTGTTGTACGGTGTGTAATCGAAAAGAAAAATAGTCCACGTAACAAACGCGTTTTAACAACCTGCGATTGATTTTAATTTCGCTGATAATTTTCCTCCCATACAATAAAGGCGAATTTACCGCTGTTGTCCGAACAACATTTATTATGCTCTCAAAATTTTTTTGTTGGAGAGTTTGGAGCTGAAGTTTGGTCAGATACCATAGAGACGAGACACTTAAACGTCAAATTTTCTGACGTTTGAAAAAAAAATGTCTGTTTATCATTAGTTGCCTATATGGATAGGTTTGTTTATCATTGGCTAACCAGAATTCTGAAGAAAATCAGCCACATACTACAGTTTTGCATATTTGTAAGTATGCGTAAAACAACGTACTTATTTACGATATTGACATATAATAATACATGCAGTTTAGAACGCAAAAAATAAAAATGAGTAAATGGCAATCGAGCTTTTCGGACAGAAAATCAAAATCAATTTGATCGAAAGAATGAGTCCAGCAAACTTTCGTTACGCTCTCAATTTTTAACAGCTGACAAACTGCATGTAAAAATACTAACAAAAGTTGTTCGGACAACAGCGTTGATCCGTCTTAATTTACTGATTTAGTGATTTCACTTCTTATATGTCAAACCAAAGAATATCAACGTAATAAGAGTCCTATAAAGAAGAACAAAATATTTGATTTTCTCTTCACGTTACGAGTTAAGTGGGCGACAAATCTTGATAGCTACAGAATCATGAAAACTACAGATTTTTTAATTTTGTTGTGATAATTGTACACACAAGGGCTTACATACATACGTATGTTGTTTCAGAAACACATACTATGTATGTACATACATGAATGAATCAGTGCCGATCATGAAATTTAGAATTTCTTTATTTCATAAAATTTACCTATTTTTGTAAAATTGGAATTATTGGTACTCCAGTTTTTACTGGCTTTGAAAGTTTTGTTGTATTAAAATAAAAAAAGTATAAAACATTGAGTATGTTGGCCGATCATACCAAGCGAACAGAAATCGCAAACAGCATCACACTTCACATTATCAACTGAAAATTGAAATTATTCTTTAATTTCAAATTGATATGTAAATTTGAAAAAAGTCTTTCCTCTTATTTCGCGTTTCGTACCCTTCAGAAGTCACAGCCTGCAGAATTAAATGTGTATAAATGTATGTATGTATATACACACGTGCTTCTTTTTTCTTTATTTTTATTTTGCAATGCAAACATACATACATATGTATGTAAGCCCGTGTGTGTACAATTATTCACAACAAAATTAAAAATTCTGTAGTTTTCATGATTCTGTAGCTATCAAGATTTGTCGCCCACTTAACTCGTAACGTGAAGAGAAAATCAAATATTTTGTTCTTCTTCTTTATAGGACTTCTTATTATGTTGATATTCTTTGGTCAAACTTACAAATTGTGGACATTTGAAATCTAGTTTACACCGGACAAAGAAATTGGAGCGGGAATCGAATTACATAAAAGCAACATAGAAGAAACAATTCGAGTAAAACAAAAATCCATCAACATTTGAGTTGTAATTAAGCCAATAGAATAATGTGAAATAATCGGTCAAAATGTTTTTTGAAATAAATGTCAATTGAGAATGCTTCCAACCGACATCTTACACAGATATTTACGGCATAAATAAAATCAATGCAATGCCAGTCAAACATTAACAGTGTAATAGGAGCAAATCAAGTGTGAACGAGGGTCTATATTCAGCCAAAATACCTTTCGACAATTATTATTATTCCTAATGAAGGCTTAAAGTGTAAAGTAGTATGCAAACATATTGTATTAAAATATATATTGCGTCAAAAGTATGCAACCGTACATATATCAAATTGATGGTTGTCACCGAACTATCACTATGTCCACATAATTTCAAGTAAACCAAAAGACTAACCGCTTCTATTGGAAGAGTGTGGTAAACGACATATAATCTATAGTACAGACTCATTAAAATAATATGTACAAATGTGAATTCTGTAGCCACACCTTTAAAGTTGAAAACTAGTTAATGTAATGTAGATACTTGAGCTTGAGGAGGGCACTAGAAATAAACACAGCTCTACGACGGCTTTGTAATTGGGACATTTATAATTTCTTCATTGTCAATTTTTATTAATAGTATAGTTTATTACTGAGCGAAGGAGATAGACAGAAAAGAAGAGATCATAATTCTCTTTGTATAAGTGAATTCGTAACCCACCTCGGGCAAATGATAGCCCTGGCTTAATAGCTGACAAGAAGAAATAAGGAATGAAATATTTTACTCGCGGGGCAGAAAAATAAAAAATAATACACACTTCGAGCAAATAAATTTGTATGAGGGGGAGGGAGGAAGAGAGAGAGAGAGAGCAGTGAACATTTAATATGTTAAATATATACCGTTATATTTTTATACAAATTGCAGCAAGTTTAGAAGTAAATAATAAAAAACTGTTTTTTTTTTCAAAGAATTAAAATGTTCGCAAGCACAAAGAAAGTTTGAAAAACACTGCTTCAACACTCTCTTCATTTTTGTTGTTTATTTATATATTATATTTATATTTGACAAAACATATCCGATCAACATAACACCAAATCCAGAATACATTAAAACAAATACAAATAGAAAAATTATAAAATTGTAGAAAGTTCACGACATCGTTAATAAACACAATGGTTTTGTTCGAGCCAACCACAGCTCAACAAACGGGAGCTAAGCAGCGAACAGTTTTGCCACACTATACGAAACGGTGAACTTTTAAAATAATTCCTTCATATATGTATGTATGTACATACACTCTTACTAAATGTACGGTGGTTTAGTACGGTGTACGAAAAACGATAAAGATATTTAAAATGACACAATTGAATTAATTAAAAAATAAAACCACATCTTAACTCACAGTTTTTTAAGATAATTTAAAACTGAATAAAATTATATATTATTATGAATGTAATTGTATTTATGTATATGTGTGTGTATAAAAATATTTTGAAAGCTAAAATAAAAAAAGAAATATCGGAAAACTTATCAGTCTACATTTTAATATAGTAGGAGATACGATTGTGTTGATTTGAACGGTGGTATCAAAGAGTATACATATATAGAGCTCGCATGACGTATGAAGTTATTGTTGCAACAATTTTGTTCAAGGGGTTTTCTTGTAAGTCCTCGAACATAAATACACGCACTGCATCTCACTTCCCCTTGCCGCTCACCGATTTTTGTGAAATCGGCTTCACTTCCATTACACCAAATTTTGAGTGATTCAATCTCTATGTACGTATGTCTACTATTTGGTGGTATTTAAAATCAGAGTTCGGAAAAGCGCTCCTATGAGAGCCAAGATTAGGCTCCTGCACTCGAGTAAGGGCATTTTTGAATTATTATCTTAGCACTTGCCACGAGCTGAGAGCCGCGAGTCGAATGCTGTTTTTTCTTTAACAAGAGCCCCTGCACCGTGCTGAGGGTTTGCGAATCAGAATCTAACGGTCGAGTTGGGTTTGATATCATTGGCACCTCGGAAGGGCTTTTGTAAGTGAGCCGATGCCAGGTCACAAATATGCTTGGAACATTTGGACAAAACCATTTTTACAATAACACGAAACAATACGTACAAAAAGAATACACATCCAAACAAACTGATTTATTCCAAAATATATGTTCTTGTACATACGAGGTTTGATAAAAAAAATAACCGTTATTTGCAAAAAGTATTTATTTATTCATCAACAACTATCTTGTCCCCTTCAAAGTAATTCCCCTCAGATATAATACACTTATGCCAGCGTTTTTTCCAATCCTCGAAACACTTCTGAAACGCTTTTTTTGGTATCGCCAACAGCTCCTGTTTCGATTTTTCTTTTATCTCCTCAATTGTAGCAAAACGCTTTCCTTTCATCGGTGTCTTCAGTTTTGGAAAGAGGAAAAAGTCAGCGGGGGCCAAGTCCGGTGAATACGGTGGTTGAGGCATGATAACGGTTTTGGTTTTGGCCAAAAAATTACGCACAAGCATCGATGTGTGAGCTGGTGCGTTATCAGGGTGCAAAATCCATAATTGGTTTATCCACAATTCTGGGCGTTTCTGACGAATTGCTTCTCGCAAACGGCGCATAACTTCAAGGTAGTATTCCTTGTTGACCGTACGACCTTGTGGCAAGAATTCATGATGCACCACGCCATTCCAATGAAAAAAAACTGTCAGCAAAACCTTTACGTTCGACCGAACTTGACGTGCTTTTTTCGCTCTTGGCTCATCTGGACGTTTCCATTGGGATGATTGGGCTTTGGTTTCAATGTCATAGCCATACACACACGATTCGTCACCAGTTATGATCTTTCTTTGATCCATTTTTTCGAATAGTATAAAATCGAAGAGCACATCAAAACACGACTAACCTTTTTATCTGTCAAAAACAAACTGACAATCCAAAATGGTTGGTATTGCCAACATATATAACAGACATGTGAACATCGAACATACATAACTCACGAAATGAAAAAATAACGGTTATTTTTTTATCACACCTCGTATGTACATAATGTAAAAATGTATAGGTTCTTTAGCATATACACTGATTCAAAAAAGTTTAGGCACAATGCCATTTACAAAGTTAATATAATAACTTTTTTCTGGGCACGTCCGCATACCGTACGGAACCGGTGACCGATCAGCAACAGTCCGGACTGTCCTGAACCCGCGATCGCGACCACTTCAATGGGATGTGAATCAATAAAACAGCTACAAATTAACTAATCAACAGCTGCGTGGATGAATCTGGCAATATATTGTTCAGATATGACAGTATAGAACTTTTAATAACAAATAGGAGAAAAATCAAACAATGAAAAGTATTTGTTAAACTCGTATACGACGGATTGGATCAGACAATGCATAATTAGATCTACACATATTCAATCTAATGGGAATATAATTTCTGGACGAACGCATAGGAATAGATAAATATATATGTGACGAGTAAAAGGATCGAAATTTAATATTGGCAATTTAATATTTATTTCTGAAATACAAAGTAAAAATCAATTCAAATTAAAAATGCACTGTGCGGCTTACCGTGGTGTGCTCCTCGGCTGTCACTCGTCAACTGTGCAAACAGGCAACACGATCAGCGAAACACAACATTCACAATACACGTTGGCAATTCACGAATGCTCAGCAACCCTTCGGCAAATATTTCTTACACTCCCGACCCCGTGAATCTCTTCAATTCACCACATTCCACTTCCAAAACGGCTAGTTTTGAAACAGGTCGACCCAACGAACCAGAACTGGTGCGTACACCTGCTCGTCTAACTTGGCCATCAGCTCCTTTCTAGATTCTTTCTACTCGTCCACGGCACCACTTCTTTCTTGGCAAGTTCGCGCCACATATAGAAACCAAGGCGCCTTCTTTCAAGGAGGTGGTTGGTTGGCACCATTTAACTCGACGTGTCAAGGTGGGCAAACACTCCGCTACCCATCGCTTCTAGAATTTATCTCGTAATTGCCTCGCTATTCGTCAATATTTGCGCAGCACGCATGGTTTGTCACTGATGTCAGCTGCACCGGGCGTTGGGTGTCAGAGGTTCCTCTTCATCTATAGATATTGGCAAGTGGGTAAGAGGCCTCGAATTGACGACATTTTCAGCTTCAATAAGCAGACATTGAAGTGTATGTTCTCGAGGAGCCACCTCTTTCAGTGTATGTCGCAAACCCCTTTTAAAGCACTGCACCATACGTTCCCACACCCCGCCTTCGGAAGGGTTTAATGGGCAATTAAATATCCACTCAACATCTTTCGATGACAACTCCGTCAAAATGCGCTCGCAATCAAATACTTCTGAAAATCGTGCCGCTTCACCGCTTATCCCAATAAAATTATTTCCATTGTCGCTACGAATTCGTTTAGGTACACCACGACGATTTATAAAGTTGCGTATGTCCACTACACATGCATCAGTGGACAAATCAAACGCTATTTCCAAATGCACAGCTCTGATTGTGAGACAAGTGAACAGTGCTACCCACCGTTTTTCAGTACGCCGCCCAATCGTTACGAAAACTAGTCCAAAATAGGCCAATCCTGTATAACTGAATGGTCTCACAAAAGGCGTCAATCGGTCGACGGGTAGTGGACCCATTATTGATGTAACTGGTTTCAATTTCCTTAGTCTGCATATCTGGCAAGTATTGATTACTTTTCGCATTTCTTGTGTGATGCGTACTACCCAATACTTTCTTCGGATTTCGCATATTGTCGTCTCTATATTTTGATGCTTCATTTGGCAATGAAAATAGTATATAACCAGAGAAGTGAATGGATGTCGAGGCGGCAAGATAATTGGACGTTTCGTTTCATAAGGTAACCAGCTGGCTGCATCTATGCGTCCGTATACTCTCAGGACGCCCTTTTCGTCTATGTATGGGGTAAGACTGTATAAATCACTCTGCAACGTCACACCTTTGCCATTCGTAATTGCTTCTCTCTCCATGCCATATACTTCAGATTGAGCTTGCCGACATAATATCCACTCCGCTGCTTCCAGTTCAGATACTTGTAGGCCTATTTGAACACAAAGCTGCCGACGCATGCGGCAATTTGAAGCAAACCGAAGCACCCACGCGACTGATCGAATTAATTTATTCAACGACGAAAATCTTTCGAATTTGAAGATACGCTCATTATTTATGGTTAAGGCAAACTTTGGCTCTAACTCCTCTTCCATAGCTGCCGTAGCTTCTTGGATGTGTTCAGTAATTGGCCATTCACTTTCATCGTACCGAAGGAACTCTGGTCATTGAAACCATCTTGACATAAATGAGAAATCGATTTTAAAATTTAATCGAGTAGCCTCATCAGCTACATTTTTCTCTGTAGGAAGCCAACGCCATTCCAATACTTTGCTGGCGGCTAAAATCTCGGCTATACTGTGTACCACAAATGGCTTGTAGCGGCGATTTCCTTGCGCGATCCACCTAATTACCGTCTTTGAGTCGCTCCAAAAAATACATTCGAGAGATTCTAAACAGTGATCCTCCTTGATGGTTTGCATCACGCGAGTACCCAGAACAGCTATTGTCGCTTCTTTGGCACGCCTTTGGTAAAGTAGCAACGCGATATTTTAACTTCCAGAATCTTCTTGATGTTCTCTCGCTATTTGCTCCAACCGTCGTATATGTAGATAGGCAGTTGTTCATCCCAACAAATGTTGTATCGCCATACTTCACGCAACAATATCTTTGCTCCTACCACAGCGTGGGCTAAAAATCTCAGTGGATCAAATATTGACATTACAATACTAAGGAACTCTCGTTTCATAGGGCCCCTGTTCCCATCCACCACATCTGCGTCCACATTGTTAAACTGCAACTTATAGCTAAATGTGTCTTCAGCTGGCTACCACAATATTCCGAGTACTTTCCCAAAACTATTGGAAGATGCTTCATTACTAATATAGGCTTCGTCTTGTAGAGCGCAGATGAGTTCGAACTAGATTTACATAGTTCAAATCCCGCACCTTTATGCATATCACGCACTTGTTTGGATACGGTAATCGTCTACATAATCTACATAATCGTCGACGTAATGGTGTTGCAGAATTGCTTTCAACGCTCTTGGATAAATCAACTGATGTTGTAATGCGTTCACACATTTAACATATTGAGCAGCATACGGCGAACAGGCGGCCCCGAAGGTCATAACGCACATTTCATAGACGTCTCTGACTGTCGCCATTGCGCCATAAAAATCTTTGTGCACATCTGTCTTCTAGTCGAATCGAAACTTGGTGGAAAATCTCACAAATGTCACCACATACAGCAAATAGCTCCTTCTCGAAAGTTAAACTATATTGATGGCATTGGTTTATAGTTCTACGGACCCTTTAATAACCGTGAATTCAAAGAAACTCCATTAACGGTAGCAACTGAATCAAGCACCAATCGCAATTTACCAGGTTTGTTTGAATTCTTAACTGCAAAGTGCGGAATATACCATGTTCTAGGGGTTATCTTGGAAGCTTCATCTGCCTGTAACTTGCGCGCATAGCCCTTGTCAATATAACTTTCGATTATACCGTTGTATGCTTTAACCAATTCTAGTTCCTTCTCCATTTTGCATTCTATACCAAGCAAGCGCTTGAAGGCCATACAATAGCTATCAGGAAACTCGAAATTATCCTGATCCCAAAGCAAACCGGTTTCAAACTTGTCACCTATCTTTCTTGTGACAGCTTGTAAAATATTGCGTGCTCTCACCTCCTCGTCTGGCTCTACCATCGGTGCTGGGCGAACGCCAAAGTTTTCAGTTTCAAAATAGTCAGCTACAGTCCGATGCCAATTATCTGCCACTAAATGACAATTATCTAAACCAATGAGAATTTGAGGTGTGGCATCTGAATATGGTTTTACTGGTAGCGCTGGTAAGTTACGATCGCTCGTATGCAAATCTCTTTTAAGCAGACTTTGCATTGGTATTTTCAAATACCACTATAGCTGGTCTTTACCACGGAGGCCCAGTTTCGCTATCAAGTTGCTGTTCATCATGGTGACGGATAAACCTTCATCTAAGAGTGCTTACGTGCGGATTGTTTTCTTCGGACCATACAGCATTACGGGCAATATTTTGAACAGCAATTTCTGAGCTCCGTTGGCGCAACTTAGCACAGACTCTGCCTTAACGAAACCTTCATCCTAATCATCAGAAACAGGCGCTGGTCAATGTCGCTGTGCGTTTCGAACTGTTGATTTGTCATGCAACAGCTGGTGATGTTTACGATCGCATCTGTCGACTGGACATTTCTTCCGCCGCTGGCAATATTGCAGCGAGTGTCCCGGTTTAAGACACGAGAAGCATAAACGTAAGCGCTTAATTTCGCTCCACCTCTTTTGTACATCACATGCCAAGAACTGTTTGCAACTTACGATCGCATGGGCATTTTTGCACAACTGGCATGTCAAGCGTTCATTTTGGTTGTCGACTGTGTGAAGAACTACTTTACGGCGTGGCTCAGTTTTCATCGTAATAACCCTTGATATTAAATTGGCTATCTCGGTTAACCAATTACTGAAATCAGCAATAGTCGGATATGTTGGGGTGTCTTTGCTGGTCGTCGAGAGACGTCCTGTCCCGGTTCGCTGGGCGCGTAGCTGAAAACACTAAACCACTAGCTTTAAAATATACACAGAGACACTTTTGGTTTCAAAGATAATAATCACAAGACTTTATTTCTTACAAATACTAATTCTTATATACTATTTCTTAACACTCATCTCAGTCTGTGAACTGACCTTTCTGGTGTTCCAGCTCCGCACCTGCTAATTGGTGTCAGTTGGTCAAGCCAACTGACCTACTATGAAAGTGTCGACGATGCATTACGCTGCCCTCATCGAATCGACTGCGGAATTGTAATACCTTAAATGCTTACATAATAACATTACACGGATCATATTAACTTAAAATACTTGGACCCTAAAAGTATGTTCTATTCTTAAATAACTTTTAGCACATGCTAATCTCACAGAGTGTGGCATCTATTAGGAGTCGATACTGTGAGTCAACTACTTGTAGGTAGCTTGGTTCTAACTCACAACATCCCTCCCCTCTTTCTAAAAGAAGTTAGTGCAACTAACTTCTAATGGAAGTTTACAATATGTTCCTCATTTCTGCACTTTAAACAATCTGTGCATTTTCTTAAACCTAGAGTACATACGTATAATTTTTTTTTTATTTCTTTTTTTTCAAATTCGCCTTATTTGGGTTCTCTTATTGTATTCTTTTCTATTTACTTTTGTATTCTTTCTTTTTTTTCTGTTTTCTTTTCTCTTATTACTTCTTCTTTTATAGTTTTTTTTTCTTTTGTTTTATTTTGTTCTTTTATCTCTACCTTTTTTCCTTTTTTTATGTAGTTATATTCCCCTTTTTTGTTTCGTCTTTCATCGACTCTTTTCACACTGGCGTATAAACAAACAAAATTACAAACTAATTACATATTTAACTAATGCTACGCTTTTATAAATATGGGCGTCTGCAATTGTTGGTCCTGGTAATGTCCGTTCTGCGAGAGTGAAGTCCCTTGATAAACTCTGCATACCCCTCCCTTCTTTCTGGATCGGTACGTACAAAGATGTTATAGGTTGGCGACTTCGTTTACCATTAAAACTTTGCTTTTAGTGGCCTTCTTCTTTCCATTTATATAGCGTGCCACACGGCTGTAGGTGGTACTGCCTCTGCTTATAGTATTCAACTTGTAAAAAACATTTGGAATACATGAGAGATTACAATACTCCTTCTTACTTTGCAGCAATGCGTTTTATGGTGGAAGTGTTTCTCTTTGGCTTTCTCATAATTGTATTTTTTTTTTCGTTGCCTTCGATGTGTAGACTATCGGTATTTCTCTCAGATACTCTTAATGAGGTAATCTGTGTACTCTGATCGGATACCAGTTTCTGTGTCCTCTTGTATTAAATCATATTTCATATGTAAATCACATTTCATATGTTCATACTCTAAATTGGACATACTCGTATACTTCAATGAAGCAATTAACTTCCGTTAGCCAAATTTCTTCTGCTTATTATATTTGGTGGTGGTTTTAGTCACCCTCCTTAAGCTTTTACTCATCTTCAACTTATCCAAAATTGATTTTGTTGCGATTGTGATACACTGGGTGGACATTGTAATGTAAAACTGTCCAATGCAAAGCATGACTCCGCAAGGAAAGTTGTTTCTTCTTCGTTTCTTGTCAATAAACCCATCCACAACGCGTTCAAATGCTGCGGCCATATGCCGTTTCGCAAAATTAAAATTACATCCGTCGCCATTCATCCCCAATCTAATATGTTGGCCTCCTTGGGATCACAAACCTTAGATAGCTGCCAAAAATCACTGTTTTTCCAAAAACACATCTTTCCGAATACTACGTTGGTCGCTTAGCCTGCACCGTCTTCCGATATGCACTGTTCCTGGAACTTCCTGCTTCGGTTCACATCATCAGAGCTGAATCCTTATACTAATTTTCTTAGCTTTCTAGTTAACATTTTAGTTTGATCTAACATTTCACCAGTTAATTTAACAAACCAATGTCAACAACATATAATAAATAAATATACTATATATACACTATATACTCTTATGGACAATTTTCCTATTTAGTATATTTTGTGTTTTCTTTGGATTATTACATTTATTTCTTTATAAATTTAGAATTAAAATAATTAATTTCTGTAACATTAATTATTTTCTAAACTACCTTTAATTTTAATCTGAACTTTTACACAGATTATAATATTTTAATTTATAACTTTTCTGAAACATACGCTATTCCTGAATATATTACAAAAAAAAAACAATATTTCTATAACAAGCTTATTCTATAGTTGAATGCTATTGTTGCATTCTAAGCGAAGTCAACAACCGCTGCAATGCACGCCCTTGACTGCGGCCAACGACAGCGCAAATCGCTGACACCGAATTTTCACGTGCATCAGCACTTTGTGCACATTAATTGTAGTTTTTTTGCATTACCTTTTTATTACTTGTTTATGTTTTATTTTATATGTAAAATATCTAAGTAAGCAATAATGGTTCAATTGTAATAGTATAAATTAAGTGAAGTTATGAAATATGTATCAGTTCTTTGAAACTTATCAACGAGTCTTTTATTTAATTGGTCATTCCGGAGGACTGGTTATATGCACTAGTACCTTCACCCAACAATAGTCTTAGTTTTGTACCTAGGCTACTTTCCACACAAATATCGAAGATCTGGTTATAAGCACCAATATCTTCATTCAATATTAGTCTTGGTTTTGCACCTAGGCTATTTCATAACCACAAAACAAGGGTCTGGTGTAACCATCAGGACCCAGCAAAAGTAAGGTGGAATAAAAGAATTCCCACTCTTAACATTGGTGACCCCGACGTGATCCTGTGCCTGATCACAATCATCGTAGAAGCTTAAAATGGAGACTCTTGCCAAGCACCAGGAGCAGATTGGGCGGCAGATTGAAGCGCTCATAAGCAACTTCAAAGAGGACTCGGAGAAGCGTAAAACGATCATCTATTACGAGGAACGCATAAGACGACTGGATGAATACTGGACAACCTTTGAGCAACAGGACTCGGAATTAAGAGCCTTGCCAGGGATTACACTTGATCATGCATATTTTCAAAACGATTATTATGCCAAAATTGCAGCTATTTCATCAACATATCGGGATCCGCCTCGCGGAGCTGACTCAACACCCAGAAACTTCAAATGAGGAGAAGTTAGATAGTCCTCCTGCGGCCACAATAGATCATCAAGGTGCTACTGAACACACGGCATATTCAGCAGGTACCAAACAGGTACCAATCGTCGACTAAGCGAGTCTACGCGGTTAATTCGACGCCAAGCCGAAGTGATAAGGACACTACGGCGGCAACTAAATTCAATTATGGCCGAAACGGATCGACGCTCGAAACAGTTCCTTTCATTCAAGAAAGGCAACATACTACAACATTGGAACCATATCGAAGACATCAACAATCAGCTATGGGAATTGGAGGCTGATCCTACTCTTGTGGGTTATGATACACACCAATATATAACCCTGGAAGAAGAAGTACAGTCCGTACTGGTGCTATTAAGTGAGTGGGACGCAGAAGCTACATCAGCACCGGTAACAAACAATTCCTTAAATCTGCCCAAAAAAACCTTGCTTAAATTCGATGGCAATTATTTGAATTGGAGACAATTTCATGACCTCTTTAATCAAATGATCCATAAACAGAAGATAGCGAACTGCCAGAAATTGTTCTACCTAAAGTCCAACTTAGTAGGAGAAGCCGAGCGCCTGATAAAGCACCTCCCAGCCACAGAAGAAAACTAATTGACAGCTTGGAGCATTCTAAAGGAGCGCTATGAGAATACTAGGCTGCTGGTAAATGCACTGCTAAGTAAACTTGTCAACCAACCCAATGTTGTAGCAGAAGGAGCCGACAGTTTAAAGCGGTTCCATGACACAAACCAAAAATTGTGTATTGGGATTACAAAACATCGGAATTGACACTGGCAACTGGGATCCAATTCTATTGTTCATATGTATAAGGAAGTTGGACAAGGCTTCACACACACTGTATGAACAATCGCTAGTTAAGCAACGGGAACTCCAATCATTCAAGGATTTCCTAAGCTTTCTGCAATCCCGCTTCCAAGCTCTAGAGGCTTTAGGAGGCAAATCAATCAGCAAAGCAAGTACACTACTTGCAACAAATACCGTCAATTGTCCGCTTGGGGTTTGGCAACTCTTACAAAGTGAAAAACTAATCCGATAGTGATAATAAAATTTAACAAAAATCGAGGTATTTAATGAGAAAATAATAACAATTTCGCACAAGCGTGAAAGTGCAAAATTTTCTGCGTCGGAAGAGTGCCGAGTGCAGTGATTCTGAAAACAACTAATTTAAAATTCTTTAATTTTTAAATAAAGTGTAAAAACAAAAACAAAATATACAAAAATAAAAACAACAAAATTATAAAGTGAGAAACAACAAATAATCACAAAGTGAGACAACCGCAAAATAGCACTGCTATTATACGGTTATGTATGTACACAAATACGTTAAATTAAAAGCGGCTTAGCAAGTATCTAGTGTAGAGTTGCCAAAGTTCATTTTAAACAAAAATAAATAATAAAGAAAAAAAAAATGGGTGTAGACCGTACCCCACCTAGAGGGGAAGGTCAGCAACAAGAAGAGCAACAACAACAACAACAACAACAACAACAACAGCAGCAGCAGAAGCAACAACAACAACAACAGCAACACCGAGAAAAACAACATCAGGAACAACAACAGCAGCATCAACAACTGCAAACACAAAAGAAACCCCTTCTTCAGAATCCGCTCCAAAATTCCTGGAGTCCTCAATGCCCCTCGCCACAATCAAGCTCGACTTTTCCAAATAAAAACAGCTCTCAACAAACTGTCCAACAACAAATTGATCAGCTTCAACGCCAGCTTCAGCTGCTATACAAACCACAGCAACCAGTTGCCTCTCCCCAAGTCACAGTAAGTGTACCCTCCCACGACGAGGACTGGAAAACGGTTCTAAACAAGAAAAGGCAGAGAGAGAGAGAGTCCAGGTAAGACAAAGACCACTCAAAAACAAGCTAAACTTCAAAAATACTGGCTAGGAGATCCGAAAGGAACCGAAAATCGATTTTCGTCCCTAGAAGAATGAAACTATTGTCTGAAGCTGCTCCAAATTCATACGAATTAAAGCTCATAAACAATGAGCAAGTTAAAATCCAGGCATTTTCTACAGAAGCCTACAAGACAATAGTCAACCAGCTTGAGCTAAAAAACACCGAATTTTTCACCTATAAGCCAAAACAAGAAAGAGGCTTCAAAGTAGTACTGAAAAATATGCACCCATCTATAGGCACAGATGAAATAACCCAAGCCCTGCAAAACCTCGGTCACTCTGTCACGAATATTTGGAACATAAAGCGAAGAAACACAAAAAAGCCTCTGCCAATGTTTATCATTGAACTTCAAACAAACTCAAACAATAAAGAAATTTATGAAGTCAAATACCTGCTTCATACAAAAATTGTTTTTGAGCCCCCCCGACCGACTCGCGATATTCCCCAATGCGCTGTCAGCAGTATGGGCATACAAAAACGTACTGTCGCAGGAAACCAATGTGCATTAAATGCGCCGGAAGCCACACGTCTTCAGATTGTGTACGTAAAAGCAGATCAGATGAAGTCAAATGCGCCTTGTGTGAAGGTAATCACCCAGCAAATTACAAAGGTTGTGTAGTCTATAAAAATCTTCAGAAAATGAAATACCCACAATTAAGGAAAAACGACAATTTACCCATGAATCCTACTCAACAACAGGAAGTTCTGGTAAATCCCAGTACATCAAAACAAACTCAAAATGTACTTTCATACGCTCAGGCACTGAAACACTCAACACAAGCAACTAATGAAAACACAACGGCCCTACCAATTAATACTGTTCCTGCAGAAACCCAAGCCCCGAACGAAATGCGAGAAATGATAATGCTACTCCGGCAAGTCATGCAACAAATCACAACAATGATGAACTTATTAGTGACCCTCACGACTAAGAATTGCTCATCCTCAATCCCATAAAAATCATTCTATGGAACGCTAATGGGCTGTCAAAACATTTATTAGAAATTAAAAAATTCCTTAAAACATACGAAATAGATATACTCCTAATATCTGAAACCCATTTCACCAACAAAAGCCATTTTCAGATTCCGAACTTTAAGTTTTATCACACCCTGCACCCAGATAATAAGGCTCATGCAGGTTCAGCAATATTAATACGCAATAACATAAAACACTGTGAGAGCACATCTTATCGCACAGAAGCTATACAAGCCACGAATATAATTGTTGATGACTGGAAAGGGCCAATTACAATTTCCGCTGTCTACAGCCCACCTAAACACACAATAAAAATGGAGGAGTATGAGAAATTCTTTAAGACCCTTGGCAATAGATTCCTAGCTGGAGGAGACTATAACGTAAAGCACACATACTGGGGTTCCCGTCTCACTACACCAAAAGGTCGACAGCTTTATGCGGCCATTGGAAAATTAAATTTACTCCCTGTCTCTTCAGGTACACCAACATACTGGCCAACAGATGTAAGAAAAATTCCCGACTTGATTGACTTCTGTGTGACGAAAGGTATCATGCTTAGTGATCTTAAATGTAGCCCATGTTTTGAGCTGTCTTCTGACCACTCTCCAGTTCTCGTCGAGCTTAACAACAATCTTGCCCTTCTTCCCAGTCAATGTAGCTTACATAATCACAAAACTGATTGGAATCGCTTCCGATATATGGTATCTTCCACAATTGATTTAAAACTATCACTGAAATCTGAAGAAGATATCATTGCGGCTGTTGAACACTTCAACAACTGCCTGCAACAAGCTGCGTGGGACTCCACCCCCACACTAAATGAGCGAAAATCAACGAACATCTCCAAACCTATAAAAGAAAAACTGAGAGAAAAGCGATATGCAAGAAAAAAGTGGCAACAAACTAGACATCCTGAGGACAAGAAAAAATTAAATGCGCTTACAAAAGAACTTAAAGAGATCCTTAATAACGAACGAAACACCCAACTCCATCATTACCTCAGTAATCTCGATGCAACAGCTGCTACAGAATACTCTCTCTGGAAAGCAACTAGGAATCTAAAGAGACCCACAATGTTCCAATCCGCTTTACGAATGGAAAATAACGAATGGGCTAAAAGTGACCTTGAAAGAGCAGTCACATTTGCCCGACACTTAAAAAAAGTATTTACCCCACAGGAAATCGAGCCCCCAGCATGTGTAACAGAAGAAGTGAAAAGTGTTCTGAGTAATACCCATCAGATGGACCTACCCATACGTAAATTTTCCAAATCTGAAGTGAAAGCAGCTATTGATAAGCTAAATATTAAGAAAGCCCCTGGGTACGACCTTATCACTGGAAAAATAGTAAACCAACTTCCAGAAGAAGGAGTGACATATCTTACCTACTTATTTAACGCGGTACTAACATCTGGCTTTATACCTCCCCAATGGAAAGTGTCACAATTAAAAATGATTCTCAAACCCGGAAAAAGCGCTGATAAAGTTGAATCGTATCGCCCAATTAGCTTGTTACCGATTGCTTCTAAACTCATGGAAACCCTTTTCCTGAAAAGACTACTCCCAATTATAGAAGAGCGAAAGCTAATTCCAAATCATCAATTTGGATTCAGGAAAAAACACAGCACAATCGAACAGGTTCATAGGATTGTTGAGTATATACACACTGCATTCGAACATAAACAATATTGTACAGCAGCGTTTCTTGACATCTCGCAAGCATTTGATCGCGTTTGGCACGATGGCTTGCTTTACAAAATAAAAACTACACTCCCCATTAACTACTATGTGTTAAACAAGTCCTATCTTACAAATAGATATTTTTTCGTAAAGCAAGGTGAGGAACAATCTGAGCTCCATGAAAGCTCAGCAGGCGTACCCCAAGGAAGTGTCTTGGGCCCAATACTTTATCTACCTCACACGTACGACTTACCATCAGCTGAAGGAGTCACCATAGGTACCTTTGCAGATGACACTGCTGTCTTAGCTGTTGACACTCTCCCACACTTAGCTTCCTCTAAAATCCAGAGTGGGCTAAACAAAATTACTGACTGGCTAAAAAAATGGAAAATCAAGTTGAACGAAACAAAATCAGTCCAGGTTACATTCACTCTCAAACGAAACACCTGCCCACCCGTTAAACTCAACGGCATAAATATACCCCAATGTAATGAGGCTAGATACCTTGGGATGCACCTCGACAGAAGATTAACTTGGAAAACACATATATTTACAAAACGAAAATCACTCGGTATAAAGCTCAGAAATCTACACTGGCTCTTGAATCGAAACTCCAAAGTCTCAATCGATAGCAAATTGCTCTTGTACTCAGCAATTTTAAAACCAGTTTGGACATACGGTATTCAGCTGTGGGGCACTGCGGCAACTTCCAATGTTGAAATACTTCCAAGATTCCAATCAAAGACCCTAAGAATGATTGTAAACGCGCCCTATTATGTCACAATCCATGACCTCAAAGTTCCTACAGTCGCTCAAGAAATAAAAAAGCTCTCTACTTCGCACAATCTGAGACTCCTAGTCCACCCAAATTCACTGATATCGGAACTCACTTCCAACCCCTTCACTTTCATCCGACTGAAGAGAAAATCCACAACAGATCTCCTGTGCTAATAGGCAATATCTGCACCACTGGGTGTAGTCCATAAAAGACAGTAAATACAAAAATTAGTCTTAAGTTATTAAATATTGCTGAATGTGATTGAATGTAACAGATTGCAATAAAATATTTGGATACTAAAAAAAAAAAAAAAAAAAAAAATTGTCCGCTTTGCGGAAGTAACCATCCTCTCTACGCATGTAAGGACTTTGGCAAGTTGAACCTTGACAAGCGGCTGCAACAAGTGAAACGTCATAATCTCTGCATCAACTGTCTCAAATCAGGGCACTCGGTCTCGAACTGGGTTTCAAGTGGATGCCGGAAGTGCTCCAAAAAGCATAATACTATGCTACACTTTGAAGGAGTCATAACCCAACCCTCTCCAGCTTCATATACTAATAACTCAAGAATTCAACCTGGTCATATGAAAGATAAGACGTCAACTGCAAGTATCGACCAACACAGCGTATTAGCTACTCATGCTATTGCACGCACTAAGTATGTCGCACTGGGTACAGCAGTAGTGAAATTGATCGACCATTCAGGAGCCACTATCGAATGCCGAGCCTTACTAGATTCAGGGTCCCAGCTAAATCTCATCACGGATTCAAAGGAAAGGCTGAGTTGTTCTGTGCTGACTAATACAGAATTCGACCTAAAAAATTTTGGATACTAGAGGAAGTAGACGCCAAGGTTCCCACACAAACACAGGAGGAAAGGATGTGCGAAGAGCACTTCAGCCAAACAGTGAAAAGAAATGCACTTGGAAGATTTGTCGTACAACTGCCTTTCAAACAAAAACCTGAAAGATTAGGACACTCTAAAGATCTGGCATTGAGGAGATTCACGTCATTGGAACGCAAGCTCACCAAAGATCCCACATTGAAAGGAATGTATGCTGACTTTATGGCCGAATATCATCAACTTGGCCATATGAGTCTCATTAAGGAAGCAGAGATAAAATCCCCATCATACTTCCTACCACATCATGGTATCCTTAAGCCATCAAGCACAACCACCAAATTGAGAGTTGTTTTTGACGCATCAGCGAAGTCATCAACGAACCTTGCACTAAATGACGTGCTAGCCACTGGTCCAACAATTCAAGACGATCTATTCACCATATTACTGCGCTTTCGGTTGCCTAGATTCGTTTTCACCGCAGATATAGAAAAGATGTACCGTCAGATCCTAATCAACGACCAAGATCGGAATCTTCAATTAATTGCTTGGAGAACTGAACCTACTTTACCAATTCAGTTCTATAAGCTAAATACAGTATGGAACAACATCAGCACCTTATTTGGCTACAAAATGCTTGCGTTCGTTCAGTTACCGAGGACAACGTAGTACTTGTACGACTACTTTGCGCCAAATCCAAGGTTGCACCAGTCAAGTCTACCACTATTCCGAGACTAGAACTTTGTGCGGCTATGTTGACGGCTGAGCTAGTAAATCGAGTAAAAAAAGAACAACAATTGCGAGAGACTCCTACGTTCTTCTGGTCAGAATCTGAAATTGTACTAGCATGGATCAATTCCACATCGTCATCCTATCAAACCTTTGTTGCCAACCGTATAGCAACCATACAAAACCTCAGCTTACCTCAACAATGGCGACACGTCAGATCGAAAGAAAATTCAGCCGATATTCTATCACGTGGAATTACTCCATCAAAATTGAAGAACTGCACGTTATGGTTCTATGGTCCCTTATTTCTTCATAGCTCAGAAGCAACATGGTCTGTGCCATACAAACCTGAATCTGACTGCAATGAAGAACGAAAAACAACGGTTACAGTGAAGGTGACCCAATCATGCGGAGACCACTTCATAAACAACATCAACCATAGGAACTCATTTCCTAAACTCCAAAGGATCACAGCCTATGTATCACGCTTTATTCAACACTGTCGCAATCCTAATCACAGGAAGGGTTCCTCATTAACCTGCGAAGAATGCGAAGAGGGATTGCGCATCATAATTAGAGCCATGCAGCAAGCTGAATTTGCATCAGAGTGGAAGCATCTGAAATCCTTCAAAGAACTTCACAAATCCAGTGATCTTTTAAGTTTATCACCATTTCTCGACGAAAGCAACATAATTCGAGTAGGTGGCCGACTGGAAGCCTCATCCCTTTCATACGATGCAAAACACCCGATGTTACTACCCGCATCTCATCCATTCAAGAAACTTTTGATGAAGGACATTCATCGAAAAAACCTGCATATCGGACCACAAGGATTTTAGCGACTATACGACAACGTTTCTGGCCGGTAAAAGGGAAAACTCTGGCATGAACGACTGTGCAAAATTGCATCACATGCTACAAAAACAAGCCTAAACTCCTAACTCAAATCATGGGCAATCTACCTGCGAATCGCGTAGAACCTGCTAGGCCATTCATCAACTCTGGCGTAGACTTCTGGGGACCCGTCTGGACACACTATCGCCTAAGAGGAAAGCGTCCTCAGAAAAGCTATGTTGCGGTATTTATCTGCTTCACTACGAAAGCAGTACACTTAGAAATGGTAACTGACTTAACTACCGAAGCCTTCATTGGAGCTCTGATGCGATTCATGGGTAGACGCGGCAACTGCAGAAACTTATATTGCGACAACGCCACAAACTTTGTAGGTGCCAAGAACAAACTTTCAGAGCTCACCGAGTCAATATTCTCGACAGGGGGCCAAGGAAAAAATAAAAAATTCCTGTAACTACAAAGGAATCAACTTCCACTTCATTCCTCCCCGCGCTCCTCATTTCGGAGGCTTATGGGAGGCAGCTGTCAAATCGGCCAAACACCTTCTTCAACGGAGTCTCAATACCGCGTCCCTCACATATGAAGAACTGGAGACACTCATAATTGATATCGAAGCCATACTCAATTCGCGGATTTCAACTGACTCCAGAGACCTCGCGGCATTAACTCCGGGACACTTCCTAATCGGAGAACCCATGACTGCCTCCATCGACACCGCGGCAGCAGCTTGCGAAGTTTCTTTGGGCAAACGCTGGCAACTAATCAACAGCATCAAGCAGGAATTCTGGCACAGATGGACTAAGGAATACCTGAGTGAATTGCAACAGAAAACAAAATGGAAACAACCCCAGAAGAGTATTGAACTTGGAGGGCTGGTCTTAATTAAGGAAGACAACACACCCGTTCGTCAGTGGCCTCTGGGACGTATAACTAAGGTATATAATGGCGAAGATGACTATGTTCGTGTTGCAGACATCCGTACTATGAACAACACGTTAAAGAGACCGATACACTGTCTGGCCCCACTCCCAATAGAACCCACTTCCGAAGCCCAGCAGGAAGCCGCGCCTGCAGCACCGCCGAAAACTCTGCTTGGCAATAACGCCATGTGATGGAAGAATTAAGCAAGACAAATTTAACAACAAACTCGGCCTCTATTTTGAGAACATAGGCACCACCAACATAATAACCAATGAATGGAATTTAGTCATATTTTATGGACCTCGATCCCTACTGGCAATAATGGCGAATCATAAAAAATATGACGTTCATGGTAGACAAACTTTGTGGTCAGCTACTCCAAAGAGAATCTTGTCAGCGAATTGGTCTATTACACAACCACAGGCTGAGGGACATGAGCAAAGAAAACAATCTTCTGTCGGCACCATCAAACAGCCGGCAGAAAAGAGGCGCCTTGGATCTTATCGGCAATGTTGCTAATAGTCTTTTCGGTGTATTAGACTCAAAATATGCAGCCGACATGTCAAACATCATCGATGGAATATATAGAAACGAGAACCACGTGGTGAAACTATTGAAAAATCAGACATCCATTATCGATTCTACACTAAATGTTCTGAAAAAGGACCAAATAGCAGTCGGTAAGGGTTTCCGTGATTTCCAAGCACAACTGCAAACTGTGGTTGTCCAATTTAATAATATCACCGAGCAACTCCATCAAGAAGAGCTCTCCAAGCTATACTATGCGCTAGCTATGGAACTAGATATAACCATGCAAGGATTTCAACAAATGCAGATGGCCATAATTGAGAGTATTTCTGACACACATCATGGCAAGATAAATCCATTACTAGTGTCGCCTCCACAACTTCGGCAGGAACTCGCAACGATCAAGACACATCTACACGAAGGTCTTCGGTTACCACTAGCTCAAGGCAATATTCTGGAATACTACAAGACAATGGAAATCGAAAGCACCATTCACAAAAACTATGTGCTCTTTCGGCTCCGATTGCCACTAGTGGATACTGAGAAGTACGACCTGTACAAATTAACTTAAATTCCTACATCCATAAATTCAACTCTAATTCTCATCGAACCAGTTATGAAAATCTTGGCTACAAGCCTTCACAGGGATCAATATTATCCATTCAATGATGAGTTGTCCGCTTGTATAAAGGTGGAACGAACCAACTATCTATGCCACCATCGTCATCCCATTTATAAATCAGGCGCTGAATTCGCAAGATGTGAAATGGATATATTTAATCATCTAGCAGTATCCGAGAGCTGTCATCTCCACCAAGCTGGTTCGGATTCCGTTTGGTATCAGTTGCAGAACGGAAACCAGTGGATTTATGGGGTGAACAAGATGTCCTCAATCAACGTGATATGTGACAACAACATCTCACAACTATCATTAGACGGCGCCGGACTCTTCGAGCTTGATGACAGCTGCTTTATCAAGGAAGGCCAAATACTTATTCAAGGCCACAAAAGCTACGAAAGTACGCGTAAAATGGCTTATACACGACTTGCCAGCCTACCAGAACCTATTTTGATAAAGCATCTAACGCCTTTATCAAATAAGCCAACACATTTCATATCCAACTTGGGAGAAACAACGCGATTGCAGAATCAGTTGGCAGAACTTAAACCCAATGACATAAGCTACCATCATATTCATCATTATACCGTCAGTTATCTTTGCGTCCTTGGAATCGTTATAATTACAATTGTAATCGCATGGCGAACACACAAAACAAGGAAACCGAAACCAGCACCACGAAAGAGACTGAATATCAGTGAATCATAAATTCTGTCGACACCCGGCGAACAACCAACTTTTACTGTAAATGTTGAACCGCTGTTCAACGAGGGGGAGAATTTTGCATTCTAAGCGAAGTCAACAACCGCTGCAATGCACGCCCTTGACTGCGGCCTACGACAGCGCAAATCGCTGACACCGAATTTTCACGTGCATCAGCACTTAGTGCACATTAATTGTAGTTTTTTTGCATTACCTTTTTATTACTTGTTTATGTTTTATTTTATATGTAAAATATCTAAGTAAGCAATAATGGTTCAATTGTAATAGTATAAATTAAGTGAAGTTATTAAATATGAAATAATATATAAAAAAAAATCAAATATCGAAGATCTGGTTATAAGCACCAGTATCTTCATTCAATATTAGTCTTGGTTTTGCACCTAGGCTATTTCATAACCACAAAACAAGGGTCTGGTGTAACCATCAGGACCCAGCAAAAGTAAGGTGGAATAAAATAATTCCCACTCTTAACAGATATATCATTCAATATATGTCCACTCGTCCTTTCCCCTTACATTCTTGGATTCGCTACTGCATCCTAGAGGAAAAGAGGGCTGGACTATGTGTTATTGATAGCCATATAGGGCATGACTTTTGCTTTGTTTAAAATTTTTCCATGCTTTTCTTTCCAATTTGAGTTGTCACTCATTTAAATTTCGAGCACATCCCTTTGCTCCTCCTATAAAAACAAGATTATACAAGATAAACCCGTTTATGTTAAAAACTTGTCCATTGCAAGACTGAACTTTTCATTGCATACAACTACTTTTTATTTAAATTTACTTCTAGCCTGATATGTATATATCCATTAACGATTGTATTTTCCATCCTGTAATTAGCTCGTATATGAATACATATAAGGCATTTTATAATTAATTGTTTAAAATTAATTGCTACAGTGATTACCTAATGTGTAATGGTAAGCTAACTATATTGTTATAATTCAATATTCGTATATATATATATATATATATACATTACTATTCCCCACACGCTAATTTCCTAAGCGATAAACCGAAAAAATCTATGTATATTTACATGTCGCCTGCTACAGTATTTACTCATTCCTCATAACTAGAATACTTACTTATTTAAATATACGTTCGTACATTCATTCTGTATATTATACACATATATACATATATACTTACTTCACCAACGGTGCCGGCGCTATTGCTTACGCATCATATTACACTTCATTAACAGCCGTATATGTGTATATATTCTACGTTCAGTTTAAATTACTTACCCACGAGTGTCTTATAATTTAATTTTTTAAAATGTGTCCAATGAACCCCTTTTTTATTATTTAATATTTAAAAAATATTTTTCCCTACTGTCTTCATTCGGCAATAGTGCCTAATAAGCAAATTTTCATTACGTCAATTTTACTTACCCGAGTTTAAGTGGCACACTTTTACTGGCATTGTCTTTAAAAATCGGCGCTGTGTGTGTTATTTGATGCACGCACGTACGTGTTTATGTTGTTTTTCTTGCGTTTACACTTGTAAAACACTGTTAACACATGTCTTTAGTTGTGTGGTCTAATGTGGAACAATTTCAATAAATTATTGTGTAGCTTTTTATTCTTGCCCTTAATCATTACGACTGGTGTAACTGGGCTGCGGATTTCTGCTACTACATACGGACCTATCCACACAGGTGAGAATTTGTTTCTCCTAGCCTGATTCTTCATGAGTACTTGATCACCCACGTGAAAAACTACTGGGTTTAGTACCTTGTTGTAGGCTTCCCTGGCTACCCGCTTAGCACAATCCTGGTTTTCTCTAACCAATTCGTGCGCTCGCTGCAACTGATATTTTGCACTTTATTAGGGTCATCAGCATTGTACACTGGCGCACATTTGCGCTTCAAATTTGCTGGCATGTTGAAATCAAACCCGTAGAGTGTTCTAAACGGAGTTTGCTTCGTTGATACATGCACAGTATTGTTGTGTACATGCATTGCAGTGGTCAACCATTGATCCCAGTTCGAGCCGTCTTAATTGGCAAAACTGCGCAAGTACTCGGCCAGAGGTCGATGACTACGTTCCAATGAGCCATTCGCCTGTGGATGATATGGTGTTATATGCAATTTCTTGATTCCCAGCATTTTACACGTTTCTGAGAATAGTTTTAATACGAAATTTGAACCATTGTCGGTTATCAAAACCTTAGGTATATTGTATCATGCTATAATTTCATCAAAGAATGCTTTGCCCACCGTACTTGCTTCAGCATCGGGTATAGCCATGCACACTATATACTTTGAGAAATCGTCTTGGAACGTCAAAATGTATTTATTTCCCGAAACTGTCTCAGGTAAAATACCTACAATATCCATATGAACTTGTGTGAACTGTTTTTGTGTCTCAGTTAACACCATTGGCATCTTTGTTAGCCTTGAACTCTTATTGGCCTGGTATTTTGGGCAAATCTTTACATTTTTTTTAATATCTCGGAGCATACCTTTCCATCCGTATACTCGTCTAATTCTGTCATGAGTTTTCCAGAATCCCTGATGTCCACCTAGAGGTGAATCAAAGAAACCCTTTAACACTGCCTGGATATCATTTATATCCTCCAGCCATTCCACACTACTGGCTCTCTGTTCATTGGCATCGTCATCCGCATTGTTAAAATCTCTTGAAGCATCAATTTTATCACCTTGAATTCTCTCGGCCTTCTCCTTATCTGACCGTGTTTTGGCCCTCGTTTGCACTACTGATACCTTCTGTGCCTGCGGTACTCTGCTGAGCGCATCTGCATTTAGATTCTTTTTCCCAGGTTTATATACGATTTCAAAATCATACTCAGACAACTTGTGTCTGAACTTGGCTAGCCTAGACGTTTGGTCTTTCAAATTGGCGACCTAGCAGATATGCCCTAAAATTCTTCGTAGCTCATACTATGGCTAGAAATTTCTTTTCTATTGTGGAGTATCTCTCCTCTATGTCGCTAAGCGCCCTGCTTGCGAATGCTATTGGTCGGTCATTACCGACTTCCCCTTGTGACAATACTGCCCTAATGCTTCATTGCTAGCATCAGTGGTCAACAAAAAAGTTTGCTCAAAGTCGGCGTACGCCAAAATCGGTGACGAGCTAATTATTTCCTTTAGCCTCTCGAATGCTTGCTGACATCTCTCTGTCCATTCGAACTTTGCTTCTTTTCGTAGTAACTTATTAATTGGCAACGCAATTCCGGCTAGTCCTTCCACGGACGTTCTATAATAGTTCACTAGTCCTTGCACTTCCTTTCTATTTCTTGGAACCGCTAAATTTTTAACGCATTCCCCCTTCTGCGGGTCAAGCAGTGCTCCTGCTTCTCAGCAACGATGGCCTAAATAAACCACCTCTCTTCGCAAAAATTGACACTTCTCCGTGTTCAATTTCAAAGTGTGTTCTCGTAATTTCTGGAGCACCTTGCACAAGCGTTGCGAATGCTGCTGCAAGTCTTCCCATAAATTACAATATCATCGAGATACACAAAACAATCTAACCCTTGCAAGCCTGTTAGCACATGGTTCATCAGCCGTTGGAAGGTAGCCGGTGCTCCTGTTAATCCAAACGGCATTCTGTTAAACTCATAATGCCCTAAACCGGTGCTGAACGCGATTTTCTGCTTATCTTGGGTATCCACCAGAACCTGGTGGTAGCCACTCGCTAAATCAAGTGTAGAAAAATATCTACTATGCCCCAATTGATCCAGAATTTCTTCTATCCTTGGGATCGGGATCACTTGCTTGATAGTGGCGTCGTTCAATTTTCTAAAATCGACTACCATTCTCCACTTCTTTTGACACTGAGCACAGCCCTTCTTTGGTACCAAGATTATTGGTGAGTTCCAAGGCGAGATACTCGGTGAAATTATGTTAACCTTTAACATTCCTTCCACTTGCCTATTTACCTCATCTTTGTGAGCTTGTGGCAATCTGTATTGCTTCTGGTTTATTGGTGGTTGATCCACTCTAGTAGGTATTTCATGCTCTACCTCTGGTGTATATGTCAACTGGTCTCCTTCCAGCAAAAATATGTCATGGAATGACGTACAAATGGCTTCTATTGATGCCTTCTCTTCTAAATTTACGCTTGGGTCTAACTTCAATGATTGTAGCACCCTCTCCATTCTTTTCCTTATATCTACCTACTTAATCTGATTAACCGATCTATAATTCGGTTCTTTCAAATTATCATAACTAGTGAACTTCGGCCTAAAATCTTCATCCATCAGGTAGTCCCTTTCTGAGGCGTTGAGTACGCAAGCGTACACCTTACCCTTGTCAACGTGCGTTATGGTTTCTCCCATATATACGCCGTCCGCTAGCTGCTGCTTGTGCAAAACAAGAGTCCTCATTTTCTTGTTTACACGCATAGTAACTACTCTAGTTGACCTTGCGTTCACTACCTCCATACAATTCCTAACCCTATTCACGGTTCCTTTCTGCCATGACTTCAATGGAAGAGTAAGGATTCTATTCTTACTTTCGTCATAAAATGATAACCGCTTTTCTAGCGCATCTAGTATGGTGCGGCCCCAGAGATTATCACGGCCAATTATCCCATCGGCCGGGATATATTCCCTATCCAATTCCACTGCGTGCACTCTCAAACTCATGCCCTTAACTCCACTGTGCCCTATTCTGAGCGATCCCCGTGTCCTGATGCAACCTCCAAATGCTCCATTAAGCATTCTTACATCCATTCGATTAATATCCAGCCCTTTCCGTAAAACACTAGATTTTACGAGGCTGGTATCCGCCCCTGAATCTACTAAAAGCACTAGCTTTCCACTAGCTGCTTCCTTGCAGTGTATCTCGATGAAGGCATCACCTATCCTTCTCATATCGAAACAACGTCCTTTCGTTCCCAACATTGACGCGTATCTACTTCCTAACACTTCAAATTGTTTTCTCCATGCACCACAGTTATCCCTTACAATTCTATACTCCTTCAAAACTACCGTGAATATCTTAACTATCCATCCCCGTACCACATATGCGGTGATTGGCCTATACTCTCTAAAAAATTATTAAAACTTAATCTAAGTACTAGAATCATCACAGTTACCCCAAGCAACGCGCAATCAAAAATTTTTTCCAGGAGAGACTCTTGCTCCTCCGTATCTTGAACCATTGTTCTTACATTACTCGGTACGTGGTATTGGAGAGCCTCTTGCTCATCCATTACCAGTCATACGTACTTTCGGCCTAACTTTTACTTCCTTCTTTTTGGCTTTCCATTCTACTGGCCTCGACTGGGCCGCTGGAAGTTTCCCTGGTTCCTTTGTTGGAATTGTCTATCCCTCCATTCCGCTGCCCGATGTCCCATCCGTCCACATGAGAAGCATTTAAGCCCCTGTTGGGTGTTGCCTATCCTTGCTTCACTTCTAGAATTCCAATTTGGTCGCTGCTGACCACTCCCAGGATTTCTTCCTTGGCTAATTCCTTCCGTTGAATTAACTCGTGGACTAATACCCATGCTGTCCCGCGAGGGTGGATCCGGGCGCCTCGTACCTGGCTGCCTTCTACTTTGATCCCATTTAGTGTCTATTTGGCACTGTTTACTTGCCTCATGACCATATGTTTGGCACTCCATACAGTAGGGCGTATTTTTGCGTGTAATGCATTCATCCCTTGTTTGTGCCCTCTGTACAAACTCCCTGTGCGGATTTCTCTGATGCACGGCTCTGCTGTCGGAGACAACGGGATTATACGCTCCTCTGTATACGTTTAGGACGGAATTACTTCCTTCTCTATCCATGACAGTGGCAGTTTAACTGTCCTGTCTATTCTCGAACATATGTATTTCCCCCAAACCGGTCGTACTCCATTCCACGAGGACTTGTGCTCTAATTGCTTCTTCTACCAGTTCCTCCAGATTTCCTGTTCTGCTATTCAGCATATGAATCTTTAGAGCGGAGTTACGGACGCCCACTACGAAAGTTGTTAACACCGACTTGTCAACTTCGTATAGTAGTGCTGTATCTCCAACGCCATTGTACTTATTTTTTATTACTTCCTGGGCCAACATCCGAACTGACTCCGAACGCCTGGCAAAGGCGCGTATGTCTTCCCCTGCCAGCTGTTTCCCGATTCTAATCTCTTGCGATATGTCTTCCAGAGTTCTCTCCTTTAAATAGGTTCTCTTGAGAAGGCCGTAAAGACACTGGCGAATTGTTTTGGCAGCACAAGGTTGTATGCATCTCCAAATAACCTTTGCTTAATACAGTCGAAGAAATCCTGTAACTCATCAGGGCTTATGCTCAGCTTTGCAAGCTCACAACCTTGAATGAACCTACTGAGTTCTTTTCCGTGCGAAATATTGGTTCAACATTGCTGCGCTAATTGTAGTTTCGCAACTACACAAACTTTGATGCAACAACACGTGTTGTAAACACCTCTTTAAATATTTTTGCCTAATACCCTAAGCTCAAAATGCCAAATATTTAAATCAAATGTTCTATGTTTGTTTTCAAACAACATAAATTTAGAACATCAGAATTTAAACAATTGTTGGGGTATTGTCCTTGTTTGACGGGGGACGTCCTTCTGCTGCGCGCGTGTATCTGAAAAGCCTAAACCACTCTTTGTAAAAATCACTACATTACACTTTTTAGTTTTAAAATCACAAGCCTTTATTTCTTAGAATACTAACTCTTATATACTATTTGCAATTCAAAATTACAATACAAAAACTGACCTTTCTGGTGTTCCAGTTTCGCACCTGTTAATTGGTGTCAGTTGGTCAAGCCAAGTGACCTACGCCAATCTGAAATGTTGATGGTGCATTCTAACTTTGAATGCCCTTCGGTGGCTCGACTGCAAAACTGTAGCACCCTAAAAGTTTACATAATAAATATTACATAGGTAATATTAATTCTAAGTACTCGCACCCTAAAAATATGTGCTTTCTTAAGTAACTTTAACACATGCTAATCACACAGATTGTGTGGCATCTGTTAGGAGTCGATGATGTGAGACACTACGCGGAGGCAGCTTGATTCTAGCTCACAACATCCCTCCCCTCTTTCTAAAAGAAGTTAGTGCAACTAACTTCTAATGAATCTTTACAATATTTTTCTCTTTTCTGCACTTTAAACAATCTGTGCATTTTCTTAATCCTATAGTACATATGTATAGTTTTTATTTTTTCAAATTCGCCTTATTTGGGTTCAATTGTTGTATTCTGTTCTTTTTACTTTTGTGTTGTTTTCTTTTTTCCTCTTTTGTTTAATTTTGTTCTTTTATTTCTATCTTTTTTATTTTCTTCTTTTTTTCTATTGTTTTATTTTGTTCTTTTATTTCTATCTTTTTTTTTTAGTTATATTCCCCTTTTTATATTTGGTCTTTCATCGACTCTTTTCTCACTGGCGTATATACAAACAAAATTACAAACTAATTACATATTTAGCTACGCTTCTTATAAATAGGGTCCTCTGCAATTGTTGGTCCTGGTAACGTCCGTCCTGCGAGAGTGAAGTCCCTCGATGAACTCTGCATACCCCTCCCTTCTTTCTGGATCGGTATTATAAGTTGGCGATCTGGTTTGCCATTAACACTTTGCTTTTAGTGGCCTTCTTCTATCAATTTATATAGTGTGCCCCACGGCTGTAAGTGGTACTGCCTCTGCTTATAGTATTCAACTTGTAAAAAACATTTGGAATACATGAGAGATTACAATGCACCTTCTTCCTTTGCAGCAATGCGTTTTATGGTGGAAGTGTTTCTCTTGAGCTTCCTCATAATGGTATTTGACATCGTTTGGCTTTGATGTGGAGACAATCGGTATTTCTCTGAGACACACATTTAATGACGTAATTTGTGTACTCTGATCGGTAACCAGTCTCTGTGTCCTCTTGTATTAAATCATATTTCCTATGTAAATCATATTCCATATGTTCATACTCTAGATTGGACATACACTTCAATGAAGCAATTAACTTCCGTGAGCCAAATTTCTTCTGCTTATTATATTTGGTGGTGGTTTCAGTCACCCACCTTAAGCTTTTACCCATCTTCATCTTATCCAAAATCGATTCTGTTGAGATTGTGATACACTCGGTGGACATTGTACTATAATTGTCCAATTCAAAACATGACTCCGCAAGGAAACTTGTTTTTTTTTCGTTGCTTGTCAACTCATCCACAACGCGTTCAAATGCTGCGGCCATATGCCGTTTCGCACAATTAAAATTACATCCGTCGCCATTCATCCCCAAGCTAATATGTTGGCATCTTTGGGGTCACAAACCTTAGATAACTGCCAAAAATCTTTGTTTTTCAAAAACGCATCTTTCCGAATACTATGTTGGTCCCTTAATCCGCACCGCCTTCCGATATCTGCTGTTCCCGGAACTTCCTGCTTCGCTTCACATCATCAGAGCTATATAGAGAAAACCTATAATAATTTTCTTAATTTTCTAGTATACATTTTAGTTTGATATTTCTTCTATGTTTAATTTTTGTCGAACATTTCAAAGTCAACTTAATAAATGAATTTAAAAATTATATAACATTTAAATAAATACACTATATGTACTATATATACTCTTGGGTATAATTTTCCAATTTAGTATGATTTTTGTTTTTTTTATTACAAATTTATATTTTAAATAATTAATTTTTGTAACTCTAATTATTTTCTAAACTACTTTTGATTCTAATGTGAACTTTGCACAGATTATAATTTTTTAATTTATAACTTTTCTTAAACATAAGCTATTCCAAAAAACAATATTTCTACAACATGCTTTTTTTATAATTGAATGCTATATCATTCAATTTGCCATCCACTCGTCTTCTCCCCTCACATTATCGGATTCGCTACCGTATCCTGGAGGAAAAGAGGACTGGACTATGCGTTTTCATAGCCATATAGGGCATCAGTTTTGCTCTGATTAATTTTTCGTGCCCTTTTTCCACACGTGAGTTATCACTCATTTCAACTTTGAACCAATTCATTGGCCCTCCGACAAAAACCAGATTATAAAAAATAATCCCGTTTGTGTCAAAACTTTGTCCACTATACCTTTCATCGCATACAATTACTTTTTATTTAAATTTACTTCTAGCCTGATATGTATATATCCATTAACGATTCTATTTTCCATCCTGTAATCAGCCCGTATATGAATACATACATATATCAAGGCGCTTTAAATTACCTAGAATTAATTGCTTATTTTCCCAATCAACCTATACTTTTTTTTTATATCCCAACATATACATTTATTCAAATTTCCATACGCTAATTTGCTAATCAATTAACAGTTAAAACCTATGTACGAGTATATCTACATATAGCCTGCTGCACTATCTGCAAATATATACATACGCACATACCCATTCCTCCTAACTAGAATACTTACTTCTTTAAATATACATTCGTACATTCATTCTTTATCTTATACACATATATACATACTCGTATATATACTTACTTCACCAGCAGTTCCGTTGCCTGGCGTTAATGCTCATGCATCGAATTTCAGTGCATACACTGCCGTATGTGTGTATGTACATATTCGAAGTTTTGTTTTATATTACTTACCCACGACTGTCTTATTATTTCATTTTATTTTTTAATTACGTGCAATATTTATCATTATTTAAAAAAAAAATATTTTTCCCTACTATGCTTCGTTCGGCCACAGTGCATAATAAGCACTTTTATTACGTCAACTTTAATCGCTCGATTTTAAGTGGCACACTTCTACTGGCCTTGACTTTGAGAATCGGAGCTGTGTGTTATCCGATATACACACGTACATGTTTACGTTGTTATTCTTGTGTTTACACTTGTAAAACACTGTCAACACATGTCTTTAGTTGTGTGGTCTTGTATGGAATAATTTTAACAAATTATTATGTAGCTTTTTATTCTTGCCCTTAATCGTTACGACTGTTGTAACTGGGCTTCGGATCTCTGCTACCATATACGGACCTATCCACACAGGTGAGAATTTATTTCTCCTGGCTTGATTCCACATGAGTACCTGATCACCCACATGAAAAACTACTGGGTTTAGTACCTTGTTATAGGCCTCCCTGGCTACTCGTTTAGCACATTGCTGGTTTTCTCTGACCAATTCGTGCGCTCGCTGCAACTGATATTTTTGTACTTTATTGGGGTCATCAGCATTGTATACAGGCGCACATTTGCGCTTCAAATTCGCTGGCATGTTGAAGTCAAACCCGTAGAGTGTTCTAAACGGAGTTTGCTTTGTTGATACATGTACCGTATTATTGCATTGCAGTGGTTAACCATTGATCCCAATTCGAGCCGTCTTCCTTGGCAAAACTGCGCAAGTACTCGGCCAGAGGTCGATGACTACGTTCCAGTGAGCCATTCGCCTGTGGATGATATGGTGTTATGTGCAACTTCTTGATTCCCAGCATTTTACACGTTTCTGAGAATAGTTTTGATACGAAATTTGAACCATTGTCGGTTATCAAAACCTTAGGTATGTTGTATCTTGCTATAATTTCATCAAAGAATGCTTTGGCCACCGTACTTGCTTCAGCATCGGGTATAGCCACGCACGCCATATACTTTGAGAAATCGTCTTGGAACGTCAGTATGTATTTATTGCCCGAAACAGTCTCAGGTAAAATACCTACAATATCCATATGGACCTTATCAAATGGTTGCTTTGGTGTGTCCGTTAACACCATGGGCATCTTTGTTAGCCTTGAACTTTTGTTGGCCTGGCACTTTGGGCAACTTCTTACATATTTTTTTATGTCCTTGAGCATACCTTTCCATCCGTATACTCGCCTAATTCTGTCATGGGTTTTCCAGAATCCCTGGTGTCCACCTAGAGGTGAATCATGGAAACCCTTTAACACAGCCTGGATATCCTTTATATCCTTCAGCCATTCCACACTACTGGCTCTTTGTTCATTAGCAACGTCACCCGCATTGCTAACATTTCCTGTTGCATCAATTTTATCCCCTTGAATTCTCTCGGTCTTCTCCTTATCTGACCGTGCTTTGGCCCTCGTTTGCACTACTGATACCTTCTGTGCATGCGGTACTCTGCTGAGTGCGTCCGCATTCAGATTCTTCTTCCCAGGTTTGTATATGATTTCAAAATCATACTCAGACAATTTGTGTCTGAACCTGGCTAGCCTAGACGTTTGGTCTTTCAAATTGGCGACCTAGCAGATATGCCCTAAAATTCTTCGTAGCTCATACTATGGCTAGAAATTTCTTTTCTATTGTGGAGTATCTCTCCTCTATGTCGCTAAGCGCCCTGCTTGCGAATGCTATTGGTCGGTCATTACCGACTTCCCCTTGTGACAATACTGCCCTAATGCTTCATTGCTAGCATCAGTGGTCAACAAAAAAGTTTGCTCAAAGTCGGCGTACGCCAAAATCGGTGACGAGCTAATTATTTCCTTTAGCCTCTCGAATGCTTGCTGACATCTCTCTGTCCATTCGAACTTTGCTTCTTTTCGTAGTAACTTATTAATTGGCAACGCAATTCCGGCTAGTCCTTCCACGGACGTTCTATAATAGTTCACTAGTCCTTGCACTTCCTTTCTATTTCTTGGAACCGCTAAATTTTTAACGCATTCCCCCTTCTGCGGGTCAAGCAGTGCTCCTGCTTCTCAGCAACGATGGCCTAAATAAACCACCTCTCTTCGCAAAAATTGACACTTCTCCGTGTTCAATTTCAAAGTGTGTTCTCGTAATTTCTGGAGCACCTTGCACAAGCGTTGCGAATGCTGCTGCAAGTCTTCCCATAAATTACAATATCATCGAGATACACAAAACAATCTAACCCTTGCAAGCCTGTTAGCACATGGTTCATCAGCCGTTGGAAGGTAGCCGGTGCTCCTGTTAATCCAAACGGCATTCTGTTAAACTCATAATGCCCTAAACCGGTGCTGAACGCGATTTTCTGCTTATCTTGGGTATCCACCAGAACCTGGTGGTAGCCACTCGCTAAATCAAGTGTAGAAAAATATCTACTATGCCCCAATTGATCCAGAATTTCTTCTATCCTTGGGATCGGGATCACTTGCTTGATAGTGGCGTCGTTCAATTTTCTAAAATCGACTACCATTCTCCACTTCTTTTGACACTGAGCACAGCCCTTCTTTGGTACCAAGATTATTGGTGAGTTCCAAGGCGAGATACTCGGTGAAATTATGTTAACCTTTAACATTCCTTCCACTTGCCTATTTACCTCATCTTTGTGAGCTTGTGGCAATCTGTATTGCTTCTGGTTTATTGGTGGTTGATCCACTCTAGTAGGTATTTCATGCTCTACCTCTGGTGTATATGTCAACTGGTCTCCTTCCAGCAAAAATATGTCATGGAATGACGTACAAATGGCTTCTATTGATGCCTTCTCTTCTAAATTTACGCTTGGGTCTAACTTCAATGATTGTAGCACCCTCTCCATTCTTTTCCTTATATCTACCTACTTAATCTGATTAACCGATCTATAATTCGGTTCTTTCAAATTATCATAACTAGTGAACTTCGGCCTAAAATCTTCATCCATCAGGTAGTCCCTTTCTGAGGCGTTGAGTACGCAAGCGTACACCTTACCCTTGTCAACGTGCGTTATGGTTTCTCCCATATATACGCCGTCCGCTAGCTGCTGCTTGTGCAAAACAAGAGTCCTCATTTTCTTGTTTACACGCATAGTAACTACTCTAGTTGACCTTGCGTTCACTACCTCCATACAATTCCTAACCCTATTCACGGTTCCTTTCTGCCATGACTTCAATGGAAGAGTAAGGATTCTATTCTTACTTTCGTCATAAAATGATAACCGCTTTTCTAGCGCATCTAGTATGGTGCGGCCCCAGAGATTATCACGGCCAATTATCCCATCGGCCGGGATATATTCCCTATCCAATTCCACTGCGTGCACTCTCAAACTCATGCCCTTAACTCCACTGTGCCCTATTCTGAGCGATCCCCGTGTCCTGATGCAACCTCCAAATGCTCCATTAAGCATTCTTACATCCATTCGATTAATATCCAGCCCTTTCCGTAAAACACTAGATTTTACGAGGCTGGTATCCGCCCCTGAATCTACTAAAAGCACTAGCTTTCCACTAGCTGCTTCCTTGCAGTGTATCTCGATGAAGGCATCACCTATCCTTCTCATATCGAAACAACGTCCTTTCGTTCCCAACATTGACGCGTATCTACTTCCTAACACTTCAAATTGTTTTCTCCATGCACCACAGTTATCCCTTACAATTCTATACTCCTTCAAAACTACCGTGAATATCTTAACTATCCATCCCCGTACCACATATGCGGTGATTGGCCTATACTCTCTAAAAAATTATTAAAACTTAATCTAAGTACTAGAATCATCACAGTTACCCCAAGCAACGCGCAATCAAAAATTTTTTCCAGGAGAGACTCTTGCTCCTCCGTATCTTGAACCATTGTTCTTACATTACTCGGTACGTGGTATTGGAGAGCCTCTTGCTCATCCATTACCAGTCATACGTACTTTCGGCCTAACTTTTACTTCCTTCTTTTTGGCTTTCCATTCTACTGGCCTCGACTGGGCCGCTGGAAGTTTCCCTGGTTCCTTTGTTGGAATTGTCTATCCCTCCATTCCGCTGCCCGATGTCCCATCCGTCCACATGAGAAGCATTTAAGCCCCTGTTGGGTGTTGCCTATCCTTGCTTCACTTCTAGAATTCCAATTTGGTCGCTGCTGACCACTCCCAGGATTTCTTCCTTGGCTAATTCCTTCCGTTGAATTAACTCGTGGACTAATACCCATGCTGTCCCGCGAGGGTGGATCCGGGCGCCTCGTACCTGGCTGCCTTCTACTTTGATCCCATTTAGTGTCTATTTGGCACTGTTTACTTGCCTCATGACCATATGTTTGGCACTCCATACAGTAGGGCGTATTTTTGCGTGTAATGCATTCATCCCTTGTTTGTGCCCTCTGTACAAACTCCCTGTGCGGATTTCTCTGATGCACGGCTCTGCTGTCGGAGACAACGGGATTATACGCTCCTCTGTATACGTTTAGGACGGAATTACTTCCTTCTCTATCCATGACAGTGGCAGTTTAACTGTCCTGTCTATTCTCGAACATATGTATTTCCCCCAAACCGGTCGTACTCCATTCCACGAGGACTTGTGCTCTAATTGCTTCTTCTACCAGTTCCTCCAGATTTCCTGTTCTGCTATTCAGCATATGAATCTTTAGAGCGGAGTTACGGACGCCCACTACGAAAGTTGTTAACACCGACTTGTCAACTTCGTATAGTAGTGCTGTATCTCCAACGCCATTGTACTTATTTTTTATTACTTCCTGGGCCAACATCCGAACTGACTCCGAACGCCTGGCAAAGGCGCGTATGTCTTCCCCTG
Organism: Clusia tigrina; assembly: GCA_920105625.2. Lineage (NCBI taxonomy): Eukaryota > Metazoa > Arthropoda > Insecta > Diptera > Clusiidae > Clusia > Clusia tigrina. The sequence continues at coordinate 871,968 of CAKKTE020000562.1, forward strand.
CCAGCTGTTTCCCGATTCTAATCTCTTGCGATATGTCTTCCAGAGTTCTCTCCTTTAAATAGGTTCTCTTGAGAAGGCCGTAAAGACACTGGCGAATTGTTTTGGCAGCACAAGGTTGTATGCATCTCCAAATAACCTTTGCTTAATACAGTCGAAGAAATCCTGTAACTCATCAGGGCTTATGCTCAGCTTTGCAAGCTCACAACCTTGAATGAACCTACTGAGTTCTTTTCCGTGCGAAATATTGGTTCAACATTGCTGCGCAAATTGTAGTTTCGCAACTACACAAACTTTGATGCAACAACACGTGTTGTAAACACCTCTTTAAATATTTTTGCCTAATACCCTAAGCTCAAAATGCCAAATATTTAAATCAAATGTTCTATGTTTGTTTTCAAACAACATAAATTTAGAACATCAGAATTTAAACAATTGTTGGGGTATTGTCCTTGTTTGACGGGGGACGTCCTTCTGCTGCGCGCGTGTATCTGAAAAGCCTAAACCACTCTTTGTAAAAATCACTACATTACACTTTTTAGTTTTAAAATCACAAGCCTTTATTTCTTAGAATACTAACTCTTATATACTATTTGCAATTCAAAATTACAATACAAAAACTGACCTTTCTGGTGTTCCAGTTTCGCACCTGTTAATTGGTGTCAGTTGGTCAAGCCAACTGACCTACGCCAATCTGAAATGTTGATGGTGCATTCTAACTTTGAATGCCCTTCGGTGGCTCGACTGCAAAACTGTAGCACCCTAAAAGTTTACATAATAAATATTACATAGGTAATATTAATTCTAAGTACTCGCACCCTAAAAATATGTGCTTTCTTAAGTAACTTTAACACATGCTAATCACACAGATTGTGTGGCATCTGTTAGGAGTCGATGATGTGAGACACTACGCGCAGGCAGCTTGATTCTAGCTCACAACACAATACAAAAACCATATAAATGTCTCAATATAGACTACATGGCCTTATAAACAATATAAATGTCCCTCACGACAAACAAAATCAAATCCCCTAGAAAAAAAATTCCCACAGCTAGGATGAACATCCATAGACCGTCCGATCATACTGACGGTTTATGGTTGCCATTCCAAGCTGCGTGCAACAGCGCCAACGCGCCTGTATGTTGCGACTTCTTTGACCAGCGCTACGGCGCCTTCAGGGTCGCAGAAGTATCTACTTAGATTACGCTATTATACACTCTACTCACCATTATTTGATTTGATGACATCTTTATCTTAGGGTCCTCTGTCCTTTTGGGTCCTTTGACTTTCGCAGCAGGATGCTTCCCTGCTTCAGGTTCCTCGCCCTGGGATTCCTCCAATAGGTCCTTCAGACCGGCTGCGCCAAAATTTTGGGGTGTCTTTGCTGGTCGTCGATAGACGTCCTGTCTCGGTTCGCTGGGCGCGTAGCTGAAAACACTAAACCACTAGCTCTAAAAGATACACAGAGACACTTTTGGTTTCAAAGATAATAATCACAAGACTTTATTTCTTACAAATACTAATTCTTATATACTATTTCTTAACACTCATCTCAGTCTGTGAACTGACCTTTCTGGTGTTCTAGTTCCGCACCTGCTAATTGGTGTCAGTTGGTCAAGCCAACTGATCTACTATGAAAGTGTCGACGGTGCATTACGCTGCCCTCGTTGAATCTACTGCGGAATTGTAATACCTTAAATGCTTACATAATAACATTACACGGATCATATTAACTTAAAATACTTGGACCCTAAAAGTATGTTCTATTCTTAAATAACTTTTAGACCATGCTAATCCCACAGAGTGTGGCATCACAACAGATATGGCAACATCTGTTCTTCATTGGTAATTTTCCAATTAGCTCTTCAAGCAACATTGGATTACCTATCTGTTGTTGGACATTTGCTGTCTGAAGGAACACTACCAGGTTTCTCACCTTTGTTGCAAATGGTATTAACATTTCATTTGATGATTTTGAGATGGGTGCCACTTCCTGTATTTGTTGCAGCTGACTTCGAATTAGCAATTCAGGGCGTCCATATCGGAATCGAAGCTGTTCCATAACCGCGGCCACGTTGTCAGGGTGAATCAAAATGGACTTACTGATTCACGAGCCTCACCTTTGAGACACTTCTGCAACCGCTGACAGTTTTCCAAATTAATGTGCCCATAAGCATTTGTAGTTTGTTCGAAGGTGGTCCATAGCGTGGGCCAGTCCTCGGGGTGGACACTGAAAGCTGGCAGCTCTAATATCTTTCGCGGCTGTAAATATGGTGATATATTTTGTCCAGGATTATTATTCCTGTTTTGATCCATATAACTCCGGTTTGGAACCATATCATGCGCAGTTGGCAACGGCGTGACAGGGTGCTGATAGCAATACCACATATTTCCAGCAGTCGGTATTGTGCTATGAGTCGCCACAACAGGGCGGCAATAATTATATTCAGCATTCCCACCAGTCGGCATTGTGTTCAGTGTTGGCATAACAGGGCATTGATAAATACGATTAGTATCACCACCAGACTTTTTTGTCGCAAGTGATTGTGTCGCAAGTAGACATTAAAACTCCACTGTTCGTTACATTTGAACATACTGCCGAACGCTGAAAAGCAGACATGGCGACAACACTTGGAAATGTCCCTGCACTTGTTGATGATGTTATTGCTGCCATCAGCGTAGCGGCAGACAAAAAACCATCGTGTAACATAACATTGGCTGCGCATGTCGTTGAATGCGCCGAAGCGGCGGCGTAGGGATGCGAACTTAGCGAGAATTGCGTATTACTTTCCTCAACGATTGATAGTGGCTGCGTAGCTATGTCTGTGTTTTTATGCGCATTTAGCGCAAACAGTTTATTGTGCATATCAATGCTGGCTGACGAATGCGTAATAGCGGCGGGGAAATTTTGCGTACTACGCATTAATTCTTCTATAGCGTCAGTTCGTAATGCTGGTTGTGTGGCGACTTGACCAGCAGGCAAATGCAACGCTTCTTTCAGAGCCTGGCACTGTATATTTTTCTCATGCAAGCTTACCTAAGTGCTGCGTAACTCACTTTCGAGGGCGTTTATCCTCTCGAGCATCACACTCCAGGCTTGATGATCTGCAGTTGCGGCATTTACAGTTGCGACATTTTGAGGCTCCATAGTTGTCTTCTTGTCGGCGACTGTAACAGGAAAATCGATGCAACGGCAGGTAGCGCACTGGTGGCGGTGGTTGCAATCGTTGAAGTCAAGGCTGCAGGTGATGAGCAGAAATGACCAGAAATATTGGCGGTCTCAGATGTCGATGTGTTGGCTCCACTACTATTGGCCTTTTTCGAACCCTTTTTCATCTTGCTGGAACGTGTGTTAATTGCAGGCGGCGTGTGAAACATAAATTGCGCGTTATATAATTAATATAAATCTATGATCACGAAATTAAAGTTACACAGGAATAAGGGTTGCTCACGAAATAAAAATTGTGACGAGTAAAAGGATCGAAATTTAATATTGGCAATTTAATATTTATTTCTAAAATACAAAGTTAAATTCAATTCAAATTAAAAATGCGCTCTGCGTCGCTTACTGTGGTGTGCTGCTCGGCTGTCACTCGTCAACTGTGCAAACCGGCAACACGCTCACGATCAGCGAAACACAACATTCACAATACACGATGGCAATTCACGAATGCTCAGCAACCCTTCGGAAAATATTTCTTGCAATATATTACTCAGCAATCCAGATGATATGGTTAGTGGTGACTAAGCAATTTTACTACGAAACAAACATTAATTATTACCCTTCCACTTTCCAACGTAGGTAATTGCTCGTATGGTGGAAGACTAAGCACCGGATTCCATTTGAAGGAACGCAGAGCAAATAACAGAAACTGCTTTTGAACAAATTCAATTTTAGCAATATAGCAGTTGTGGGGATTCTAAACACCAGAGGCATATTCCAAAATTGGACGAACAATAAAGACTGATTGAGGCATGTGGATCGTTAAATTCCTTTGACCACCTTATTTAGATAGGTGCTAATGTGAAGGTCGTAGCGAAGTTTCGGATCCATTGTCACGCCAGGATCCATTAAACTTAAGACTCTTGTGAGAGACTTGTTACAAATAGTAATGGATGACGAAAAGGGTCTCTTTTGGAGAAAACCAAGACGACAATGAAGAAATACCATCCTGTAACATTTCCTGAAATGCATGTGAATAGTGGGATAAGTAAATCTTTACGTCGTCAGCGAACATTAGAATGTTAGAAAATTCAATGACATATGGAAAGTCATTTATAAAAAGTAAGAAAAGAACTGGACCTATACGACTTCCCTGGGGAACGCCGGAAGCGGCATCAATTTTCTCTGACAAAGAATCCTTGAATAAAACCCTTTGTGTGCGACCACTTAAATAGGATTTCATCCAAAAAACAAATTTACTGGGAATTCCAATACAATTTAGTTTCTTAACTGGCAAGATATGATTAACTTTGGCAAATGCCTTACTGAAGTCTGTATAAATTGTAACGACACGGGGTCTTTTCGATTCAAAGGCTGAGGTATACTCAGCGGCTTACCAGGGTTCGTTACTAAGATATCTCTTTGGTTTAAATTATTTTATTTTATTTATTTACAAACTTTATTACAAAACTTTTAAGACAAGAAAATCGTACTCCTTTCAAAGGCGTGCTCGATGTCGCGAGTCCAGTAGTGACAGTGAACGCGGGGTGTTGGCCCGCTCAGGTTTGCCCGGCGTGAATGATTGATTCGCTCAAGTCGTCAGTAAAAGTCCGGAGCTGGGTGTTGGCCCGCTCAGGTGCATTCGGTGCCAATGATTGATTCGTTTAGTCGTTTTTGTCCAGATTTGTCTGAGCACTTACCTAATATCCTTTGTATGTGGATCTCTGCGATGTCTTCTACGACGAGAGTTATTTTCCGTAGCGCTGATGCTTGTCCAACGATACATGTCTGTCAAAGAGCTGCTTATCCAACGAGAGCTGTTGTCCAAAGAGATCGATTTGATCCCTGTTGCCGCTTTTATAGGTTTCCATGCGCACGCATACACAGCACAACTCTCCGTGTGTGTGTCTAAACCGCCAAAGTGGCGTGATCCCAAGTAAGAAACCAGATTTCGCTGTATCTACGTGGCATGTTGGCTGATGTTGGTAACCGTGTCCGTAGAGTGGCGTGATTTTGCTGAAGAAACCGGTTTTCATGCTATCCACGTGGCATGTTGGCTGCTGATGGAATGGTTTGGCGTCATGGGTCTGTACGGTATTTAGCTGCCCATATACATATTAATGCTGTATATACATACGTGTATTTCCATATTTATATGTATATGAGCAGCGTCCAGAGGTGTAATAATCAATTTGTGAGGGGGGAAATTTCCCTCAATTTCCTCTCCTTACAAATTATATAAGACCTGCAGAGAAACCTTGAATAACTGAAGAAGAGAATTCAAGAAGATTTGTAACAGTGGGTCTTCCTTTGAGAAAACCATGTTGATATTGGGAAATTACAGACTTTTCTGAGAATGCTAAATGAGAGGTAATGATGGACTCAAACAATTTGGGAAGACCACTTAGTTTAGCAAGTCCACGGTAATTGGATACATCAGACTTAGATCCACTTTTATGGAGCGGAATCAAATATGACTCTTTCCAACAAAAAGGAAAGTAACCTAACTCAAGTGAAGAGTTAAAAATACTAGTAAGGGGTAAATATATGCACTCAACACACACTTTTCAAATACAGCTATGAATTTTGTCTGGGCCAGGTAGGAATGACATTTTTAAAGATTTAAGATTATAAAGAACATCTTCAGGTAAGATGGGAAGCATCAACCCATAATTTAATGAAGAAAAAGGATATGGATAAGCGGAATTAGCATCGTACAGGTCACTAGAATAGGTAGATTTAAAGAAGTCTGCATAGAAATTGAATGTAGCCAGATCATCGTAGATACGAACCCTTTCCAATTCCTTGTTGAAGGGAAATCAGAGTTTTTACTCTTCAAATTAACGCTTTGCTACTTTTATGAATTTCACATTTCAAATTGCTTATATAAGCTTTGTACCATGATGCATTTTTGAGAATCGCATAAATATTCGTAATCAACTCCACTACCCGATCTCTTGTAATGTTTAAAGGCTCGATTTTTTAAATGTTTCAATTATTTTACAAAGATGGACGCCACTTCCGGTCCCCCGGTTGGATTATGATTGCCTGCTGCCTGCAAGTTTTCTCCAGCTGAAGGTGAGTTGATTCCGTTTGTATCCAGATCTCTAACAATCATAAATAAAATTTATATTTAGTACGAGTATATATTGCTTCGAGCCGGATTGTTAGAAAAATAAAACAAATATTACTGAAAACGTTAAGTTACGGAAACCGAAGCCGCCGTCGCTAGTTACGAATATTTCCGATTAATATTGCGTATTGCTTGCGTCTAAATAGTACCAGGTGGGTCTCCACTAATATAACCTCAAAGTGTTTCACAACCCACGCTGGTTTTTTTTTCTAAGTGACAAGCAAACTGCACTATCAATTGCTCTTTGGTGTTTCTTCAAGCCGCGTGTTTTAAATTAAATAATTGAAATTTTCAAGTCTTTGAATTTCTTATTCATTTGTAAACAATGGTAGACATTAAAAAGCGTGATTCTGCACGTAATGCCATTAAAAGATACTTGTCGACAAGCACAAAACCTAACGAGTTGGATTGTGACGACATAAACATCCAAATACAACTCCTGACCGAACAATGGAACCGTTTCCATAGAAGTCAGGAGGCAGTTGAATTTTCATGCGGCCCGGAAAATGTTCAAATTGAGGAAAGTACACGTGAACAGGTTGAGCAGTGGTACTCCAAGGCCTTGGCCAACTTCAAGACTCAGAACCTGTACATCACCAGCAAATCAGACGAGCAAGGAGCGAGGAGACACATAAGTACGCCTACCAAAAATGGATTTCCACGACGATTTTGGATCTCTAATAGATCTAAATAACAACTTATCTAGTGGACAAAAGATGCATTACTTGCGCAGCTGCCTTAAAGGAGAAGCCTTGCAGGTAATAAATAATTTAAAAATTTCTTTTTTTTTTATTATATTTATATTTTATTGAATCTCCTAAAAAATATCTTAGAACTAACAATAAATCTTCATAGTATATTTAACATTTCACTTTTAAATTCATATTAATCATTACCAACCTCCCAGTGCCAGTGCTTTGAGGAGTTATGGTATATGAAAAGAAGTAGCGCAATACTTAAATAATAGCGTAATGAATAAGCTTAAAATCTAATTTGTTGCTAAGCGCAGCACGTCCATCCTTTTCAGGCGGGTGTGTCCTTGATGCTGTAGTAGGCGCCTCGCTAATGCATTGGGATGCTTGTCTAGCTTTGCTAAGTAAGATTCAGCAAGTCGGGAAACTTCTTTAGTTACATACGGGATATGTAAATCTCTGTGGATGTTAACGTTTTTGATGTACCAAGGAGCATTGGTAATCATTCGAAGAATTTTCGATTGGGCTTTTTGCAGCTTTTCGACATTTGAGGGTGAAGCAGTACCCCAGAGTTGGATACCGTAGGTCCATATGGGCTTGATAATTACTTTATAGAGTAGAACTTTAAAGTCCAGTTTGAGCTTGGACTGCCTGTTCAAAAGCCAGTTTAGCTCATTTATTTTGAGTTTAATTTGAGTAACTTTTGCACTTATATGCTTTGCCCAAGTCAGTCTACGATCTAAATGCATTCCTAGATATTTAGTTTCTGTCGCCTGAGGGATCGGCTTGGTGTTAATTTGCACAGGGGGGCAAGTACTCCTGCATAGAGTGAATGTGACATGAACGCATTTCGACTCATTGACTTTGATTCTCCAGTGGGCAAGCCATTCCTGAAGCATGTTGACGTGTACTTGGAGAAGTTTTGACGCCTCTTTCGGATTTGTGTGAGTACACAATATGGCTGTGTCATCGGCAAAAGTATAGGTGATAGTCTTGCCCTTTGTTGGCATATCTGCAGTGAACAACGTATAGAGCAGGGGACCTAATACGCTGCCTTGCGGTACTCCAGCTTGTATAGGGTATTAATCTGAGATGAAGCTTTTTTGTTTCACCACAAAGCGTCTACCTGAGAGATAGCTTTCGAGCAATGTGTAGATGTTAAGAGGTAACATACATTTTAGTTTGTGCAAGATTCCTTCGTGCCAGACCTTATCAAATGCCTGAGTGATGTCGAGAAAAACTGCGGAACAGTATTGCTTCTTTTCGAACGTTTCTTGTATAGTGTTTACAATGCGATGAACTTGTTCGATAGTACTGTGTTTTTCTCTAAACCCAAACTGGTGGTTTACACTGTTTGACAACGTCTTTAATACGCTTTATTAACAAACTTTCAAAGAATTTTGAAAAAATTGATAGCAGACTAATTGGTCTGTAGGAAGAGACGCTTGTTGGGTCCTTTCCAGCTTTGGGAATCAGGATAATTTGAGAAATTTTCCATGAGTAAGGAAAGAATCCAGTGCGTATTATAGCATTTAATATATGCAAGAGATGCATTATGGCTATTGATGGGAGCTTTTTTTTTCATTTGGCCCGTAATCAGATCACGCCCTGGAGATTTTATGGCATTGAGTTCTTTGATAGCGTTTGTCAGCTCCATTTTGGCAATCGAGATACCATTGACGCTAGGGATAGCATCAACCGCCGTTAGAGAACGGACGGAACTAGCAAGATTAGGGGTGAAAACTTGCTCCAAATGATTTGCGAATGCTATTCCCTTTTCTGCATCACTTCTTGCCCAGTTGCCGTTGGGAAGCCGTATTGGTGACTCCATTTGAATGGGTTTCTTTTCGAGTTTTTGGCCGTTCGCCATAGAGAATAGCTTGAGGCTTCTGTAGGACAGAGGGTCTCTACAAACTCGTGAAACTCGGAGGTTTCCTTTTCTTTTAGAAGGTGATGCAGTTTTTTAGTACATTCATTCAGTTTCTTCTTCAGAGAAGGTGATCTCTGCAATTGCCATTCTCTCCTAAGAGATCTTTTTCGGAGAGGAGCTTCAGAATGTCTTGGGGAGTACACTCTTGTCGGGTTTGAGCTTTAGAACGTGGTGTAGCAATTTTTACTGTTTGGGATAGCAATTGAGTGAAATTGAAAATAGCGGAGTTTATTTCCTGCTCAGACTTTAGGGAGGTATTTATTTCAAGATGTGAACTTATGAACATCTTATATTTAAGCCAGTCTGTATTCTTGTAGTCGAAACTACCACTCACGTTTTTCTGATAGGAGTTATCAGAAAAGATAGTTATTATTGTGGGAGTGTGATCAGAGGACAGCTCCAGAGAGGAATGCACAAGAGAGTGTACATTATTTATACCTCTAGTGATGGCGAAGTCAATAAGATCTGGAATCTTCTGTTTGTCGGATGGCCAGTATGTAGGCTTACCATTGGACAAGACATTAAGACCAAGAGCATTTATCGCAGAGAAGAGTTTTCTGCCTTTGGGAGTTACTAAACGTGAGCCCCAATGAGTATGCTTTGCATTAAAGTCTCCAGCAGCAATGAACTTACCATCGAGAGTACTAAAGAATTGTTTGTACTGCTGCTCATCTATATTAAACCTGGGTTGGCAATAGATGGATGATACTGTCAAGCCTTTGACGTATTCTTCGAGCTGAATAGTCGTCGCTTGTAGATAATCGGTACAGTATCCTTGCATTGGGAAATGCTTTATTCTATTCTTGATCAGAATAGCTGTACCACCACGTGCTTTGCCACCGGGGTGTTTGGTGTCATAAACGTTGTATCCCGCTATCTGGAAACAGTTTTTCTGAGTAAGGTGAGTTTCAGAAATTAGCATCAAATCTATTGAGTTATCGTTGAGAAATAGTTTGAGCTCAGTTTTGTGCTGACTTAGGCCATTTGCATTCCAATGACAGATTTTCAGTGCGTTCATGGTTTTGTTAATAGGGATTGCATGTTCTGATTACGTATCATGTCTTGCATCATACTTTGCATTGAGTACATAAATTGCGTCATATTTGCGATGAACTCTTGTAAAGTCTTTTCAAGAGTACTCTCATCATTTTTAGGGTTTACTGGTGGGGTGCCTTTGAGAATATTTGCGTAAGAAATACTTGAAGGCTGTGCTTCACGGGCAGAGATTTCGCGCAAAACTGTTACGGGAGGAACAGTTTTAACTTGTTTTGGCTGAGGTGCAAATTTCTTTTTTATTTGAGCGTATACAGTGCAGCCTCTGTAGTTTGCACTGTGATTTTCACCACAGTTGCTGCGTTTTTTGACACTGGAGTCGTCTCTGGGCTTTGTGCAGTTTTGTGACATGTGGAGATCACCACAAACGACACATACACTGGGAAGTGTACAGTATTTTCTAGTGTGCCCAAATTCTTGGCAGTTCAGGCATTGAACTGGTCCAATTCGCTTGTGGGGTTCTTCTACAGAGATTTTTCTATGTAGAAGATAGCGAAGGTTGTAGATCGGGTGTGATTCGCCTTTTCTGAGGTTCGAGTCGACTGGCTGTAGCTCAACGCGAAAGAGCGGCAGTGGAATCTTGTCTTTATTGCGTATGTTAAACACAGAGTTTGCGGTAAAACCCTCTTGGGATAGGGCTTCTCTTATTTCGTTGGGATCTACGTCAGATTCGATTCCTCTAAGGACAACAACAATGCCTTTGCTACTTTTAAGTTGGTAGGTGTAATAGTTTTTTTTCTCTGTGTCAAAGAGATTGACGACTTTGCGATAGCTTGATTCGATATATAATTGAATTTTGGTTTCATGTATTTTGCCTTTTAGTATTGGGACAACATGAAAGTTTTTAGCACCAATTAGAGTAGTTAGAGTTTTTACGAGAGCGTTAGAGTTGCGCTCCCTTAAATAAATTGGTGGGGGCTTTACCTCTTTTAGCACTTTCTGGGTAGAATTGTCTTCGGCATTTGCAAGAGGTGCAAACCTGTTAGAAGCGAGTGGATTCTTTTCAGAAGCAGAATCATTAGATTTAATCTGCTTTGCCGATTTTTGAGACAATTTTTGAGGACTCAACTTGCGCTTAACCACAATATAGCGGTCCATACCAGTCTGTATTACCGAACGTTTTCCTTGGTTGGCTGTAGCATCAAGTGCTACATAGTGCTCAAGCTGAGAGCCAGCGTTAGCAGAGCCAGAGAGGGAGAGCTGTTTATGGGAGCAGTCAGACACTGAAAAGCTGCGCTGCCTACCGATGCTGTCGGATTGCGCTATAAGTGTATTAATTTCACTTGGCGAGAGATCGCAACTGTTTTTATTTATTTTCACGCTGTTGTTATTGTTTTGTTGTGTTTGCGCATCGGTTTCCTTCGTTGCCGTTGCTGCAGTAGCTGAACGCGCGGGTGGCGACCGCAACTGGTAATGTTTACAGGTCAGATTTTCGCGATTTTTTTTTATTTTGTTCCTTGTTGTATGTATTTATATTTATCAGTACTTTTTTGTTAGCCGGGTAGAGAGTTTTTGATTTTTTTTGTTTCTGATGATGTTTTTAATTTTTGTTTTCGTTTTTTTAGTTCTTTTTCGTGGTTAAAGCTTAGAGCCGCGGAGAACACGTCTGCTCGCGACACGTTTTACTAAAAAATTAAAAATTTCTGACGCTAATTATAGTGAAGCCTGGAATATGCTTAAATCACGGTACAAGATGATAAGAGTCATCGTGGAACACCATTTTCGCGCTATATTTTCGCTAGAGAAAGCGAATAATGATTCAGCAAGGGATATAAAAAGGTCCTCGATGTAATTTTGCAACACACGAGAGCACTACAAGCTTTAGGTCGCCCTGTTGAGTTCTGGGACAATTGGCTGGTATATTTAGTGTTTTCTAAATTACCTTTTGAGACCAGAAAACAATGGGAATGATCGTTGCTTGAGGATTTACCAACATTCGAGCAAATACAAATATTTTTAGAGACTCGAAGCCGTTCTCTCGAGATATGGGAAGTCGTTGAAAATGGTTCGTCTTTTAGTAAGAAATTCACTAATAAAACTTCATTCGAAAGAAAGCAACCAGCCAATGCCCTACACGCGATAAACAAGACAGAATACCGACCTCAGAAGCCATTTGTTACGGATGGCGGTACTGAATCGTGCCTTTGCTGCAATCACGTGCACAAAATATATGGATGCCCCGACTTCAGTTATCTCGATGCCATCATGAGATTCAATCTCATCAAACAAAGAAATGCTTGTTTAAACTGCCTGAGTCGCGGGCAGCATAAGGACAAATGTAGAAGCATATCTTCTTGCCGATTTTGTCACCAACGTCACCACTCGATGTTACACGATGCTAACGCTCCTAATAAGAATATTTACAACACTGCAAATTCTAGCAATGCCACTCTCTCCGACCATGGTGTAAATGCCATATCTTCGAATCCAGCTTCCTGTTCTGATCAGCACCCGCTGCTTTAACTTTCGCACCCACTGCTTTAACCGCTGCTTTCTCCGACCTCAACTCAGACAATGATTTTTGTACAGACACTATAACGCGTGCTTTCGCCACTCCTACAGAGAAAGGGCAATTTTGTTAGCTACGGCTGTCGTCAAAATACAAGCCTCTTCTGGACGGTGGCAAAACGCGCGAATATTATTCGACAATGGATCGCACGCATCTTTTGTAACGGAGTCCTGCATTCAACGATTACGCTTGCCAAGACGTGCAATTACGGTTGTCATTAAGGGCATCGGATCCTCTCAATGTGGAAAATCCCGAGGGCAATGTACGGTCACTTTATATCTCGTCTAAAGGATCAATTGTTTCACGTAGATCTACTGATTCTCCCTCAAATCACTAATGACTTACCAAATGCTCCTATACAGATTACAAATTGGCCTCATATCGAGGATGTACCCCACGCTGACCCACAGTTTACTAAACCAGGTCCCATCGCCATACTAGTAGGTGGCGATGGGACCTGGTTCTTCGTTTCAGATCGCATCGCTATGCAATGACTGCCGATGTAGAGAAGATGTACCAGCAAGTCATAATTGCGGAGGAACATCGTGACTACCAACGAATATTATGGTGCTCGAGTTCTTCCGAACCAATAAAGGACTATCGTATGACTCGTGTGACATATGGTGTAGCTGCAGCTTCTCACTTGGCAGTGAAGACCATGTAACGGACGGCTACAGATGCCATCGAAGACAACAGAGCAGCAGCAACTGCTATTTTGCGTGATTTTTATATGGACGACTTACTAACTGGTGCCTCTTCTATCGATACGCTCCTCGAGTTGCAAAGGGGTGTATATGGAATGTTAGCTAACGCAGGTTTTGAGCTGAGAAAGTGGGCCACGAACTGTGAGGAGCTCTCTACCGGTATACCACATGCATCACGACAAGTGTCGCAGTTTCTTGCCGAGGGCGAGGAAGTTCGCGCATTAGGGCTAATTTGGAACACTACACAAGACTGCTTAACATTCACATTGCATCTGAAGGAGCCTACTACAAAATTCATTATGGGGGCACCTGCTTTCCTGGCTGAAAGATTTGGAAAACAGTTTGAAACGCAATTCAGCTAAGCCACACACAACACAATTAGAGTTGGGAGCACGTACTTCTGCTGTTCATACAGTGCAGTCTTCAGAGATCTGGGATCTTATAATAAATTGAAGAGGCAGACCGCTTACTTGCTACGTTTTGCTGCCAACATACGTGCGAGGCAACTCAAGCGTCCCGACCTTGTGGGGATCGGACGTATCAATTGTCCAGAAATGAAAAATGCTGAAATCGTCTTGGTTAAGTATATACAGCTTCATTCATTTCCTAATTAGATTCTATCTTGCAGATAGTCGTTCCCTTGCATTAAACATGCCGACGTGTCCATCGACGCCAAGCAACCTAGAAATTCAATACTCGCTAAGCTTTTGGTCCTCGATATTCACAAACAGACACTTCATGCCGGTCCCGGAATCATGCAGGTGGTACTGCAGCGTCGATTTTGGGTAATCAGGTCTCGCAATTTGGTCCGAAAATTATATCGCAGCTGTGTAAAATGCAAGCGTCTAAACCACCAGCCCCTCCAGCAATCAATGGCTGATTTGCCGCCAAATCGACTGATTTACACTCGCTGTTTTCTTCAAAGCGGTGTGGATTTTGCGGGACTGTACGCTTTCAAATTTTCACCAGGAAGAGGAGCCAAATCTACAAAGGGATTTATTTGCTCCTCTATTTGCATGAGCACAAGTGCTATGCACTTGGAAACTGTTAGCACTCTGTCCTCTACCACATTCATAGATGCCTCTACACGTTTTGTTAATCGCCGAGGCTAATCACATTTCAGCCCTCCAAGTGCGTCACACATGGGTGGATACTGGGAGACCTGCGTAAAGCGTGTGAAATATCACCTCAAGCGTGTGCTTGGGGATGCGCTTTTAACATTTGAAGAATTCAGCACTCTACTAACTGAAGTTGAAGCATGTGTCAATTCCAGACCGGATGTAAATTTGGATGTAAATAACCTGGACTGTTTGACACCGGGTGTTCATTATCGGCGAGCCATTAAAATCGCTTCCTGAACCTGACGTTGAGGATTTCAGAGAGGATTTATGTCAAATATGGCGTGCTATCTCAGCCATGAGGCAGCATATTTGGTGACGCTGGCGAGACGAATATCTTGCCAGCCTCCTAAGGTTTCGAGAGCGACCAAATCTTGAGGAAGAGGAAATCGTTATTATAAAGGATGAACACACTCCTCCAACTAAATGGAAACTAGGTAGAGTCATAAAGTGTCATCCTGGTAAGGAGGTGGCGATGGGACCTGGTTCTTCGTTTCAGATCGCATCGCTATGCAATGACTGCCGATGTAGAGAAGATGTACCAGCAAGTCATAATTGCGGAGGAACATCGTGACTACCAACGAATATTATGGTGCTCGAGTTCTTCCGAACCAATAAAGGACTATCGTATGACTCGTGTGACATATGGTGTAGCTGCAGCTTCTCACTTGGCAGTGAAGACCATGTAACGGACGGCTACAGATGCCATCGAAGACAACAGAGCAGCAGCAACTGCTATTTTGCGTGATTTTTATATGGACGACTTACTAACTGGTGCCTCTTCTATCGATACGCTCCTCGAGTTGCAAAGGGGTGTATATGGAATGTTAGCTAACGCAGGTTTTGAGCTGAGAAAGTGGGCCACGAACTGTGAGGAGCTCTCTACCGGTATACCACATGCATCACGACAAGTGTCGCAGTTTCTTGCCGAGGGCGAGGAAGTTCGCGCATTAGGGCTAATTTGGAACACTACACAAGACTGCTTAACATTCACATTGCATCTGAAGGAGCCTACTACAAAATTCATTATGGGGGCACCTGCTTTCCTGGCTGAAAGATTTGGAAAACAGTTTGAAACGCAATTCAGCTAAACCACACACAACACAATTAGAGTTGGGAGCACGTACTTCTGCTGTTCATACAGTGCAGTCTTCAGAGATCTGGGATCTTATAATAAATTGAAGAGGCAGACCGCTTACTTGCTACGTTTTGCTGCCAACATACGTGCGAGGCAACTCAAGCGTCCCGACCTTGTGGGGATCGGACGTATCAATTGTCCAGAAATGAAAAATGCTGAAATCGTCTTGGTTAAGTATATACAGCTTCATTCATTTCCTAATTAGATTCTATCTTGCAGATAGTCGTTCCCTTGCATTAAACATGCCGACGTGTCCATCGACGCCAAGCAACCTAGAAATTCAATACTCGCTAAGCTTTTGGTCCTCGATATTCACAAACAGACACTTCATGCCGGTCCCGGAATCATGCAGGTGGTACTGCAGCGTCGATTTTGGGTAATCAGGTCTCGCAATTTGGTCCGAAAATTATATCGCAGCTGTGTAAAATGCAAGCGTCTAAACCACCAGCCCCTCCAGCAATCAATGGCTGATTTGCCGCCAAATCGACTGATTTACACTCGCTGTTTTCTTCAAAGCGGTGTGGATTTTGCGGGACTGTACGCTTTCAAATTTTCACCAGGAAGAGGAGCCAAATCTACAAAGGGATTTATTTGCTCCTCTATTTGCATGAGCACAAGTGCTATGCACTTGGAAACTGTTAGCACTCTGTCCTCTACCACATTCATAGATGCCTCTACACGTTTTGTTAATCGCCGAGGCTAATCACATTTCAGCCCTCCAAGTGCGTCACACATGGGTGGATACTGGGAGACCTGCGTAAAGCGTGTGAAATATCACCTCAAGCGTGTGCTTGGGGATGCGCTTTTAACATTTGAAGAGTTCAGCACTCTACTAACTGAAGTTGAAGCATGTGTCAATTCCAGACCGGATGTAAATTTGGATGTAAATAACCTGGACTGTTTGACACCGGGTGTTCATTATCGGCGAGCCATTAAAATCGCTTCCTGAACCTGACGTTGAGGATTTCAGAGAGGATTTATGTCAAATATGGCGTGCTATCTCAGCCATGAGGCAGCATATTTGGTGACGCTGGCGAGACGAATATCTTGCCAGCCTCCTAAGGTTTCGAGAGCGACCAAATCTTGAGGAAGAGGAAATCGTTATTATAAAGGATGAACACACTCCTCCAACTAAATGGAAACTAGGTAGAGTCATAAAGTGTCATCCTGGTAAGGACTGTCGTATTCGAGTAGTCACGTTGAAAACTGCTGAAGGCGAATATGTTCGTCCCATTACGAAACTTTGTCGACGACCTACTAAATAGGAAATATTTCAGACCAACTCATTGTAGTTGATGCCTATTCCAATTATATTATTTTTCTAATTAAAACGCAAAAGGGTGGACAGTCTTAATTCATATTCATTTTATTTTTGTTAAGTGTTACCGCACCACTAGAATGATGCAGTGTGGTGGCCGCGGCTAGCTCACCGCAATGGTCGTGGTCCTCAACCCGCCACACTGCATCGGATGGAGCAACACTACAAAAAAAAAACTTCAACTCACCATTTTCCCGGTTCTCAGCCGGGCATCCTCCTCCTCGACGACAAGCGAGCCCTCCCCATAATTGCCGCCTTAGCCTAACATTTTAAACATAACTAAACTTTTCTTAATAATTTAAATAAATAACATACCTACATATTAATTTAAATAAATACCATATATACTTATCTTTATCCTTATCTCTAGGGGGCGGGCGGCAGCTTCCTTTCTCCTCCGGTATCACAACTCAACTCCGATTCTCGAATGGGATGGGCCGGAAACAAGCAGTTATCACTCTATTCAGCACAATCACTAATCAATGTAAAATTGTACTTGAATTCAAACATTTTTTTATTTTTTTTGAAACCTTTCACACTTTTACTGTATCAGAACAAATAACAGGAACAATCGACGAGACGAGAGACTATCCCCACAGAATCAGACCTGCACCAACGAATATCCGCACTAGACTTTTTTCTATACACGTTTCTAAACAGCAAAATCCGGACTTTGTGGTAATTTGAATATTTTCAGTACACGAATGTAAATAAGGTTATTTTTCTCTCTCAAATGAGCTCAACAATTAATCCGAAAACATCCACAGTAAAAACACAAATTTTAAACGCGCGCGGCAACAAAATTAATTGGAAACAACTTTCTTCCCAAATACTTTAAACTGCACAGAGCTCGAATTTTCCCTACCACTGCCTTAAATGTTTTTTCCCCTTTTCTCTTAAAACCGTATTTTCCATATCCTCGGCCTCTTCCGCTATTCCATCATTGACCACTCCAGCGGTGAAGTCGGCCAGTTACCTTTCTTTGGAATTTTTACTATTGTGAGGCAGCGCCATCTTTACCTCAGAATCGTCTGGTAGGTTTTAGACTGGCCGCATTCACTAGAAAAGCTGACAAGTGGAAGGAAGATAAGAAGGAAAGAAGCAAAACAAACATACAGACGGTAGGCGCCAAAAACCACGACCGCAACATAAGTTATCATCATCTTATGTATAATTGAATTATGTAAATTATTACCTAGTAACCTATTTCAAGGCTGGCGGTATGTTGGATTGTTAATTGCCTTTTCTTTTATTACATGCTTAATTTCTCTCTCTCTCTCTTTATTTCTCTCTTGTAATAGACATAGAAACAATTCTCAACATATTTTGTTTATTTTTCTAACATCTGGCTCGAAGGACCAAAATATGTTGAGAATTGTTTCTATGTCTATTTGTAGATTTAGGATATGCGGCTAGAACTTAATAAAGCTTTGAATTTACTCGGATTTGAAGAGAAATAAAACACATGTTGTGAACTCGACCGATTCTTTATTGTAACAAACAACGGAAGTATATAGCAAGAATGATAGAAAAGAAGATTGCGCCATGCGCAGGTCCGCTATTCCTCTCTCGACAAAAACTCAGCAGAGCTGATTGGCTGTGACGTCAGAAGGCTCTTTAAAATATTTTTTTATATGAAAAATGTATGTGTAAAGGCAATAATTTATAAATTAAAAGGATTTAAATTATTTTTAATAATATATAACTTAACAAATGCACTTGCTAGTAATGAGTACAAATTATTGAAAACCTCGTTCGATAAAAAGTACTTAAGCAGTGGATTAAGCGGATTTTCATGTAACAAAAAAGAAAAAGTTAATTTGTGTAGTGATTTAATAAATATAAATATATTACTCTTATATAAATAAAGATATATTTAATAAATATACACATATTACAGTGTCATTTACCATAATTATTTAATTTTATATTCCCATTATCGCACCAAAACAGTAAATAAGAACTTTCACGGCACAAATTTTAACAACAAATTATTGAATAGAACAAAAATTTTAATGCCAAATCAATTGAAATATATTATTTCACATTTATTTACATAAATATCATCATAAAATGCGATAAATATTAAAATATTTAATATTAAACCAAAATTATCACATTTCTCATAAAAAAATATATGCATTTTCGCTGTTCTCTCATTTCGTGTGCGCCTTATGACGAGATGCGCAGAGAGAGCAAATTTTCGTACCAGCATTGGCGCAATCTTCTATTTTATCATTCTTGAGCAAGAATGATAAAATAGAAGATTGCGCCAATACTGCTACGAAAATTTCTTCTCTCTGTGCAATTCGTCACTCGGCACATATGAAATGAGAGAACAGCTAAAATGCGTACATTTTGTATGAGAAATGTGAAGATTTGTGTTTAATATTAAATATTTCAATATTTATCGCCTTTTATGATAATATTTATATAAATAAAAATGAAATAATATATTTCAATTGATTTGGCATTCAAATTTTTGTTCTATTCAAAAATTTGTTGGTTAAATTTGTTGTGTGAACGTTGTTACTTATTCTTTTCGTGCGATAATGGGAATATAAAATGAAAAAATTATGGGAAATGAAATTCTAATATGTGTATATTTATTAAATATATGTATATTTATTAAATATATGTATATTTATATGACATTAATATATTTATATATATTAAATCAGTACACAAATTCACTTCTTCTTTCTTGGAACATGAAAATCCGCTTAATCCGCTGCTTAAGTGATTTTTATTGGAACGAGTTTTTCAATAATTTGTACTCGCTTACTTGCAAGTGCATTTGTTAACTTATATATAATTCAAAATACTTAAAAAGCTTTCAATATACAGATTATTGCCTTTGTGTATGCATATCACAAAATATTTGAAAGTGCTACCTGACGTCACAGCCAATCAGCTGTGCTGAGATTTTGTCGAGAGAGGAATAGCGGACCTGCGTATGGCGCAATCTTCTATTTTATCATTCTTGATTCTTGAGTATATAGTATAAAAGAGGAAGAAACGATTAGCCCAAAATTACAAGAGAGAAAGAAAGAGAGAGAGAGAGAGAGAGAAATTAAGCATGTAATAAACGAAAAGGCAATTAACAACCCAACAATTGCAATTTCAACTCACCTTCGACCAGCCGCTAGCCACGAATCCCGCCTGAGCACTCCCTCCCCCATCCCGTGCACGTTTATTCCCTTTTCATTGGGGCAATATTTCCAGCATGGGAGCGATTGAGGTTAAATCCACTAACTATTTGGAGTGGAAAAGAACGACCAGGGAAAATGTGGACATGTGTCTCGATACTGGATAGCGCGTTCTTCAAGCGTACTAGCACAGCAATTGAAGTGGACCATAATGGAAATTGTGGATTCTAGTTGCCTTGACGTCCACAATGATAGCGTAAGCATATGAGTCTGAGATATCAGCACATGGAATTTTTTCGGAAACGTTACATAAACGAAGGCTATTTTATTCCTGGCATAGTGATCTTTGTGAAATATTGCAAAAGCTGCAAATAAACAGAGCATAGCAATCAGGTTGATCGTCGATTTATGGGGAAAGAAATAATCGCCGAACGTCCATTTTCCAGGGTAATTATCTTAGCTCCAAGTCGGGTCACGGGTTTTGTGTGTGGCCATGTTGACCGTTGTGGACCATCTTAAAAATTTGTCTTCTTAAAAAACTTTCTGTTTAGAGATTGTCAAAAGAATGTTAACATGCACAGTTCTGTAATAAATGTGTAGTGCTGAGTTCGCGGTTGTCCAGTTAGATTGGGCCACATTAGAGTCGTGTGTGTAGTTAAAGTTGGACGCTGGTATGATGGAAGAGATACGGGAAGTTGATCGATTGCTCGAACATTATGTTATTGTTGTTTTTCATAAAGCTTAATGAAGAGAAAATTTGATTAAAAAAACTAATGCTAAAACTTAAATTTAATACAGCAACTTTTTGTCGATGTAAAGGTGACTAAAACGGAAAAAATTAACCAATAATTGAATCCAACATTTTGTATCCTGCATTCTTTATATTTTTTAAATATGGTTAAAATTGTGCCAACACGCCAACAGTACACTCGACTGCCTGACGTTTCGCAACAGAGCCCAGAATTGGCGCAAGGGCTCACAAAGTTTACCAAAGAAGCGCTGAATGTGCTTTGGAAAAATGTTGGGAAGGAACTTAACAGTCATAGGTCACCAACTAAAGTTGTGTTAACATTGAAAAAATTAAAAAAATGTGTACGTTTTATGCGTTATTGTCAATATCTAAAGGCATACTGGCGTCCCGTAACATTTTCCACTGTATTTTAAGAGTTGGCTTAGGTAGGCAGGTAGGTGGAGCGGTCGCCATAAGGGTGCCCTTAGGCCATAATTGGCAGTCCTTCCATTCGCCCCTAGAGGGAATGGAAATCCTACACTTGCCATTGAAGGCCTAAATTGGTGTGATGTAATCAAAAGTGAGCGTTATACCCTCGATACGTCGTAAGATAGGGACATGACCCGGGTCCCTGGCATTCCATTGATACGTTGCTTTTAGCCTAACAGTGAAATTTGCAGTAATTTTTTCGCCAAAAAGCAGCAGATTAAGCATCACGCCCAAGGCTGCCGTTGGAGTCGTTGATGGCTCCACTTATGAATACCTCTGCCATTCTTTGTACCTTTGCTACCAATCTGTTGTTAGTGGACTTACTTAGGGCTGTCCACTAAGCCAGCACCCCATAAAAAAGGACCACAGCTGTGTATATCCAATAGGCTTCCTTGAGATTTTTTCCCATGACTCTTTTGCAAGAGTACAGAGCCTTTCTAATACACTCACTTATATTAGCCTTCCAGTTGAGCTTTCTATCCAGGATCAAACTCAGATACTTACCTTCCTCAACCCATTAGTTTTGGAGCGATATATTGAGGAATTTTATATTTTCTAGTGAAGAGCACCAGCTTAGTCTTGCTATAGATAGCCTATTTGGAGAGAATGTTGACATACTTTGCATTAAGCCTCTCACCCCTCGCTCTCCAGTTCTACAAGCAGCTCATTTGCCGCAATATTCCAGAGTAGAGGCGAAAGAACTCTACCTTGAGGTGTGGCAATAAGCATATTTTCTATCCAGTTGCTAATGCGGGGTCCACCTTCAAGTCTCGCAGCGCACTAGGAGAGCAACTAGGGAGAACTACTTGTTGTAGAGGGAGTAATCAATACTAGAAACTAAGCAATGTATAATGTCTCTAGCGATTTATCCTTTAAGTAGGCATTCTGAGCCACTGACAGTTTCTGTCTGTCTGCCTGTCTATAGTGAGCCTCAAGTGAACGTCTAACAATATTTCCAAACTTTGCAGACAGAAGGATGATGGCTAAGTCTCCTGAAGTTGTGTGCGAGCTCTTGCCGGCCTTGGGTATAAAAATTACCCTTACATGCTTCCATGATTCTAGAACAAATGTTAATTCAAGACAACTTTTGTAGATTTTGAGCAGCCATTCAATTATAAGATTCTCTGACTGCTGAATCTCAATTGGAGCTACACCAAGTTGGTCTCTAGTAGATAGTCTAGAGTTTCATTACAATTTGAGGTCCAAGATCCATCCCACCTTCTCAGGTACCCAGGTGCCATTGAAGCAGTGGATAGAATCCTCATAAGCCTAGATGTCTCAGCGATGTCTTTTACGTCACCGGAAAAGTTTCTCCATGGCTCTCTTTTTGCCTTCCTAAACTTACCTAGGTAATCTATCTTTTGCAAGACCGAACTGAAGGCTGACAGTCAGACAAAGGCAACCTTCGAGTGATGTAAGTTAAACTGCACTAATCTGCTACTTGTTGCGCTAGTCACCTCCGGTAACTTCCGTATCAGACTCTTCCGTATCTGATTCTAGTAGGACATCCCCATCACTAAGGGTAGTTGTGCCAGGAGACTCTCCAATGCCCCACAGTTTATGCAGTCACTGCGTTTCGGGTTTCACAGAAGAATCTGCAAAATAAGTAGGATCCGAAGCTACCCCTGCAGCGTTTGGTCCCGTTGCCGTCCTTCTTGAATACCATGAGG
This sequence comes from Clusia tigrina, assembly GCA_920105625.2. Classification (NCBI taxonomy): domain Eukaryota; kingdom Metazoa; phylum Arthropoda; class Insecta; order Diptera; family Clusiidae; genus Clusia; species Clusia tigrina. The sequence continues at coordinate 894,762 of CAKKTE020000562.1, forward strand.
CTTGTGGACGAGAAACCATAGCCCACGACCCAATTAACTTCGGCTAGAGTCGCCAGAGATTCGGCGTTCACCACAAGGGTTAATGGCCTATAATCGCCTCTTGGTGCCTCTACCTGTTACCTTCCAATTTTTGGTCGGGAGCTGCTGGTTGATCATACTAAAGTTCTCCGGGATTGCCTATGGGTCAGATGTTTCGGCTGTAATCCAGCTTTTGGTCTGCGCAGGCGATCAGCTTCACGCTCGCGAAACGAAGATAACTGGAGGTAGAGCTTAGAGAGGCTGACCTCTACCTCCTTCCAACGTTCAGGCGAAGTGGTGCCGTCAGAGTCGCACTAGTCTATGACCGCCATTATCTGACGTCCTTTTAGGACTTCGCTGAATGACCGCTGATGCTTCGAATCTTGCTGTGAGGGAGCCTTAGACTCCTTTACTACATTCGTCGCCCACCCGAGGGAATACTTCTGCTTCACCGTCCTCTCCTTCTCCATACGCAACAAGCGTTCAACCGGAGAGCAGAGCTCTTTGTATACCCTCTTGGGTATAGATTTAGGGACACTACCGCATTTAGATTTTCATTTAGTGTTTAGTGTTGGATTAGGAGGGAGACAACTCTTAGTTGGATTACTTCGCAGATGGCTAGAGTAATCCCGTAAGAGCCTAAACTCCGCCATTCCAACCCATTGCGTCATTGCAATCATTTAAGCCTTCGTACCATGACATGGTGACTGCTCATCACGAAAAGTTGGTTTATTTCTCTCAATTTATTCTGCCACACAATCACCGATGTACAGACAAAATAAAATATCATAAAAATAGCCTGCACTTAAGTCAGCTTGGAGCAATTTAAACGCTGCGTACTCCTTTAAGGAACATACAATTATGTGGTATACGGATGGGTCAAAAACCGATAGTGGTACTCGAGCGGAGGTATTTGGACCTAGAACCAAATACTCCGAGCAAATGGGTAAATATCGAAGTATTTTCCAAGCAGAGATTCTCGCCATCGAAAGATGCGCGCAGTTTAATCTAAACAGAGGCTATAGAAGACGGGAAATAGCCATACTTTCTGACAGTCAAGCTGCCATTCGAGCATTAAGCTCGTATGAAGTGGACTCTAAGCTAGTATGGGACTGTCTACAGAAATTAAATCAGTTGGGAAAGTACAACAAAGTTAGTTTATGCCGGGTCCCTGGCCACATAGTTATCAGGGGCAATGAACAAGCAGACGAACTTGCCAGAAAAGGGGCCTCCATGGCAATGATAGGCCCAGAACCTTACTCTGGCATAGGCAGAGGAGTATGGCAAGAAGTACTTAGGGAACAAAAAAGGCAAAAAATGCAGGAACTTTTTGCAAGTCATATTGGGCTAAAACAATCAAAACTACTTTTGGGCAACTACAACTGCAAAAGATTCAAATTTTGCATTGACTTGCCCAAAAACAGCTTAAGAATACTGACCGGGCTTTTGACTGGTCACTGCAAGCTCAAGGGACACCTAAGCAACTTAGGAACCGTTTCAAGCTCATTGTGCAGATTCTGCGACGAGAAAAAGGCGATTGCGCTTGTCATGGTGTCCGCGACAAGTAATGTTAGCTGAGGCTATGCGTTCGCAACGCAGTATATAAATCGGTAAGATAGTTTTTGCTTTCACTGATTATGTACATAGTTCTATCATAAATCCGATTTCAGTTCTGAGAGACTTTTAAGCAGCCCTTTTGTGGGACAGACTCATCTCCTAAAACATTGCAGAAAAATGGTCACTTAACCGTTAACTTGCCGTTCACAAAGTCTAATCGTCTTGTTTGGTAGTGAATAAAAAAACATTTGCAAGACAATTATTTGTTTTTTTATGAATATATATAGATATATATATCACTTATAAATTATTTAAATTTACAATTACTAATGCATGTTGCATTAATTTACAATTAATTATATGTATAAGCTATGCAAATTTCTATAATTTCACAAAGAAAAATTTATATTTTAATTCTTATTATTGTATATGCATTTACACATTCTCAATTAGCCGCTTCACAATAATAATTAACTTATGCTACAAGGTATGAAAATATTATGGTGGAAGGGAAATTGTCACTTAACTATTTTAATTCATAATTTTCGCATTTCAAGGCTTAATTCAATTCTCCGAAAGCCAACTATTTAAAGAGCTCTGAATTCAAATTTTATATCTTGTGATGTGCAAAAATATAAGGCTTATTAATGTAAAAAAACTAAAAATAATTATGATAACGAATGAATTAAAATTTATAAATACAAGTATAACAATATAACAGAGCATTCGGTAGATTTTAATACTCAAACAACTATTATATATATACATATCAAGATGGAAACGACACTATAGCATTTCAATTTGCATAACAATGCTCCCACTTTTATTATTAAGGCTTCAAGTTATAATTACTTTTATTGTTTATAGAGAAAAATTTTGTTGATAATTTTTCTTTGTTTAGTTTTATCTAACTTACAACTTCTACTTGATTTTCATATGGTTACACATTATATTTCAACAAAAATGTATGCTATTAAAAAAAGACGTGTTAATTGTGCACAGCTGTCGAGGAATGTTGTTGAATGCTTCTTTCGAATTCTTCTAAACTCAATGCTTGATTCACATTCAAGAGCGGCAGTTTACCAGCCGTTGCTTGTGCCAGCAACTCCGGCGAGAACCACTGTGCTAATTGATTACTCGTCGGTGATAGACCACCGTCGCGTTGGTAGTTTATGATGCTAGTAGAGTTAGTTGTTCCCACAGTGCTGCTGCTGGTTTCATTTGTCGCTGGCATGCCCACTGTATGGGGAAGTCGGTTTTTATGTATTGAATATATATGTACAATATATAGAATAATACTAACTGGTTCGGTTGTCGGCTTCCATATGTGGTTGCAATTGCTGTTGTATTTGCAATTGCTGTTGCCGGTGAAGGGCTAATACGCGTTGTTGTTGAAAAATCTGCTGTTGTTGCTGCTGTTGTTGTTGTACATGGGCTGCCATATTGTTTTGGGGCTGAGGTTGCTGCTGGTGCAAAGGATGTTGGAAACTTTGAGGCGGTTGTTGCTGATGAGTTAACATGTGTTGCGGTGTTTGATTATTCCTTAGCCTCTGCTGCTGATGCATTTGCTGAAATTCGATTTTTGTTGAAAATCCCATCTGTGGTATTTGTGGTTGAGATTGTGATGCTGGTGGTTGCTGCTGTGGCTGCGGCATTCCTGGCAAAGGACCTTTAAGAATAGGACGTCCTAACAAAAATTTAAATATTAACGACAAATATATTAATAGGGGCCTAATAATACTAATATGTCACTAGGTTTTACCCATAGGCTTATTAACTGGCATATTTTGATTTATCATGTGTGCTGGCCATTTAATATGGGGCGTATTTCGCATTTGGAGTGGTGGTGGTTGCTGGGAAATTACCGCTTGTGACGAAACTTGCGGTCCGCCATTACACAATTGCTGTTGTTGATTTCCACCGAGTATCATACGTGCTGGCGCCGGAGCCGATGGTTGTTGCAACAATTGCTGTTGCTGCAGTTGATTTAAGAAAATTGTATGAGTTAACGGCTTTGTTTGAGGTTGATTGTTAAGTTGTGACTGTGTAGTCGTTGCAGATTGCATTTGCTGAGCATTTGAATTGTCTTTATCGGCAGTCATTTTTCTTAAAACTGAAGTAGGTGTAAATGCTAATGGTGTAGGTGAGTTAGGGTGTCGCGTCTGTTGCAAAGCCGGTGATGCATGAGGCTGTTGGAGCCCTGTTTCATGTGGTGATTGCGCCGCTACCATGCCTGTTGAGATAAAAAAAACCTGTTACATTTCTTATATATTTTTGAAATCTGCTTGAAATCCATGTTCATAATTCCATCAAATTCGCGCAAATAATGTACATTTTCTCTATAATATCTCAAACTTACCTGGCTGTTGCTGTTTTAAAATTTCTTGTCGCCTTCTCAAAGAATCTTGTTGATGCTCCTCCAGTTTTTTCTTCAGCAGCGCATTCTGCATAATGGCTTGTGTATGAATTTGTAAATCCCGTTGACTTGGTAATCCTGCATGACATATATAAACGATTTCGTTTGATTAAAACAAAATTTCTCTCGTCCCAAGGTGTAATGAATTCATTCCACCCCGTTCAAACAGAAAACAAAACTGCGATGAAGCGGTTAAGGAATGTAAATTATTAACGTGTCATAAAATAAACATTACCAGCTACTTGATGATTCAGATGCTGCGGAGCACGTTGTTCCATCTGACCTGACATTATAACAGTATTAGAGATTGGATTATTGGGCAAAACTATATTTATATTTCCAAGGCAAGGTTGGTGGTGTGGTGGTCCAGTGGCAATTGGGGAATGTAACTGATATTGAATACCTGAATTTGGATTCACCTGCAACTGAGACATGTTTGCATTCAAACCCGCTGAAGGTGTGACACTCCGAGAAGTTTCTTTCAGTACAGTCGTAATCACATCTTTAGCATGTGGGGATGCGTGCGGATTATTCAATTCGTGCTCCAAAAAGTTCAGCGAAATTTCACCACGATTCACACCTAAATCAATAGATATGCGAATTGGTAATTTTTGGAACATATATTTTAAAGATTTTACTTACATTGCATTAAGTGTTGCGCTTCCATGCGTTTTTGGGGTTCCCCGCTCCCAAAGATGGTGCCAGGTAAATGTGGTGTTGATGTCAAAACTTCATTGTTAGTCTGCGAGTGTTGTGATGACATTGGTTGGTGTTGCGGCGTCAGTTGCATTGGTTTATGATGAACCATTTGTTGTTGTAAAAAATTCTTAATCTCTTCATTTTTGTACACATGAAGCGGAATAGGCTGTGGTATACCCCCAGCTACTACACCCACCGGCTGAATTATGGTCATATTTGCAGGCACCAAGGAGGAAATTCGATTTGGTTGCTGCATTATTACCTGAATATTTGCAATGGATGGTGACTGTCGTGGTTGCTTCTCTCCATCACGGAGTTGCTCAAGCAATTTTTTGAAAGCTTCGGTATCCTGTGCCGATGTCTGCGGAACAAATGCCCGATTTTTGTGCAAATTCAAATCCTCCTCAGTGGATGAGGTAGGCAATGCAGGAAGCTTGAAATCTTTTGATGGGGAGTTTGCATCGATATTATCAGCTTGACGCATTCTCGCTTCTAATTCTTCAACGCTGGGCATGGCTGCAATTATTGAAAATACTAATTAAGTACCTCCAGAATAACCAGCTACGTACTGCGTACAGAACTGTATAACTTTACTGCTTCTAACACGCATATTCGGAACTAATGTGCGAGATCTTTCCAATTTTACGGTATAATTATTTACTTGACACTAGCAACAACACCGACATAACTTACCCAACGCAACTATACACACACACACGAAAAATGATTCTAAATATGCCAAAATCACAATAACAAATTACCTACAACTGAGGAGAAAAGCAACGCCCACACAATCAACGCTAAGCGTACAACAAAGAAGCTGCATCGGAAGCTCAACGAAAAATATTTTGGAACTAATGCGGCCCTATAGACGATACATGATGATCATACTCATTCGTGTACGTGCTGATTCAGGTTCCCAGTAGACGAGTGATCAAAATCGAAAACCATCATTTTTGCATAGTCGTCGCTGAGTGAGGTCGTCATGTCGCTGACGCATGAGGAAGTTTTGTGTGCGCTAGCGTTCGTATTGTGCAAGGAAAAATGTGAAAAGCTAACGAAAAACCGATTTTGAATGAAAGAATTGCAAAAAAAAAAATAAGACAATAGCATTCAAGGAACTCCAGCAGAAACGCCTTTTCATTATTTTTATCCGCACACATCTTCACACATTGGCAGTCAACCTCAAATGACAAAAATTTACATGTTAATTGCCCACAAACGACGATCATTCACACATCATAATCGAAATCATAATAAAATTTCCCCTCAAAATCAAAATGATTTTGATTTTCAATGTTCAATCAGTGATCACCATCGAGATCATGTCTGTGTGACACATGCTTGCATTTTTGCTCTCTTTTTCACACGAACTATTATATAAGAGTATGATCATGATGTATCGCCTATGGGCCGCTTAACCAATGAACACCACAGTGGCGGGAGCACAGGCTAACCAACAGCTTATTAGACCAGTTGCAATAATTAACACAGAATTACTGATTACAACAAAAACAACCAACGCACAGCCAACGATCCTATCAACCAACGCCAAGCATTCCAAAAGAGAAAACACAGCTACTAATGTTACAACAAATACACGCAAGGCAAAGAAGGTGAGTGCACGAACTGAAGCGGAGGAATTGCCGCCTACATTCGCTCGGTAAATTTAACACTAACAACACGCAGACACGAGGGTAAAGCACAAGAGGGACAACGACAGAACCACCACTACGCCGACTGCTAATAAGCACATAGCAGAGGGAGGAAACTAGAATAAAATATTCTAGCACAAATTTAAATTCAAACAATTAAATGTTTACAATAATAACAATGATATGACTACAACAACTACAGCAACCAGATATGATTTTGGGCAGCGCTGCTGGCAGCCTACAACACTGCAGGCACACTAGAAACCGCTGCAGCAAAGTGACTGATCATCGCAAGTTGATGGTGGCCCTAAGTGGTCGCAACAACAACAAGCATGACCACAACAACAACAAGCGTGACAACAGCAAGCGAAGCCGGCCAACGGAAGTGGAACCACACAACGGTAGCCCGGCAACAACATTATGAACCAGCCACCGTGGTCGCTTGGAATATATAAGCCATGCAGCCCAAGCAGTAGCTCTCTTCTTCTAGCACCGACCAGCAACAGCTCTACGCTAGACTCCTACGTTATGAACTTAGAAACTTAGTGAGAACATATGTTTTTTAATCGTTTTCTCACTAAGTCATACGCGGTACAAAGACTATAGGGACTCACTGAGAACATCTGGTTTTTAATCATTTTCCCACTGAGACACAGAGACTTAGTGAGAACATCTGGTTTTTAATCGTTTTGTCGCTGAACCAAATAACCACACAACGCACGTTACACCTATCGAGAAAAGTAGAACAGGAACTGACTGCGCGAACTACAACATTACGACCTGTATATATAAAATAAAAAAGTGTTATTGTAAGGACTCATCAAAGTACATAGTATAAAAATTATAATAGAAAAAAACCCTAATTTATGAATATTAAATAAAACATAATTTTTGAACTGAATAATACTTGTGGAGTTAACAAATTCTTTTTCTGTATACGACCCCTGGAGCCGCTGAGTTCTACCCCAGCTATCAAGAAAAGAGTCGTGACAGTGGCGCCCGAGCAGGCATCCTTCTTTTTCTCCCCACCTGCAGTAACTCACCCCCCTTCGGATCCTTAAGCCATCATTATTGGAATTTATTTTATTATCCTCAGTTTATTTAAATTAAAATGAACAAAAAATACTTATCCTCCCGTAAGAATCTTAATCGTAGAAAACAACCTGCGAGGCTGCTTACGGGCTCAATATCCATACCAACAAATATTTACTATATAATATAGAATAAATCAGACTAACACTACCAAATATATACAAATAGGTAATGTATGACCAGTCCAGTGGTCGTGACCGGTGTCTTTGGGTGTCACCTTTTATACGTCTTACTTTTTTGCTGTTGATACAACAAACAATGATTAACTACTGGTTTTAAACGAAATTGTGTAGCAATTCAATTTTTTGGTAACAAAATTGTAAATTCCTACTCTGTTAGCCTGAAACACACGCCCGGGACTGAATTGGAAACCAGTACGATTTTCTGATAATATGATATTGCTGATGCTAATGGAGGATGTCAACAACATTTTCGAGAAACTGAAGCCTCCTTGTAGTCAGGGCGAGGCATTAACATATTAATGACGGCCTCCTTTTCGCCCGACCGCAGCTGCAACAATAGGGTAGGTTAAGCCTCTGAACTTATCTGCCGATAACATAATGGCCTGTTAGTACCGAAATCGTTGTGACGAGAGAGGCCTGCCCTGGTCGGAGTATTCGTGTTATGTTACGGCTTAGCGGAGCCCAGTTGTCGCCGATATCCCTGTGACCGCCTGGCCCTAGTTTACCCTGATAGGGTGTTCAGAGCCAAGCAACACCTTACAAACAGTTTTAAGTGCTTGGGTGTAGTTCCAGGAAAGTGACTTTATAGCAAATTCTCTATTCGAGAAATTTTAGAAAATATCCGGGAGATAGCAAGAAATACTATTCCCCAGATATTCTTAGTGGATTCCACAAATCCGTTCTCTAGCAACGTTTTTTAAAATATTTTGGAAAAGTTAATGCATATTTCCTGCATAAGTTAATACCAAATATCCACAGAACCTCTACAGTAACCTATGTTTTGCGCGCTCAACACGTACAGTCAATCTGATTTTGCTTCCTCATACATAAGTAGCTTACGCCTTCTAGGATGTTCTTCGTCAGTGCTGTTAAACTTTGGAATTCCCTACCAGGTGGTATTAAATCCAAAAGTAATCAAAGATGCTTCAAATTTGCTGTTTCAAAATCTCAATATATTAAGTATTTACTAATTAATTTTTCTTTTATGCCTTTATTCCGCATCGGCTGCGGTTATATTATTACAACAGAATAAAAGCGTTGTTACCAATTGGTACTCCGCGTACAAATTAACCGGTAACGATAAGTTCGGAGCCAGATACATACATATGTACATAGGTAGCAACAACGCGGTAAGCATAGAATAATTAAATTACATAACACAAAACTTGTTTATCTCCATATGTACTTCAAATTAATTAGATTCTTACTTTGCAAGTAATAATAATAATGAAATTTTCATTTGCACAACGGTTCACAGTTGGTTCAACGGGAACACACTTTTGGCAACACATTTTTCATTTTTCTCTTGTCATACCTTCCCGTTCCTCAGTATAGCCGATTTTATATTTCCCAACAAGCTTCTCTCCTATCAGCACCAAACACTGTCCGATAAGTATCGGAATTCACATGTTGCCACAAACTACCCGTAAGCTGTTGAATCATACAATACAACAAAACCTCAACTGTAACCACTTTCAAGAACCTTTTGACCACATTTGGCGGAAAAAAATATTTTGCACACTATACTACCACTAACATATCTTACTTTGTTTTAAGTATTGGTCGGTTAATAAGCGGTAGAAACCCCGACGTGATTCTCTCAAAGTAACAATTATCTGGATACATTACGCATAAAAGACACGTCCGATTGTACACTAAGAACTTAAAATATTTCAATAAACAAGACCATTTATTATATTTCTATAAAAATTAAGGCGAAAAATATCCACCGCAGGAAGGCATTTAATTAAATTTTGGAATCTATGTAGTCTGCAAACCGAAGTTTAGCATTGTTCCTCACACACGAGTGATACACTTTACTCTATTGACATCAACTCGACGAATAGTTTCAGATTTGCAAACACTCTCTTCATTAAAAGCAGAATGTTTAGTAGGATTCTCTTTCTAATTTCATAATGAATAACGAACATTATTCAAGTAATGAATATGAATGCAATTAGACAAATCTGTGATTTCAACTTACTTATATATTTACACTTCAAAATATAAAACCAACGTACCATGCTGTTGCAAACCTTCCGGTAGTGAAGGAAATTTACTAAGTTGCAGAAACTCCATCAAAGTGTTTGTTTGGCTATGGTTAATAGCTTTCGATTGATCTAAATTTGTAAAAGAAATAAAAAATAGATAATAATCAATAACTCATTAATATCTTACTTTTCATGTTTAGCATTTCACTTTCATCTGTCAGTTCCAAATCATCCACGTTCGCTTTATTGGCAAACCACTGGCTAAAGCGTGAGTTGCCCATAACTGAGCCATTGTTGCCGATGTTTGTGTCATTGTGCTTTGAAACATTATATTATAAACTCAGAAATTTAAATATATTATTTAATGTTGATTGTATACCATTAAAGTGTGATCAAGTGGATCCAAATTCAGAAATGCATCAAAATTGAATTCGACTTCGTTCGCGGATGGCAAATGGCTAGCATCTGGCTGGTGTGCTGCATTCGAGATTGGAACGGTGCTTGGGTTTTCAGTTTTAGTTTGCGCTTCATTATGTTCAATTCTGCTTTTACTATCTTTGATGTTATTACTTCGGTGAGTTGTAGTTTCGGCAGAGGAATTAACATCACTTTGTATTGCTGGTGTGGATGTGGTTGATGTATGCGTTGGAATATTTTCAATAGTTTCTGCATTACAGGTGTCCTTTTCCTGCTCTATCTGTTCATTTATTTGATTATTAGATAAATTCAAATTACTATTAGCGCGGGATAAAGGGGATGACCTTCCATGAAATTTTCGTACAGATGCATTTGCATCCCGATTATCACTGACCATATCACATCGATTGTAGTGTTCGTCGGTTTCTTCAAAACCGCGTAATTCGATTGTGTCGGTTTGCGACGTGGGCCCACTACTGAACCATTCAGGCTCATCATTACGTTCACTATCCTGTTGATGCCGGCGACTGCGTCCATGTTGCGGCTTTGAGGACGTGTCCGTTAGGTTTAATGTATCATTTAGTGTAAACCGTCGTATACTTTGCGTATGTGTGTTGTTATTAATTTTTTCTAATTTATCATGGTAATGGTCATTACTGCTAGCTCCCTTACGATCAAATGAACGTCTCTCAATGTAACCACTTCGTTCATGCGCACGCTCTGGAAAACGCCCAGTGCTACGTTGCTGCAAATGACTAGATGTTGACAATTCTTTTTCCATGGAAGTATTGGGTACATTTTTATCCTTTTCGTGACCACGATAGTCCCAATTAGCATCACGTGGCAACAAGCGACCACTACCAATGCGGCGCTCTGTATTAACCTGGTTAAGATGTCCATGTCTAGTACTACTTGTAGGTAGTGGCGAAATTCGAGTGCTTCCTGTATTATCCTGTTCATGTGTGCGTTCTGACCGATCTCTCTCATATTCGCCTGAAGATCGTTCGGTTTTCATAAAATGTAGCTAATTTTTATTAAGTGAATACTAAATCGTTACCTGTTATTTTTCTTTGTGAGGAAGGGAAGCCAACATGCTCATCCCCACGTTGCCGATACTCATAAATTTGATCTTTATTGCGTTGTTGTCGTACTTCATGGGGCACTTCTTTGTTTTCTGGCGGCGATTCTGGTTGTTGGTCATTTGGCGCATTATTATCATACGAACTGGAAGGGGTTCCACTAGTATGTTGCACTGCTCCGGTTGTAGCAATAACTATGCGTCGTTTAGCAAATGCTGGCATTAAATGGGCAGAAGAAATGCTCCGATTATCAATGTAGGTTTTATGAGTTGGATTTTGCAATTGCGAGTTGTGATTTGACAAATTGCTAGAATTGTCACTAGAAGTGCCAACATTACGGTAAAAGTTCAACGCTCGTTCCCGTGAGCGTATTGCACGCTTATTCAAGTGATCTGTTGAAGATTGGCTACCTCCAGATGCACCATCAGAGACTGCGTTGTTTACATTGGGATTGCTACTTACTGTAGCATTAAATTTCCAAACTCCTAAAGTTTGCAAATCTGAACGAAGAGAGCATTCTGGACGCCGACGAGACCGAGAGTCGTTGCGGAGTAAGTAAAGCGCTGAGCGCGTATAGCGTTGAATATTTCCGATATCAATAAGATCATCGAGATCGTAAGGCTGATTTTTAAATATGCGCTGATCTTTTACAGAGTCATCAGGTTCTGTCAAAGTTGTATGGTTCATTTTTTCATTTAGTTAGTTGAATGCCCATCTAAAAATTAAAAGTGTATATTATTTTTAATTTGCAAATTTTTATTGTGAATTCACTGCAAGTGGGATTTGCGGAAAATAAAATAAATACTGAAGGTATTGGCATTACACTTCATTAGCCATATTAGACTCTCTCACGAAAGTCTGTGAATCCCTTAGGATTGAACAAATATAAAAACATTACGCTGGGTAAGCGGTTCTGCGACCCTTGCAATCCCGGTGCCGATCAGGATATACAAGTTCAATAGTGGAGTCACAACGTAAGGAGGTTATACACTTTTCTTATGACTTCCATCAGGAATAGATTTATACAAAAACTTGAACATACACATATGGTTTCTCTGAGAGCAGTGGTTCTCATGAATAACCCTACTTCAAAAGTAGGGTGCTAAGTTCTAATCGGTAATACGCTTTCTCAATTGAAAGTACCCAGATCTGGGAAACAGTAAGCATCCATTTTACTTCACTTGTCATTTTCAATCCTTCCAAATGAATGACGATGCTGATGATATCAAATATCATTCATCAATGAGTTCTTAGGTATAAGATTGATTGAAAAACTACACAGCACTATAATCAAATGACAATGTAAACATGAAAAATTTAGCAAAGAATTAACGTTTCATTCAAATTGTGTCGAGAACATTCGATATACGAGGTGTGATCAAAAAATAACCGTTATTGTGTGATCAAAAAATAAAGTATTTATTTATTCATCAACAACTATATTGTCCCCTTTAAAGTAATTCCCCTCAGATATAATACACTTATGCCAGCATTTTTTTCAATCCTCGAAACACTTCTGAAACGCTTTTTTTGGTATCGCCTACAGCTCTTGTTTCGATTTTTCTTTTATCTCCTCAATCGTAGCAAAACGCTTTCCTTTCATCGGTGTCTTCAGTTTTGGAAAGAGGAAAAAGTCTGCGGGGGCCAAGTCCGGTGAATACGGTGGTTGAGGCATGATAACGGTTTTGTTTTTGGCCAAAAACAGCTCCTGAGCGATGTCCATGCGACGTTGTTTTTGCTCAAAATTTAGCAATTTTGGAACAATCTTCGTTTCATGCCTAAAACATCCGTAAAAATTGCTTGGCATGAGCCGAACGATATGCCAACATCATCAGCAACCTCTCTGATAGTGATTCGACGATTATCCAAACTCATTTTCTTCACTGCGTCAATGTTTTCATCGGTTGTTGACGTGCTCGGGCGACCAGGACGAGCATCGTCATTGACATCTTCTCGGCCTTCCTTAAACCGGTTATACCACAATTGAACTTGTGTTCTGCTCATAGTAGACTCGCCAAAGTCCACAGTCAACATTTCAAATGTCCTTCCGCATTTAATTTCATTTTTTATACAAAACTGAATACAGTTTCTTTGATCCCAAGACACCAAAACACGACTAACCTTTTTATCTGTCAAAAACAAACTGACAATCCAAAATGGTTGGTATTGCTAACATATATAATACAGACATGTGTACCAACATAACAGAAAAAAAAATGCGAACATCGAACATACGTAACTCACGAAAAGATGAAAATAACGGTTATCTTTTGATCACACCTCGTATGCTGGTATTGCTGTCTTGTTATCCATATTCATATCGTATTCTTCTGCCATATTATAAGGTATAAACAATGCTGCTACTCGTTTGGATTAATATACAACTTTTGGAATAGACAATCATATTGTAGAAAGTATAATACATGAATGGCAAGGATAGTCCTCAGAGTAGTTATATACAATTATGGTCGTAAATTACAATCCCGACCTCTACTATTTCCAAACTATTAGTAAGTGAGGAAGAGTTCCATCCTGCTTGTTATCATGCCACTAACAGAAAACGACGGATCTCGACTGGATAAACACTTCCCCCTAATCCAGAGTGATATGCGACCCTTTCCTATTGGATGTCTGGCAGTCAGTGGTAACAAACTGTGTTTGCACAGGGCCTCACTGATACTAGGCGATCCCAATGAGTACATGTCCTTGCCATGGAACTACATACCATGGTCAGCGTAGTATTTCCTCCATATAGACATTTGGGCGTGCTGAGCCCTACGCAGCCTAAGAAGTTCTGGTATAAGGGCAAACTCAACACTGGTACTATCTCCACCTCCTCAACCAAAAGACGCGCCAGTACCATCGTGTCTCGGTGGACTCTCCTCTAGGATCATTTATTGTGATGATGTTACCACGCCCACTACTACGCTAGTTTCTGTAATGTAACAAAGTCTGTAAATTCCGGACGGAATGCTTACTTCAAACCTGCCAAGGATCTAAGACGCAGACGCGCAAGATCCGAATAAGCCAATCCTGAGTCTACTAACCTCACCGAGAAGGATTTTGCCTCTCTGTATCGCTGCCAAAGAAGGGCTGAAGACTCTGACAACAACCAAATATCAGCGATCATAAGAGGAATATTCTGCACCTGATCACGGCTGGCAAACCTGGGGTCTAATCGTCACAATCGTGAACGAGTGAGCAATCGTACTATTCAAAATTACGTGACAATCGAATGAACTAAATGGGAGGATGACAGTCGAAAGCAAAGGGATCATAATTCTATTTGGTTATCGATTATATTTCTCTTCTTCTTCCTTTATAAGTAACAATAGACATTTAAATGTAAAAAGATGTAAAGAGTGAATAAATATAAGTCCCAAAACTAAAATGGATTTAAGTTCCAGCGATAGTGCAAGTGATGAAAAAGTTGTACGAAATCAATTACGAGATAGGAGCAATCCGGTGGCATTATCTAACAATGCGTAAGTACTTGATAACTAATAATAAGTAGCCTTTTATATTCCTATCTTTGCAGATTTCGCTTAAACAAGGAAGCATTCCAATTTCTTTTGCCGAAAATTATTATTATCTGTAACGACACGAAGGCTGTTCCCGCCGCTCTTCAATTAGCTGCAAGCCTTTCGCTCCTTGCAAGTGGTAGCTATCAGCATACGATTGGTAGCGACTATTTAATAGGTATGCCAGAGCACCGTTTCAAAATTGACGTCAAATGTGTCCATGGAAATGGAGAAACAATTGTGGCATGAATTTATACGGTTCCAGGCAAATGAGTAAGTAAAGATGCAAGAAGTGGAGAGTGTGTAGAAGGAGAGAGATGGGAGAAAGTGGATGGTAAATACGGATGAGAAGAGGTAATGGAGGTTAAATGATCATTTAGATTGGAGGAATGTGGGTGGCTGGGATATGTGTTATTGTGCAGTTGATTTTTGTGGTCTGATGTGGTGTGCTGCTGCTGCTAGTGTAGTTATTGCCACTTTTTGTGGATGCTGGTTTTGTTTCTTATAGCGTATCAGTCGGACCATCGTTAGACGAGCCGTCTGTGTGTATTTGATAAACAACTAAGGTCGCTTCCTGATATGCAGTTTTGAAAATTGTGTTATGTTTTAATATTAACGGAGCTCCCTTTCCTGATACTAGGCCGGCTCAGGTAGTAACGGTGGGCTTGCTGTGGTACAGGGCACTGCCACGGTTGACCAACCCCTTTCAAATTTTTGGCTGCCTTGCTTGATCCGTCAAGCGGGTGCCCGGAAGAACCAGATGAGTAAATTAAACCAAAAAAAAAACTCAGGCGGGATCTTTAAACGCTCCCACATGTGAAAATTTAAAATCCCCCATGGAGCTAAAAATGAACCTTGCACAAGCAATGCTACTTGCTGAGGTAGTGTCGCAAGACCGAGGCCCAAGGGTGTCTATATAGAAAGGAGGTCCAGACGGTAGAACGCTTGTCGCGAAATCCGTAGCAGGAGAGGACGGTGAAGCAGAAGGATTCCTTCGGATTGGCGACGAAAGTTGTGAAAAGACTCAAGCTCCCTCACAGCAGGCTTCGAAGCGTCAGCGGTCCCTAGAGGAGACCACCCACCGGACCGAAAAAATTTAAGAAGCTCGGTGCTGTCACCATGAAGCCCTTCAGCGAAGTGCTGAAATTACATCAGGTAAAGGCGGTCATAGACCGTAGTAACCGTGATGGCAGCATCTCTCTTGAAGCTGCTCGCCTGCGCGGATCAAAGGTCAGTAGACCTATACAGAATTGCCATCTCCAGGATCGGCGAGGCATGGCCAGGCGCAAGGCTAGAAGTTGGACTTAGGGAGCTGATCCCTAATAGACCTAGAGCGCGCGCATGTATCCCAGCCGAACCATCTACCACAGAGGCCATCCTGGAGATCTTTAGGATAAGCAACCAGCAGCTACCGACTAAAAATTGGAAAATTACCAAAATAGAGGAACAAATAGGGGATTTCAGGTGGTGAACGCCGAATCTCTGGGGACTCTAGCCGAAGCCAATTGGGTCGTGGGCTATGGATTCACATCCACAAGCCTCATTGTCTAGAAAAAGGACAGGCAACCGCTTGGCATGGACCAAGATAGAGCGAACCGTATAGGGCTAACTCCTGATTCTACTTCTTCTGTGGACTCCACCATGCACCCGAAACGCAGTGACAATGTGTCAACTGTGGGGGTTTGGAGTCTCCTGGAGACAACCACACTCAGTGAGGAGGATGTCCTTCTGGAATCAGATACGGAGGAGTCTCATGCGGACGTTACTGTGGTGGAGGTGATCAGCGCTACAAGTAGCACAGATGCTACGAATAGTGCAGATTAACCTCCATCATTCGAAGGCCGAGTCTGCCAGCCTTCAGCTCCGTCTTGCAAAAGGCGCAGTTGACGTTGCACTGATCCAAGAACCCTGGACATACGGGGACTTGGTCTGTGGTCTGAGGACTAATAATTACAGCTTGCTGTATACCGTAAGTGAAGGAAGACCCAGGTCTTGCATACTCATAAAGAAAAATGTTAGCTCATTTATTCTCCACAATTACAACAACAAGGATTTGACTGCCGTCTGCCTGGAAACTGGAAAAAGACGGAACTGACTGGTCTCGGCCTATGTGGCTCATGACCCTGATATCCTTCCGGAAGCCAACCTACATAAGCTTGTTGTGTATGCAAAGACACAACGGGGGTGCTATTAGTGGATGCGATGCCAATAAGCACCATGACATTTGGGGCAGCACGGTCAATGCATGTGGTGAGTCATTATATATATATACAAGTATGTATTGTAAATAATATTGTAACGGCTATCCTTCTTATCTGTAACAAGGGGTCAGAACCCACTTTCATTACTGCTAACAGGCAAGAAGTCCTTGACATTATTCTTGCCACCGAATCAATATTTGACCGGATATTAAATTGCAGTTCTAGAGGAACACTCCTTTTCGGATCATAGGTTAATCCTGTTCGATCTTTTAGATATTCTACCTAGCCCGACGGCTACAAGTAAACTGGGACCTCTACACACAGGGTAACCGTAGCTAGACTACTACCTCAGAACCCCATAAGCACAGGCACATATGACGAAATTGATAGGTATGTGGAGGTTCTTACTATGCTTATTATGCTCTTAATAAAGCTCTATCAGTCTTCTTGTCCCCTCAGCAAACAATAACCTACGTGGTGGGGGAGGAAATTAGGAAACTTGTTAACAACGCAAAAAAGTCTAGAGATAGTGCAGACTGGGTTTTGTGCAAAGCAGCACTAAGATCCTTCAAAAGTAAGATTAGGAAGGCACAAAGAGAATCGTGGAGAAACTTTTGCGGTGATATATAAGGCATCTCTCGAGACGTCTAAGCTTACGAAGATCATATCAACTGCTCCAATGGTAACTGATACCTGAGGAGGGGGACGGATCTTGGACCTGAAATAGTAATGAGTCTATAGAATATCTTTTAGAGACCCACTTCCCTGGTAGCTCGAGCACCATTTCTCGGTAAACGATGTCCAGCGTGAATGTAGTCGAAGTCAACTCACATATATATTCACAAAGTCAAAATTAAAATGGGCTTTCCGTAGCTTCAAACCATATAAAGTATCTGGGCCAGATGGCGGAGCTCCAATTACACGCAAGTGATTTAGTACTTCTAAATAGACTGAGTATAGGTTCCGCAGCTAGCGTCCTAACGGGACACTGAAACCTGGGTACTCACGGTAGTAGACTGGGGATTACCTGTAACCATTTCTGCAGGAGTTGCAAGGACGAGGAGGAGCAAGAGTCCATTGAACACCTGCTATGCACGTGTCCAGCATTGTCCAGATGGAAGCGCAGTTTTCTGATTGACCACTTTCTGGACTCTCTGGAAGATATTTCAAATAAAAGGATTTAGCTCCATCAACTGTTCATCAAAAGCTCAAAATAGCCGGACTTTTGAAAGGAATGGGACTTGTGTCTCATGCGGTATCACAAAGGGTCAATGATGGCTTAAGTGAGACCTTCGGGCGACCGCTCTACCTACCGAATATTTCCTAGCGTTTTGTGTATGTTGGGAACTTCTTGTTGTTAGTCTGTGCGCCTGGTTGCAGCATTCAAATTTTTTACAGGTGGTTGGGTCGCGCAGGCAACACATTTTTGTTCCTTCTTACAGTGTTTTTGGTGTGTCGGATTTTAAAGCTATTTTTACATTGCATTGGAGCTTGAATATATGGGTTCACTTTACATTTTTCCCAGGCAATATAGATTTCATTTGGTATATCATATTGGTTGAATGAAACTTTTCTGATATATCCATAAAATTAATAGGAGTGCTATTAAAGGTTATAAGGCAGAGATAGTGTTAAAAGAGGGTGCGTACCCAATTTCCTGCAAACCGAATGTAGTCCCATACGAGTTGAGTTCTAAACTTTAAGAGAAAGTAAATAGGCTGTGTGAGCACGTTGTAGATTTTTAGTGCACGGCCCACAACAGATGAATCCATATTAAGCTATTAAATTCCGTACAAAAATCGACGGTGCTTCTTACAATTGGGGCTTTGAGATAAACCCCATCCAATGGACTATACGCTCTTATGTACGGTGGCTTCTCTCTCAGCTCAGAGGCTCAATACAAGATGCAAATGGACTCGATTAATGTTCAGCCTGTTTCTATACTGATGTATATGTATCCAAACACGGCGGAAGGTTTGTAGTGGTGTATTAAATGCGAGTTTCAGACTCCCAGAACTATGGCAGCTTCTTTCAGGCTGATGTGTTGGTAATCTTTAAAGTTGTCACTGCTGAGGGCGTACAATCCACCATACGAACATATACGAATGACATGACTCCTGTCCTGGCTCTGTCTAGTTTGTATGTCGGTCCTAACAATAGGTAAAGTGCGGTAATACATAGCGTTGTTGTGACGTCTTAGTCGAACGTTGAGACCCTAGTGGTCGCTTTGCTAGTAGATCAAGAAGGCCTCTCTGCTTCTGTAGCGAAATTTGCCACAGGTGTCAGTGCATCGTGTTGTTGTGGGTGAACCGCTGTTTGGTCCCATCTTCGTTAGCCTGTTCTTGTTGTTGTTGTGGCCAAATTGTCCTTGGGCCACCTTTCCCTTCGGCTGGTCAGCCACCCTGCTGCAATAGTTTCCAGTTGGTCGGCGGTGTTGTTGCCTGCAATCAGCGAGGCCCAAAATCATAGCAAGTGGCTGTAGTGTCGTTGTTGCCGCATTGCTATTGTTGTTGTAACGCCAGTAACTATTTAGATCTACTCTCGAGTTAGAAAATTAATATTCTCTTGTCTTCTTTGTACTATGTACTTACGGCCGGTTGGACAGTATATCGTTCTCTCGTGTTGTCTTTGTGCTCCGCCTTCGGCCGGTGTATTGTTATTGTTCTCCTTGCTACTCGCATTGCCTGTTCTTAATTTGTTGTTAGTGTAGCCGATCGGTGATTTCACCTTCTCCGTGCAATCACCTTTGATGCGTTGAGAGTTTTCCGTCTTCACAAGCGGAAAGGCTCTATAAAGCCTAATTTCTCTAACTGCACTTTTCGTCCTTTGTCTGTGCAGAAAGCGCCACGGTGGACTGGTTCTAAACTACTGTGACCTTCCTGAAACCCTGGAAGGATGCAAGGCTGAGAGTGGCCACAAGAGGTAGAGATGCTCCGACCACTAATGTTCCCAGGCAAGGAAAGTACACCCACAAATGAAATAATCCCGCTACTCGGAACGTAAAACATTGAACTTACCATAGCCATGGACTTCATCTCCGCTAATACCCTTAGGGATAATAGCTAATGGCTGAATTTTGAGTTCGGTAAAGTGAATAAAGACCGAATATGAAACGACCTAAAAATTACACGACTGAAAAGGCAAACGTATGAACTGGTCAGCCTTGTCAGCCTAAAATAACAGAAAAGCAGCCATTCTGCTCAAAATCGCTTTCCCTTCTCCCTCAAATAGCTTCAAGGCTCATCCTCGCTAGGGCCACGGCCATAGCGGGGAAGGTCTATAGAGGCTACAGGGAGGAGGCTCAAATGGGGAATATCCGCGCCCTCACCTGAAGAGCAAAATACTTGCAGGCCCTCTGGAAAACCAATGAATTCCGGAATATTAATGAATCCAACAATCGCTTTGTTAAATTAGAACAATTGGCCTTATTTAATATTTGCTATTCACACTTTTCATGTTATGCTTAAAGTTTACTTTTATACAATTTTACACTACATTTAATCACTTCATACTGTTGCTATCACGATGCTACACATTGCTACGATCACTGTTCGACTACCTACTTCAATTATGTGGCGTCTTGTATACCTCTTGACTGCGAGAATATTCAGTACACTTCGAACGCAGTTTGGAGAAGATGTCAGAGAATGCCTCCATGCAGGTAAGAGATTGGGTGATTCAGCCTAATATACGTCAGACATTACTGAAAGCAAGAGAGTTCGGATGTGTTTTTCGGTTGCTCCTCAATTATATAGTGATAAATGTGAAATATTTTAATGTTTCGAGTTTTAAGCCTAGCAAAATAGACGCATAATAAAAGTCAGTGAGTGAAATTGGCAAAAGGAGTTTGTGCGAAATATCAAATATCAGTTTTTAAACTTAAAATTTGAACTTGTGTTAGCTTCTAATAAAGAAGCGGAACCATAGCGGTTAGTGGATGAGCGTATTGCGCGCTCCCACTCACCCAGTGCGCTCTCCTGTTCAGCGCATGCCCTCTCAAAGTGTGCCTGCACTTGCACCAACACTTGATCTGCCTCAGTCGCTTTCCCAGCAGCGTCCGGTAATCGCGCAACTGAGTGAGTACAGTATGTTACCTTCTCTCCCCAATGCAAGGTCGGATGTTCTCGGCATGACTGTCGACAGCGGTTTGACGACGAATGTGGTTCGCTCAACACGTTTGCCTGCAAAACAGAGACAAGCGAGCGGAGGTAGCAGGTCCCATAACGGCGAGCGGCCGGGCAGCGGTCCTCACGCGACTGCAACCCAACAGCGTTCAATTGCGACTGCACTTAACAATGCAAGTGCAAGTACACACAGTTCGCACTCAAACCAGAACCAATGTCCAAAAGTGTCTCTGGCACTCTCTGCGCCTGCGCCCTCTTGGAGCGCTCAATGTTCAACACCCAGCCCAACGGCGTCCATAACTAAAGAGTGCAAACAGGTTCCATCCACGTATCTCTCTCACTCGTCCGATCGTGCTAGAACAAATTCGCCAACAGTGGCTGAGCGCACTGAAAATGCACTCACACCAACCATCAATGCAAACCACTCAAACAAAAATTTTTCAAGCAACCCAGCAGGGAAAAGTGGGACATCACAAACAGGCTTAGGTATATCCTTATAACCAAGCGCAAGCGAAGTCCAAAATCTAGTGGCATCAAATCTAACATCGCAAAAATCAGTAAAACCAGCGAGAGCCTACTCTCTAGTAATAATCGCTTCGCACTACTTCAAAGTGCTGAGGAGGCAGACGCACCCAAACCTGATATGGTTTTTAAACCACCTCCCATTTACCTACGAGAACGTAACTCCAGTAAATTAGTTTCAAAGCTTACCGAGCTCATTGGTCCTAAAAATTTCCATGTCACCCCTCTTGTTAAAGGAAATATCCAGGAAACAAAAATCCAAATACATAGTGAGAGCAATTACAGAGTGGTTATAAAAAACTTCGACATTGAGAAAAAAAGCTACTACCTATCAGCTTAAAAGTAGCAAAGGCCTTACCATTGTCATAAAGGGACTTGAATCAGATATTCCCCCTGCTGAAGTCAAAGAAGCACTACATGAAGCAGGGTTCGCTGCGCGCTCTATTATAAATATAATAAATCGCAACAGAATCCCTCAGCCATTGTTTCGCGTAGAATTGGAGCCTGAAACCCAAAAGCTTAAAAAAGGAGAAGTGCATGGTATTTATAATCTCTGCTATCTTATGCATCGCAGAATTACTGTGGAGGAGCCTCTAAAACGAAACGGCCCAGTTTAATGTTCGAATTGCCAAGAATTTGGGCACACAAGGTCCTACTGCACTCTTCGTAGTGTATGTGTTGCCTGTGGTGATTTACACCCCACATCAGAATGTACGAAGACTAAAACTGATAGAGCTGCTAGAAAGTGCAGTAATTGTGGTGGTAACCATACCGCCAATTACAGAGGTTGCCCTGTATACCAGGAAATTAAGAACAATGACCCTCAGTTAAAGAATAAGCGCACTCAACCTAGTCCAAATATACCGCCCATTGCACAACCACAGAAGTCAATTCCATACCCCGATACAGGGACGACGTATGCAGGGGTACTTAAGTTAGGGAAGGATCAGCAGTCCGGGACTGGTTCAAATCTGCATAATTTTGAAGGAATAATAGCAACGCTCACACAATGTATGACACAGTTCATTACCTCCATACAAACAATGATTCAAAAAATGATAAGAAACCAAAACCAGCTCATGCAGCTTCTGCTATCTCCGAAATGAACGTACTTAAGATCTGTCAATGGAATGCAAACGGTGTAAGCCAGCACAAGTTAGAAATCAACAAATTTTTACTTACTAATGAAATCGACATACTTCTTATATCCGAAACCCATCTAACCGAAAAACACAATTTTTACATACCGGGATATAAATTCTATGATACAAAGCATCTCGCTGGCAAAGCCCATGGCAAACAAAGAATAAAACACTTCGTTATGGAAGAATATAACAAGGAGTACCTGCAAGCAACACAAATTTGTCTGGACGGATGGGAGGATAACTTAACAATATCCGCTGTGTACTGCCCACCTAGATTTAAAATAACAAGTAACCAGTTCTCAGATTTTTTCACCACACTTGGAACAAGTTTTCTAGCTGCTGGCGACTACAATGCCAAACATACTTACTGGGGCTCACGTCTAACAACACCAAAAGGAAAACAATTGTATAACTTCATGCTTTCTGATACCAAAATTGATATTATCTCTTCAGGACAACCATCGTACTGGCCGACAGACCCACGTAAGATACCTGACCTTATTGATTTTGGAGTTGCTAGAAACCTAAAGCGAGAGCAACTCAAAGTAGAACACCTTAACAACCTCTCTTCAGATCACTCTCCTATTATAATACATCTGAACAAAAAGTTACGCCCTAGCTACGAATTCACACCCACTAAAACTAACTGGCTGAAATACAGAAAATACATCAGTAGTCATCTCAGCCTAAACCCACGTCTCAAAACTAATGAGGACATTGAAACATTTCTGGAACACTTTACCTCGACCCTAAGATTAGCTGTGCGCCACTCTGCGGACAAGCGTGACAACAACTGCAACAGCTTCCGGCGCCCACAAACCTCAACCCAAATCGATATTCTCCTTACTGAAAAAAGGATGACGCGTCGTGAATGGCAAAAATCCAGGTCCCCTTTCCTAAAACGGAAGTTATCTATAGCCAGTGAAAATTTGAGAAAAGCCTTGCGTCTAGAATCAGATCAGACCTGGACCAATAGATCCAAAACCTTTCTCCGACTGACGTCACCAATTACCCTCTGTGGAAAGCTGTCAGAGAAATGAAAGCACCTACACGCGGAATTCCACCGATTCTTACAAAAACGGAAACTGGGCAAGAAGCGATGATGAGAAGTCTGCTGTTTTCGCCGAACACTTAAGAGATGTTTTTACCCCCAACCCATCTCGCAATACCAATAACCTAATACTAACCCCCACGCCAGATCAAACATGCTCGCCTATTAAATTAAAAACCAAAGAAGTAAGTAATGCGATTAGTAACCTTGCTCTTAACAAAGCTCCAGGACACGACCTCATTACTGGAAAAATTATAAAGGAGTTACCCCAAATGGCCATCATCTTACTTACTTCACTATTTAATGGCTTGTTGCGCTTAGGATACTTTCCTAATGCCTGGAAAGTTTCAGTAATCACAATGATCCCGAAACCAGGAAAAGACCCCTCCCAATCGTCATCATATAGACCGATTAGCCTCCTGCCTATCTTATCAAAACTCCTAGAAAGGCTTTTTCTTGCGAAACTAATGCCGCATATAAACGAAAAACGCACTATTCCCACTCACCAATTTGGTTTCCGCGAACACCATAGTACAATAGAGCAGGTTCATCGAATGGTGAACGAGATAAAAAACGCATTCGACAAAAAGCAATACTGTTCAGCCATCTTTTTAGATGTGGCGCAGGCATTTGACAATGTCTGGCACGAGGGGCTTATTTACAAAATAAAAAACTGTTGCCCACAAAAGTACGGAATCGTATCTGAGGGGCGGAAAGTTCAAGGTAAGGTACAATAATGCTTACTCTAAATGCTTTGACATCAAAGCTGGCGTACCACAAGGAAGCGTGCTAGGTCCGGTGTTGAATCTACTATTTACCTCAGATCTGCCTACCAACAAATACTTAACAACAGCAACTTTCGCAGACGATACAGCTATCCTTAGCATTCATCCGAATTCCAAAATCGCATCCCGTGACTTGGAAGATCATCTGGTCCTAGTAACAAATTGGTTGGCTGGCTGGCGAATAAACGTTAATGAATCGAAAAGTACGCATATTACCTTTACTATAAAAAAAGGTACATGTCCAGCGATAAAACTCAACAACGTTCCTATTCCTCAAGCAAAGGAGGTGAAGTACCTAGGAATTCATCTTGACTCACGTTTGACATGGAAGCGCCACATCGAAGCCAAAAAAAAAACAAATGACTTTGAAAGCAAATAGCCTACACTGGCTCATGCACAAAAATTCCAGGTTGAGCCTAGAATATAAAACACTGCTGTACAAAGCCATCATAAAACCAATTTGGACTTACGGTAGCCAGTTGTGGGGCGGCGCAAGCAACTCTAACATAGAACTGCTTCAAAGAGCGCAGACCAAAATTCTAAGAACCATTACTGGGGCTCCTTGGTTTATAAAGAATACAAACATTCACAAAGATCTGAACATTCCGCTCGTAAAAAAGGAAATCTTTGACGCCAGCTTAAAATATGCGCAAATATCAAAGAGCACCCAAATCATCTGGCTAGGATACTATCATGTAATAGGGTTCCAAGTCGCCTAAAACGTACGAAATCACCAGCACAACTAACATCGACACCTTAATCATGTACAAACACTAATATAACA